>CM065692.1:56304451-56346951 GCA_017654935.2 Phymorhynchus buccinoides
TTCTTTTGTTTTTCTCTCTCTTCGACCTCTTCGCCCTTTTCAGTTGTAATAATAGTCAGAACTGACTTTGACTATATTGGAAGAAGAAGAAGAAGAAGAAGAAGAAGAAGACTATCTTGCAATCATTTCTTTCTTTTTCCCCATAATGTTATCATTTCGCTTTGTACTCTATCCGGCTTTTGCTAATTCTCTCTTTTTCGTACTACCCCTTAAAGTGCAGCAGAATCTTCAACGTGATGAAGCTGTCTGCCTAGGAGAAGAAGAAGAAGCAAAGATAGGGTAGAAAGTGAACTGATGAAATGTTATGGGGAAAAGATAGAGCCCAGGATAGTCAGTCAGGAATAATTGAAGTATTTTTTATACTCCGTTTGCTATGTAGTAGACGGATAATAATTTTATGAGATTTATAACTCAGTCAGATATTGAAGAATTGTTTTTTCTAAAAATACAACATAAAAAAAGGAGGGTCGTGGGGGGGGGGGGGGGGGGGGGGGGGGGGGGGACGTGGTGTGATAGAGGGAAAGACGAGTTAAAAGTCATACACGACGTACGTTAAATGCCCTGGTGTAGCCGGAGACACCCGGGCCCCGCATGATGCATGCAGTGTGTCATGCACGACCGATAAGTCCCCCGGCCGGCCCGGATCATCCGGGTAAACTCTGGCCCCACATGATGCATGCAGAGG
This sequence comes from Phymorhynchus buccinoides, assembly GCA_017654935.2. Classification (NCBI taxonomy): domain Eukaryota; kingdom Metazoa; phylum Mollusca; class Gastropoda; order Neogastropoda; family Raphitomidae; genus Phymorhynchus; species Phymorhynchus buccinoides. The sequence goes on from CM065692.1 coordinate 56,305,137, forward strand.
AGTAGGGGACATGTATGACAGTAAGGCCACACATATGCTGCACTGCAGAGAAGGACCACAGATCTTTCGCAGCATCTAGGCAAAACCAATCCGGCTACCGTAGCGGCCCCTGGGTTCGAACCCCGACCGGCACAGCTCCTGCCCTTCATTTACCACTACTTTTATCTATGGCTCCTAGTTCTCTAATTTAAGTTTTGATGTGAGGTTGGGGCAAGGGAGGTGGGGAGGTGACTGAGACTGAGAGTGGTTTGGTGGAGGTGTTTATGGAAGGCTGTTTTGAATGCCTCCAATGATGACTGATTGGAGGCAACTTGCTCGGGGAGACTTCCACTGAGGGATAGTGCGGGGAAATGTGGATTTTCTGTACTGGGTTCTATGGCTGGGGATGATGCTGAGTAGAGTGGATTGACGGAGACTTTTCTTCTGCAGAGTTCGTAGGAAGGTGCCAGAGTTGATAGCAAGAAGTCCTGTGTGAAATTTGTAGAAAGTAGTGAGGCGGGCTTCAGTTCGTAGAGTCTACAGAAGAGGCCATTTTAAGTTTTTGATGAGGTCTGCTGATCTTGTAGACTGATGGTAGTCTCGGGCCACCCATCTTGCAGCTCGGCTTTGAACTTTTTCAATGGCGTCAGTGCTGCCCTTGCTGTGGGGGTCCCAGACTGGACTGGCGTACTGGCTGGCTGGCTAGGCCCGAGAGGGCGTATCATTACTTTCGTGGTAAGCCTGTACCTTCACATTCTTGTTTATTTTCAAGGCCCTCCTCAGAAACCCGGGCCAAGGGTTTTATTTGCTTTGCTGACCATGATGTCATTGCCGGATGTGAGTGTCAGATCAGTGATTGTGACACTCGGGTATTTCGTATGGGGCACGCACTGGAGCAGGTGTCCATGAAGAATGTAGGCCTTCTCCAATGTGTTTCTGCGTCTGGTCATATTCAGGACTGAGCACTTCTGTGGGTGAAAGGCCGTTTTCCATAGGTCTTCCCAGGAAGCCGCTTGAAAGACTGGTGAGCTCATCCTGGAGTAGGCTCTGGTCAGTGGGGGATTGGATGACTACGGTTTGTTCCTGACTATGTTTCTATGTGACTACCTATGTCCCCACGATAACGTTTGAAAAAGGACCTATAAGTAGAAGGCTCAATTTTTTTCATGAGGATAGGTAGGGGAAGACGGGGTAAAAAGCGCATGGGCGGGTAAGAAGCCCACCCCAATTATCTCATGAAATGAAGCAAATTTCAGTCTCATTTTGCCCATGAGACGAGCGTTAATGTCTAGCATTCGTCTCATGGGCAAATTTGACTGAAATGTTCTTTATTTCATGAGATAATTGGGGTGGGCTTCTTACCCGCCCATGCGCTTTTTACCCCGTCTTCCCCTACTATAGGATATCTAGGCCAAGTTCGAAAATTAAGGTCATAGGTCAAAGTCACTGGAGCCAAAAATGCTGGCACGATAACATTTGAACGGAGGAACCCAGGACGCTCAACTTTTTCATGCGGATTGGTACTAAGGATATTTAAGCCAAGTTCGAAAATTAAGGTCAAAGGTCACTGGAACCTAAAATGCTATCGAGCACCTGGCACGATAACTTTTGAACGGAGGGACCTAGGATGCATGCGGATAGGTACTTCGGATATTTAGATCTGGTACGAAAATGAAGGTCATTGTCAAAGGTCAAGGTCACTGGAGCAAAAATGCTGCCCAGTACCTAGTTTTCTAGGATCCTCACTCGAGTAAGAAGCAAGTAGGCAGGGCAAGGTGTGTACGTGCATTCCAGTGACTGCTGCTCGAACAAACAGGCCAAGTTCGAAAATGAAGGTCATTGGTCAAAGTCACTGAAAATGCTGCCGAGCACCCACTTACTATAACTCTTTATTTTACCCTTATCAGAGATATCTCTGCCCTTATAAAATAGGTTCATTACCAGCCGCAAGGAGAAGCACTGCAGCCGAAAATGCCGCGTAGCTGGTGATCTAGCATCTGAACGCTCTAGTTTTTATAACTTTACTATATTTTTTAACCAAACTGCCAAAAAATTAGTGTGTTGCTGGCAATAGTCATGTCTTTATCCAGAACTTCAGATTGTTAAATTGCCGGTCCCGGTCATTGACCCGTATTGATGGTGGTTTGACCCCTCATTTTATGCAGCCATGGGTCATCTGACCCATGAAGTCTGCAATAAATTGTAAAGTATACTATGTTCGTTTTTAGCAAGCATTGTTGTGTTTATAACATGATTCACTCTATACTGCCCACTTGTTATGTCAAAGGTGTGTGTGTTTGTGTGTTGTGTAACAATCCAACTGTAGAGTACTAACAGGTCTGCGCGTAACCCCCTTGAAATTACGTCACGCTTGCGTCATTTTGAGGGGTACGCAATCCCCCTTGGTACTCGAGTACAATGACGCAAGTATGTGATTTCTCTACAATAGCACCAAGGGGGGTTGCGTACCCCGCAAAATGACGCAAGTATGTGATTTCTCTACAATAGCACCAAGGGGGGTTGCGTACCCCGCAAAATGACGCAAGTATGTGATTTCTCTACAATAGCACCAAGGGGGGTTGCGTACCCCGCAAAATGACGCAAGTATGTGATTTCTCTACAATAGCACCAAGGGGGGTTGCGTACCCCGCAAAATGACGCAAGTATGTGATTTCTCTACAATAGCACCAAGGGGGGTTGCGTACCCCGCAAAATGACGCAAGTATGTGATTTCTCTACAATAGCACCAAGGGGGGTTGGTACCCCGCAAAATGACGCAATCACTGGGCTCCCAGGGACCCCCATTATGGGGTCTATGAAGCACTAAAATTCTAAAGGACCCTCTAAAAGAATGTGCAGGGGGTCCCAGGGATGCACTAGAAAAATTCGATTTAGCATTCACAATGCCACAGGGACCCTCTAGGGCCCTCTAAGTGAAGAAGTCCCTGGGACCCCTTGTTTTGCGGGACGATTGGAAGCCCTGAATCATGACTTGATTTATCTACAATTTCAGGGGGGGGGGGGGGGGGGGGGGTATGGGCGTACCCAACCAACGCGCAGACCTGTTAGTACTTTGTTATCATTTCTGCTATTATGATTCATATTATTATCAGAAGTTGGCCTATTGTCTTTATTGATGGTTTTACTGATGTGCTGTTATATCATCGTCATGAGGTGTTTTTTAAAATGTTTTTATAGGGTCGAGGTTAAGATCATGAAAATGAGATAACTGAATTTGAGGCAAAGCCCCAATGGGGGTGACTTCTACCAGAGAGAATGTAACAAATGTGAAGTATATAGTCTGTGGTTCTGCTGCAACAGGCAGTAAAAGTTTTGTGTTGTATCAGTAACAGTTTATGCTGTTTTGCACGTTGTGTATGAAAGCAGCCAAGGCTTCAAACAAATAAACTTTATAGAGGGGTCATTTACAAACAAAATTACCATTGAAGCAAGTTTGTGTTGTCAGTTTATGCTGTTTTGCAAGTTGTGTATCAAAGCAGCCAACGCTTCTTCTTCGTCTGGAAGTTTATAGTCCCTACTACGCTTTCGCACATCTGGGGACTAGCGATATAAACAATTAAAGATTTTATAAGAGATGACATTATAGTACATATCTATATTGTTAAAAACTCGGGACTTTACTGGTGTTGCACTGCCTCCGGGCATTGCAGCCAGTATTGTTCCCACCATCTTTGTATTTACAAATGTCCCATATGTGTCTGACCGAGAGGACGTAAAACACCATTTTTCATTCTCATAAGAGATGACATAAAAGGGGGAGGGTGGGGGCTTTAGTTCGGTTAAAAATGCATATATTTATTGTGTAGCCAAGGCTTCAAACAACAGTTTATAGATGGGTCATTTACAAAAGTACCATTGAAGTTATGCAATCATGCAGATAGGGCTACACACACTGTGACACTGATAAAAGCATTCCCCTCGTAAACGTAGTCTTTATGTTTATCCTATTAAACACTATAACTTCCAATTTTAAAAAAATGAAACATGGTTGAAATGTGATAATTCATAAACAATGACGCTGCTAACCAAAACTGAGGGGTTAGTATGCTGTTCAAGGGTAATATCGAAAATAAGACAAGGTAAAGTATGCATGTCTATTTTTCATTGCAGATGTGAAAGAAAGCGCCCTATTTTTGAGCATTTTATTCCGTACCTGAAAAAGGCATTTCTTGTTTTAATATGTATCAGGATATCTTTTTTGCACGATGGCAATCATATTTAACTCTTATTCAATAATCAAATTATCTGTTTGTAAGCCATATTTCTAGTTCATATATTTACCATATTTGTCGACAGGCCACTGATATGAATGGGAGTGGGGGGGGGGGATGAAGAGGGAGGGGACTCTATGGATACCAATGCTCTTGTTGGGTGATGCATGCATTTCTTTCTATCATCCTGTGTGAGAGGGGGGGGGGGATGGAGAGGGAGGGGACTCTATGGATACCAATGCTCTTGTTGGGTGATGCATGCATTTCTTTCTATCATCCTGTGCGTTTGTGTGAGAGGGGGGGGGGGGGGGGGGATGGAGAGGGAGGGGACTCTATGGATACCAATGCTCTTGTTGGGTGATGCATGCATTTCTTTCTATCATCCTGTGTGTTTGTGTGTGAGAGGGGGGGGGGGGGGGGGTGGAAAGGGAGGGGGACTCTATGGATACCAATGCTCTTGTTGAGTGATGCATGCATTTCTTTCTATCATCCTGTGTGTTTGTGTGTGTGAGAGGGGGAGAGAGAGGGGACTCTATGGATACCAATGCTTTTGTTGGGCGATGCATGCATCTTTCCATCATCCTGTGTGTTTGCGGGGGGGGGGGGGGGGGGGGGGGGGGGGGGGGGGGGTGGGGGGGGGGGGGGGGGGGGGTGGGGGGGGGGGGGGGGGGGGGGGGGGGGGGGGGGGGGGGGGGGGGTGGGGGGGGGGGGGGGGGGGGGGGGGGGGGGGGGGGGGGGGGGGGGGGGGGGGGGAGGGTGGGGGTGTGTGGGGGGGGGGGGGGGGGGGGGGGGGGGGGGGGGGGGGGGGGGGGGGGGGGGGGGGGGGGGGGGGGGGGGGGGGGGGGGGGGGGAGGGGCGAGAGGGGGGGGGGGGGGGGGGGGGGGGGAGATTGTTTCCATCAAATTTGTCTTGTGTATTTCTGAAATTGTAAAATGCAAAAATGAAAAAAGTATGCCTATTTAAAAAGTATATATATATAATTGTATGGGGACTTAAAAAATTGAAAAGGGCTTAAAATTTTGCCAATCCCAAATGGGAAACAGTGGGTTACATGACATGCATTTTGACCGTGTGTGTGCATGCAATCACAATTGTGCTTGAGACAAATCAATGTCAAAATGAGTTTGTAATAGTCTATAAAAATTATTCATGCAACGAAGTTATTCTGATCAATTGTCTTTAGCTTGGTACTGAAAATTCTGTGCACTGAAACACGCACACCACCTACATAAAATTTTCACTCTCGAGTCAGTGAAAATTCTGTCCCTTACTCGTCAATAGATAGACGGCGCAATGTTTGATTTCGAGTCCTAAAATTATCTCCCTCGAGCATTGCAGAGCAGTATAGAGCACTACCGGAAAAGCAACTCTGAAAGTGCCACAAACTAGTTATGTGCATTCGTCCTTGTTGCAAATGTTTTTTTAATTGTGCATGTGCGCATTACCTACCCATCGTGTGCGATACAACATGCATGGATATTCCAGCGGTCTGTGTGCACTCTCAAGACAGACCTGGTTACCCCCGACACAAGTGCGAGTACTCTGGATAGCTGAAATTAGTTTTGGTGCAAAACGTGTAGTCCTGTTCATTAAAACCATCAAACACTGTTCACTGAAAATGAGTATTGAAGAGCGTTATCATAAATTTGGAATAGTACGTCCAAATTGAGTAGACTACTACTCTTAAAGAGAGACTGAGTAAACAGGTCTGTCAAGAGCATTACTGTATTGTGTGTTAGTGTCTGCATAATTGTGTCAAGTATTTGATGGTTACTTTGTTTGTATTTTAGAATTTGACAACATACATGCACGTTTTGTTGTGAAATGGCTGTTTGCATATAAGCGCGGGTTTCTGCATTTTGCATTGGTGAAAGATTAGGGGAAGACGGGGTAAAAAGCGCATGGGTGGGTAAGAAGCCCACCCCAATTATCTCATGAAATGAAGCAAATTTCAGTCTCATTTTGCCCATGACACGAGCGTTAATGTCTAGCATTCGTCTCGTGGGCAAATTTGACTGAAATTTTCTTTATTTCATGAGATAATTGGGGTGGCCAGGCTTCTTACCCGCCCATGCACTTTTTACCCCGTCTTCCCCTAGTTTACTATGCAATTGTACATCTTATCTATGGGCGTGGCATATATTCAGCACAGTTGTTCTGTCGCACACAAAAGTCCAGCTATTTATTTAAAAGACTGAATCTAGAAATCTTAAATTAAAATATGCACCAAGCTGCATATAAAATTTGTCTGTATGTTCTACATAGTGCATGTGTACCAGATGTTTCGGACAATAACTAAGGCGCAAATTGTTACTCCATAACATTCTTACTATAATTATCGTTAGGTATTAGGTACTTTATAGTCACAGAGGCGTCTGAAATTCGGGTTGCTCCTGTCGCATGAAAATAGGTAGCTCGTAAAAATAAGTAGCTCGCTACCTACGACTATTTGCGACATTGAGCATGAACCACAAATTTCACTTTTTTCTAGGAATTTGTGGTTGTCACAAAAACACACTCTCATAGTAGCGAGCTACTTATGTTTACGAGCTACCTATTTTCATGCGACAGCTCGCACCTGAAGAGCGCGTCGCAGCCAGAGGCGCGCCACCCAATTTTTTTTTTTTGCATGTGATTTATCATTGATGACTGAGGGAGGGGCGGTAAATTTTGACCAAATGACAACTTTTTCATTGCCACTGGGTTTAACGTATGCTAAGTGTATGGGCACACGGGACCTCGGTTTATCGTCTCATCCTAAAGACTCCACTTTCAGACCGTTAAGGCCTAGTGTAGAATCGGAGGAAAAAATCCACTGTACCCAGGTTCGAACTCGGGTTTACTTGACACGAAGCGAACGCGATACCACTGTGCCACTCTACACCATTAGTCATATTATAAGGCGCAGATGTCTGATAAAAAAGTATATGGTATTTTACATATATTGCTTCCATCATATTACTTGTAAAAACTTTTTGTTGAGTAGTATGAAACATTTAGTAGAAAATGTTCTTAGATACTTCACTTAGTATTGCAAATACCAAAACAATTGCCCTTGAGTGAAAATCTAGTCATTTCCATTGAACATAGCTAATGTATTCACATACAACAAATTCTTGACTATTATCAGGCATGAAAACTACGGTTCCAAACAAGAGATTTTTTTCAATTCAACTGAGAAATCCTTCCACCCAGATTTTCAGCTAACGTCAGAAGTTTTGTTCAGCAGGGGGGGGCAAATACTCTTCCCATTTTTTTTTGAGCACACATATCAATGATCAATGCACAGATTTTTCAACTAACATCAGAAGTTTTGTTGGGGAGGGACTACTGTTCCCAAAAAATATTTTTCGCACAAGTATCCTTCCACCCCGATTTTCCACCGACATCAGAAGTTTTGAGAGAGAGTGAGAGAGAAAGAGAGTGTGTGTGTGGGGGGGAGTACTCATTTCACATCCTACTTCGCCTTCCATCTAACAACTTTATCTCTTTTCCAAATAACATCACCGAATCTTCGGACGCAAACAAGATTCTGCAGCCACTCAATTCTCCAATGATTCGATTCACGTAGTTTTTCTTTTTTTTATATTTGGGTTTCGCCAACTCAATACATGCGTTCTCGGCGGACGCCATCTTTGAAATGACTACGGCGGAAGAGCAAAAAGGCGCGAAATAAAGATTGTGGCGTATAAAGAAAAAAACTTTTCAGCAGATTTTTTTTTCTCGGCGGAGATTGATCGATTTTTTAAACAAATTCAGCAGAGATGGTGGAGCCGTTTTCATGCCTGATTATAAAAAGTTATGGTAAACTAAAGTTGGCTCGAAAAAAACTCAAAATATAGATGAACTAAATGTTCCTCCCGAAACAGCTTATGAGAGTAAGAATGTTAGTGCATGCGTGCTCAACGAGTCAGCAAGCTGTTTTTTGCGACTATCAGTCTATCCTTAAACTTTGAAGAGTAGTCATTTGAATTTCATAAGTTCTTTTTTTATAGTTTTATTCAATCCTCATTCACCAGTTTTTAACTTCTTCCAACTTAACGGTAAATGAGTATTTACTCCTTTTCGCAATCATGTATGTGCATGGGCACAAGGGAAACATCCAGAGCGAGAGAGAGAGAGAGAGAGAACGCACTCTGCTACATCACATGTGTGTAGTGTGGAAGATTCCAGACACTGCTTTCGTGCCACAAGAGAAACCGGGATTTTAAAAAAATTAGATGGTGAAGGTCAGGTCAAGACAAACCAAATAGCCTCCTATCCTAGATAAGGCTCCCTATTTGCTAGTAGTGCAGTTTTTTTCCACTATGCCGCAATAGGGAGGAGAGATTTTTTAAAAATAGCTCCAGCCTCATGGGGCTGGTCCGTCTACAGATAAGAGCTGAAGCTCCCGCTACTTGAGGCTGGTGCGTTGTTAACTGCCACTTTCGCTTCCAGCCGAAAGTGGCTGGTGCGGCGCGAAAAAGTTAAAGACTGAACTTAGGCAATTATGATTAATAAGCAATTTCTCATACAAGTCTAAATTTCCACAAACTTTAATTTGCTTACAAAACAATGAAATAAAGTTTCATCATTTTCTACATGAGCAACAACCCCCAAAAAACGTTTTTAATCCTACATAATTATTCAACTCATTCCATAAAATTTTCATCAAACCAGTTCATAACTATCACAGGATAACAAAATTTAAGTGGGTCTTAAACTAGTAATTACAGGTTATATTTCGTGCTGCAATTGCGAATACAAAAAAGTGTGCGCTTCTTTCTGGGTTGGTTTTATTGCATGTACTTGTAAATGAGTGGAGATAAGCCATTTAAAAAAGCATGCACACATTCTTCCAATGACAAAAAAGTCTTTCCATTCAATCTCATATACAATCAGTTTGCTTGAAAGATTTTTTATTTTGGCTAACAGTCCAAGTATTTCTGACTGAATTTCTTGTAAAAGCAAAAAGATCATGATCAAGAGTATTGAATTTCTTGAAGTTGTACCATCAAATCAATCTCAAAATAGCGAAACAGAAAAACCGACGTGCAGATAATCAGACTTGATTTTTTTGTTTGCTTAGAACTTAAATCAAGAACAATTTCATTCATAAGTATAGCGCTCGATGTAAATAAACGCTTTACTTTTCATTGCACGGAGACAAATTTTGATCTAGTTTAATCTGCACGTTTTCCGTTTTGATCTAATACTCCTCTCCCTCATCTTCGCCTTCTGCGTCCACGGAGTCGACGCCGACCTCCTCGTAGTCCTTCTCCAGGGCGGCCAGGTCCTCCCGGGCCTCGGAGAACTCTCCCTCCTCCATGCCCTCCCCCACGTACCAGTGCACGAAGGCCCGCTTGGCGTACATCAGGTCGAACTTGTGGTCCAGGCGGGCCCAGGCCTCGGCGATGGCGGTGGTGTTGCTCAGCATGCACACGGCACGCTGCACCTTGGCCAGGTCACCGCCAGGGACCACGGTGGGCGGCTGGTAGTTGATGCCCACCTACACAAAGAACATGCAACACTCCATTTGAAATACATTTCAATTTTGTTCATTCGAGGCAAACATTTTTGCACTGTATTTTTCGGACTATAAGGTGATAAGGTGCAACCCCACCCGAATTTCACATAAAATTCAGATTTTGTTTTTGTACTTTCTTACATTAGTCATAATTATAAGGCACAGGGGTCTCAGTCTGGAGAAAAGGATCGCCTTATAGTCTGAATTTTTTTTAGTAAATTTATCAAAGTTGTGAAGCTCGCATCTTGGTACTTGACCTTGAAATTTGTTCCCTTACAAAACTAGACATTTAAACATCAATTGAATTTCAAGCTTATTTCTTCCAAACTGTCTGAGCAATACATTAATTATTCAAAGTTAGATTGTCTCTTTGAAATTCAAAATTGCAGCATAGAATATACAAAAAATATTCACTTCACATCTAAAGTTCATAGCAACATCAAATTTCTTCAAACTAGTCTTCAAATCAAAAAGAAAATCTCACCTTGAATCCAGTGGGGCACCAGTCAACGAACTGGATGGTTCTCTTGGTCTTGATGGTGGCGATGGCGGCGTTGACGTCCTTGGGCACCACGTCTCCCCGGTACAGCATGCAGCAGGCCATGTACTTGCCGTGGCGGGGGTCGCACTTCACCAGCTGGTTGGCCGGCTCGAAACAGGCGTTGGTGATCTCGGCCACCGTCAGCTGCTCGTGGTAGGCTTTCTCAGCTGCAAAACATTTCAAACAGTTTAACTTGGTGACAGACTAACAACCTTGTTTCTGTATTATACTGAAATCTCAAATTAATGGACTCCCAAATCCTAACTTTTGGAAATAAGATTGAAGGTCAAGAAAACAACTTTCAGTGAATATCTTATAGAAGAAAAGTAAATACAGTATTGATTTTTCTTCTATAGTGTGTATTCTGCTGGGATATTTAAGAAACGGCACTTCAAATACATGAATACTTTGACAATGGGGTAAGGAAGGGGATGGAAAATTTTGACGTTAAGACAAGAGCTACATTAATTTCACTGTTGTAAGCCTAAGCAGGCTCTTGCTATTTCCATTGCTTTGTCTATGTTGCTCTAAATGGTTACCACTCCAAATCTAATTCAAACCTACCTGAGATGACGGGGGCGTAGGTGGCCAGGGGGAAGTGGATGCGGGGGTAGGGCACCAGGTTGGTCTGGAACTCAGTCAGATCGACGTTGAGGGCGCCGTCGAAGCGCAGGGAGGCGGTGATGGAGGACACGATCTGCCCAATCAGCCGGTTGAGGTTGGTGTAGGAGGGGCGCTCAATGTCCAGGTTACGGCGACAGATGTCATAGATGGCCTCGTTGTCCACCATGAAGGCGCAGTCCGAGTGCTCCAGGGTGGTGTGGGTGGTCAGGATGGAGTTGTAGGGCTCCACCACCGCTGTCGACACCTGATCACGAAACAAGGCTTTTTTTCTCAAATGTTCAAAAAAGATTTTTTCTTTTAATGAAGTATTTCATATTCAAACATGTTTACAGATTACTGTTATAATATACTTTCATTAAACGCAACAGCAAAAGATCTCGCACAAATCTAATGTGCGCCAAGTACATTGTTTTTGGAAGAACATACTTATGTGTATACTATAATTGGCAATCTATTTAAAACAAATCTAATGTGCGCCAAGTAAATTGTTTTTTGAAGAACATACTTTGTGTATACTATAATTGGCAATCTACACTACTCACAAAAAGTTAAGGATCACTATGAGAAAACAGGTGCGCAATAAACTCCGTTCGCTCCTGTTATTTATTTCTCAGTCAAGCCAAATTGTTATGAATTCTTGTTCAGCTGTAATTGGGCGATGTTGTGTTAGTGGAAACATTGCACGTGATTCTCTATTACTGAGCTTGGCAGCAAAAGAAAAAGCGGAAACTTGCGAAAAAGGACCTTGTTTTGGATCGTTCTGCATGAACACATTGCACAAGCCAGATGGAAAAACCATTATGCACGTGCAAGCACTGCTGTTTATGTGTGAGATGCTGTCTCTTGCTTGGCTTTATAAGAAGACATACCACCAGTATTAGGCCTGATTTGACAATGCCTCCACGACGAAAATTGAGCGAGTTGGATAGGGGACGAGCTGTTGCATGGTTCCAAGATGGTGTTCCCAAGCGAGAAGTGGCCAGGCGACTTCAGGTGTCCATCTCGGTCATTGTCAGACTGATTCAACGCTTCACAGCCACTGGGAGGGTCCATGAAAGACGCAGATCTGGTCGACCGAAGAAGACAACTCCACGTGAAGATCGTCTCATTGAACGACAAGCCCTGCAGACAAGAACAGCCTCTTCCAGCATCATTCGAAGGCAGCTGAGGGTGGCTACTAACATCAACATCAGCCAGCAGACCATACGGAACCGCCTTCATGGGTTTAACCTCCGTTCTCGTCGCCCAGCTGTACGGCCACGCTTAACTCCAGCCCATAGGGCAGCACGCCGCGCCTTCTGCAGACGTCACGTGAGGTGGACACGTCAGCAATGGTCCCAGGTCCTGTTCAGTGATGAATCACGCTTCACCCTGAACCACAACGACGGCCGACTGAGGGTCTGGAGGCGCCCAGGGGAACGCTTTATTGACGCCACTGTCCAAGAAAAGGTGGCCTTTGGTGGAGGTTCTGTAATGGTCTGGGGGGCCTTCAGCCTTCACCACAGAACACCCTTGTATCATGTACAGGGTAACCTGACTGGCCTCCGATACCGGGATGAGATCCCTCGACCACTGGCTGTGCCTACACTGCAGCAGATGGGACCGCCGGCTGTCTACCAGGATGACAACGCTCGCCCCCACAGGGCAAGGGTGGTCAACGACTTCCTGCAGCAGTCTGGAGTCAACAGAATGGAGTGGCCAGCATGCAGTCCCGATCTCAACCCGATTGAGAACCTCTGGGATGAGCTGGATCGCAAAGTGAGGAGCAACCACCCCCCTCCCAGGGATGCCCAGCACCTCTACCAGATGCTGCAGGCTGAGTGGCAGGCGCTTCCACAGAGGATCTTCACCACCCTGGTCAACTCCATGAGGACTCGCTGCGTCGAGTGCCAGAACAGCCATGGCGGATACACGCATTACTGAACTTTTGGGAGCATCAGAATGCCCTGTCTTGTGATTTCAATGACTTTGGGAAATCAAATTTCGATACGTACCCACTTTGATCAAATGTACAGACCAAACGATTGCTCGAAATTGAAGGCAATTGTGTATCGTTATCACTAAAGCATTGAATTAAATGTTGGCCAAAATTCAACGCATTGGCTTTCTTATTTGGAAAGTTATGAATTAGTTTGCAAGTGATCCTTAACTTTTTGTGGATAGCTTATTTAAAACAAATCTAATGTGCGCCAAGTAAATTGTTTTTTGAAGAACATACTTTGTGTATACTATAATTGGCAATCTATAAAAAGTTACAATAAAAAAGAAATCTAATAATAGTAATACACCCATGTAGTCTACCATTATAAGAAAGTTTGATCTGCAATAACAGATCAAGACAGACATCGAGTCCGATTCACTTACCTAAAATGTCTCCTAGAACTTGGTAATTATCTCCCTTATCACAGGCCTGTCATTTTCAGCTCAAAGTGAGCCTCAACAATTAACCTCTTTGCTGCAGGCGTTATATACGTCCTCTATGTTGCTTCAGTACTTGCCACCGACGTAAATATATGTCGCTGCTAAGTAGTGATATTGCTGCGTTCAAAAATCACGCTGCAAACCGGCGGCTCACGCGCAAGTAGCAGGCTGCCAGCAGCAAAGGGGTTAAAATGTCCCACTTTTCTGAAGTGCTTTTGTCTTTGTGCTATAACATTTTCAACGATTAAAACCAGATTCAACTTCAGCAGCCATGCATAATTTGCATTGATAAAGCAAAACTAAAAAAGAAACAACAAAATTGCTAATTTTACAAACCTGAGGAGCTGGGTAGATGGAGAACTCCAGCTTGGACTTCTTGCCGTAGTCGACAGACAGACGCTCCATGAGCAGAGAGGTGAAGCCAGAGCCGGTGCCTCCGCCGAAGGAGTGGAAGATGAGGAAGCCCTGCAGACCGGTGCACTGGTCAGCCAGCTTGCGGATGCGGTCCAGAACCAGATCAACCAGCTCCTTGCCAATCGTGTAGTGACCGCGGGCATAGTTGTTAGCGGCATCCTCTTTGCCAGTGACTAGCTGCTCAGGGTGGAACAGCTGCCTGTAGATACCTGTTCTAACCTCATCTGAAATACAGCAAAGACAAGTTCCATTGTGTAGTTCAAGTCAAATGTTCAGTCTTTTCATAGCCAATGCTTTATTTCCTTAACTTTGATTATTTTTTTAGATGCCTTCATAGTTCTAACTGAAAGTAACCTACCGCATTGTTCCAATTTCGGACTATCAGCCGCATCCCCCAAATTTAAAATTGTTTTAATATATGTTTTACTATTTTATATTATAAAGCACAAGGGGGAATCTGGGGGGGAACGTATCGCCTTAAAATCTGAAAAATACGGTAATCAGCACAGTTAATTTCAATATTTTTCTGTAAATTACAGTCTAAGGATTCAATCTTCACAAAAGCCAGTACACCAAGCAATGAACTTTCTAAGAAGCATGCATACTTAAAGCATTGCATGCACTGGACAGAACCTTTTCCGATCCCAGCCTTTATTTCACCTACCTACAACGGTGGGCTCCAGGTCGATGAACACAGCTCGTGGTACATGTTTGCCGGCCCCGGTTTCACTGAAGAAGGTGTTGAAGGAGTCGTCTCCCCCTCCGACAGTTTTGTCTGAGGGCATCTGACCGTCAGGCTGAATGCCGTGCTCCAGGCAGTACAGCTCCCAGCAGGCATTGCCCATCTGCACGCCAGCCTGGCCCACGTGGACGGAGATACACTCGCGCTGAAACACACAGCATTTGGTTTATAAACATTTTCTAAAGATGTTAAACAATGCATTCCAGTTTTCCCCCCCAAGATTCTTACAAGCTAGCTTTTTTACAGTTCAAAGGGTCTCGTTGCATATAATATGGTAAGAATAAAACAGAATTTTCCCACCTCAAAATGTTGATCACCCAACCCAAACCCTGGTACGTTTTCCCCATTCTACCATTTTTGTCCCTTAAATTTATTAAAAAATACCCGAGGAAAAACTGCCAATGTACAAAAATAACTTAAAAGTGACCGAGAAAAAAGGTTTTATAATATTTATCGCATTAACTGGTACAAATGGATAGGGTGACAAGATGGGTGGGAGATTGGTAGAGGTGAAGGTTGGGGAAACAAGGGAAATAATTCCTCACAGACAAGTGACATTTACAAGTACTTGGGATTTCTAGTGTGTGTGTATGTATGCATACATTGTGCATGTGTTGCAAGTCTAAGCAGGGTAGGACAGTAAGCTGCAACCCTGCCCTGGGGGCAGGTAGACAATTTAATCTGTCAGTATTTTTTATGCGTTTTTTTATTTTAACGTTTCTCATGCGTGCATGCGTCTCAGTGTGTGCGCACACGTGCGTGTGGTAACAAACATTGATTAAACAAACTCATATATGTATAGGGGGTTATTCTGTGACAACATACATTATAACATACTACAGTAGTATCACACACACAGAAGTACACAATCGGGAAGAGAGAGAGAGAGAGAGAGAGAGAGAGAGAGAGAGAGAGAGAGAGAGAGAGAGAGAGAGAGACTATAATTTTTTTTTTTAAAGACTTGCCTTCAGGAAGAATGCTACCTTATGACACTGACTGACAGTGACAAGTCAAACAATCATTGTTACAATGTCAAACTGTCTTGGACTATTGGTCATTTCACCAATCTGCTCTATCTACAGCTTTTCCATCAGAGTATGTGTGCCCAAAAAATATGGCCATCTATTGGATGAAATCACAGACGCTCATGAGCTACGATTGGCAGTTTCTGCTGGGTTGTTACTAAAAATAGCTTAGTCTGTCTGCATCAACATGTGCGAAGAGCGAGTTACTCGGCTTCAGCAGAAATAAAACATGTGCAACTCCATCGCACCGCCGTACATTTCGGCGTGTATGTCGCCGTATTAATTTGTATTGGACCGTATTTCCGTATTTCATCGAGGTCACCGTAGCAAAATACCGCGAAAACGGAACGGTTGGCAGCTCTGGTTTTTTTCTAAGCACTTGCACGACGGGCAGGTCGTCAAGTTCGCCACCTGACCGACACTTACGACTACCTGCCCTGGGCAGTCGTTACTGTCAGACCCTGCTAAGGTTATGTATTAATTCCAGTTTTACCATAATAGAAAATGAGCATGGGTGCTCCTTGGAAATTTCAAAAATCCTGCATGGGGGCGGCCCCGGCGGAGTGCAATGGCGCACACACATAATTTACTGCTCTCTTTTCACCCCTCTAGACTAGTACAAGTGCTACATTCCTTTGAATATAGCAAATGCTTATATAGGCCCTTTTCAGTGTACAAGTTTGTGTGTGTGTGTGTGTGTGTGTGCGTAAGAAAATCGTTAACTTCTCAAATTCTCGTAATCCGGTGACGCTGGCTCTAGGCAATTTAAAACTCCTGCAGTTCAGGACATCCTGCAAGAAGGAGCATCCATGTAAGTGTCTTATAACCGACATCTCAAATGAACATGAGCAAAGATGCAGATTAACACCCCCTCCTCCATTTCTTGGTTCTTTACGGGGGTTTTCCAGTCTTGCCTTTCTAACTGCAGATTGAGCGCTTAAACCTTATTTTCTATATTTAACGTTAATTTCCATCCATTTACATAATAATAAAAATGCATTCTATTATATATTTCAATAGTAGAAGACAAAGGCAAGACTGAAAGAATGCAATGAACCATGATTGTGACAGGGGGTGTTGATCTGCATCTTTACCTGAACATAGAACAAAAGCCGGTCTGTGGTTTGTACACACCCAACCAGACTTGCCTTTTATCTTTATAATATATGCATGACTCATGCTGCCTATTGCCCCGAGGGATTGGCTCTTCTTCCGATTGGGGATGTTTATCCTGCCCCACACCAAAAGACTTCGTTTAGACTGCTTTTGGCGCACAGGATGCATGCTTTGTCAGTTCGTGTCATCCATTCCACCAAGGCCTACTCGTACCAAATAGTGGAATTGTCTTTAACGTATGCACAAGATCTTGTGCGTGCGTTCGCCCACACGGGACCTCGGTTTTAGGTCTCAGACGGCCATAAAGTGAAAACAAAAAAGATAAACCAGCGACTATGTAAGGTGGTAGGCTTAGTGTCAATAGTACTACTAGTAACTACTGATGGAAGTCTGCTTGCCAAAAATAATAATTGTTTTAAAGTAATGTTGGCAATAAAAACAAGTCTGGTACTTTAAGTACGAGATTTGGTTAAATGAAAATCCCACGAGCGTATCCAAAATTGCAGGAGCCTTTTTTCGTCCAAAGTTTGTACTTCATCGGGTAAGGGATGGGGTTAGAATCAGTTTAGGATTATTTTCACGCCATGGAAAGTTTGAAATTTTAAAAAAATAATCAGCAAGGAAAAACAAACCCACTAAATTCATCCTTGTGTACAAAATGGGAAATTCCCGTAAAAATGGCAACAGTTTAATGCCCAGTTCGCATTACGATAACATTTTGAGCAGTTGCTTAGATTCTTGAATTATAAATCTTTCATCCTGACCAAAATAATCCTAAACTGACTAACCCTTATCCTTCACCCCTTGAAGTACAAAACTTGGGCGAAAAAAGCTCGGCGCTCCACCAATTTTGGATACGCTCGTGGGATTTAACCCGAGATTTCAAATTGGAATGAAATGGGGAAGCCCGGTGGCGGCGATGAAAGTCCCTACTACTAGCATTAGTATTATGACCTATATAAAAATTGCACATAAAGTCGGCTTGTTTGGTTCCTACCTACATGTGTACCACGGGCTAAAACCTATCTGCAGTATCGGCGCCAATTAATTTTTTTTCTTCAAGTTATTAACTCACTGCTACTCTTCTTCTCCTTAGGCAGCCATCCCTTACCCTATCCCTTTCTCCAGGTCAGGATAGGGTAAGACAGGGATAGGGTTAGGATAGTACGCCAGGGAAGGGTAAAGGGACAGGGATATGATTAGTAGTAGTAGAGGAACTGGCTTCTGCCTAAGCCTCGCGGCTTATAATACATCCCATCCAGAAGTTTTCTTTAATTAGGTTGCATTTGCTAGGAACGACGGAATTAGGTCAAGCCGCAGCGATTTTTCTCGTTGAAAATCCGAACCGCGATTTTGGCTATGTGCCAAACGGTCACTTCCTTTGCTTGTTTTTATTGGTGGTTATTCTTGGCGCTGACCATCCGAGTTTCTTTCTTTCGGGAAGCAGACACCTACTCGGTCATTCGGGAACGATCTTTTTTTACGCTAAGACGGCCGATCGCGAGAGACAAGCGATCCAATATTTGGGTCCAATTCATTCGTTTATTATTTCTGAACGGTAATTATATAATTCTTTAAAACAAATGCGGTTACATTTAATTATTTTTCTACAAGTACACCAAATTTGGTGCATCTACACTACTCACAAAAAGTTAAGGATCACTATGAGAAAACAGGTGCGCAAGAAACTCCGTTCGCTCCTGTTCTTTTTTTCTCAGTCAAGCCAAATTGTTATGAATTCTTGTTCAGCTGTAAGTGGGCGATGTTGTGTTAGTGGAAACATTGCACGTGATTCTCTATTGCTGAGCTTGGCAGCAAAAGAAAAAGCGGAAACTTGCGAAAAAGGACCTTGTTTTGGATCGTTCTGCATGAACACATTGCACAAGCCAGATGGAAAAACCATTATGCACGTGCAAGCACTGCTGTTTATGTGTGAGATGATGTCTCTTGCTTGGCTTTATAAGAAGACATACCACCAGTATTAGGCCTGATTTGACAATGCCTCCACGACGAAAATTGAGCGAGTTGGATAGGGGACGAGCTGTTGCATGGTTCCAAGATGGTGTTCCCAAGCGAGAAGTGGCCAGGCGACTTCAGGTGTCCATCTCGGTCATTGTCAGACTGATTCAATGCTTCACAGCCACTGGGAGGGTCCATGAAAGACGCAGATCTGGTCGACCGAAGAAGACAACTCCACGTGAAGATCGTCTCATTGAACGACAAGCCCTGCAGACAAGAACAGCCTCTTCCAGCATCATTCGAAGGCAGCTGAGGGTGGCTACTAACATCAACATCAGCCAGCAGACCATACGGAACCGCCTTCATGGGTTTAACCTCCGTTCTCGTCGCCCAGCTGTACGGCCACGCTTAACTCCAGCCCATAGGGCAGCACGCCGCGCCTTCTGCAGACGTCACGTGAGGTGGACACGTCAGCAATGGTCCCAGGTCCTGTTCAGTGATGAATCACGCTTCACCCTGAACCACAACGACGGCCGACTGAGGGTCTGGAGGCGCCCAGGGGAACGCTTTATTGACGCCACTGTCCAAGAAAAGGTGGCCTTTGGTGGAGGTTCTGTAATGGTCTGGGGGGCCTTCAGCCTTCACCACAGAACACCCTTGTATCATGTACAGGGTAACCTGACTGGCCTCCGATACCGGGATGAGATCCTTCGACCGCTGGCTGTGCCTACACTGCAGCAGATGGGACCGCCGGCTGTCTACCAGGATGACAACGCTCGCCCCCACAGGGCAAGGGTGGTCAACGACTTCCTGCAGCAGTCTGGAGTCAACAGAATGGAGTGGCCAGCATGCAGTCCCGACCTCAACCCGATTGAGAACCTCTGGGATGAGCTGGATCGCAAAGTGAGGAGCAACCACCCCCCTCCCAGGGATGCCCAGCACCTCTACCAGATGCTGCAGGCTGAGTGGCAGGCGCTTCCACAGAGGATCTTCACCACCCTGGTCAACTCCATGAGGACTCGCTGCGTCGAGTGCCAGAACAGCCATGGCGGATACACGCATTACTGAACTTTTGGGAGCATCAGAATGCCCTGTCTTGTGATTTCAATGACTTTGGGAAATCAAATTTCGATACGTACCCACTTTGATCAAATGTACAGACCAAACGATTGCTCGAAATTGAAGGCAATTGTGTATCGTTATCACTAAAGCATTGAATTAAATGTTGGCCAAAATTCAACGCATTGGCTTTCTTATTTGGAAAGTTATGAATTAGTTTGCAAGTGATCCTTAACTTTTTGTGGATAGCTTATTATAAAAAAATGTATTGCAATTTCAATCATAATCAGAAACATTTCACTAACATTTTCATCAAATCTTTAATAAAATTATGAATGAAAAAAAGTCAGACAAAATGGCCGCTTGCCGTTATCCAATGAAATTGCAAGTAGCTGGAGTCAATACGGGTCGATACTGCAGATACCTTACTGTGTATCACGGCCGCGCAGATAACTTACTGAGTAACTTAGTGTGTATCACGGCCGCACGAGCACACCACTCACCAGAGATACACATTCTATCCCATCCCCTTGGACATTGGCGCCGAAATTCATCGGAATGCTAAGTTGGGAATGGGAGTGCCGTTTGGTTAGGCCTACTCAGGCTACAGTTGGAAAACGTTGGCCTGCGCGGCAAGCAGTCTAGGGCCTCGTCGACTCATCCTTCCTTTGAATCACGTGACCAGACCAACTCAAGCATCCGTCCTTTTGTCTAGTTTTGATCCTACAGATCTTTTATTGCAAACTTCCTAAGACTAGCAAGAGTGGTGAAAGAGGAATGAACAGGTTTTATGAAGTAGCACTCGACCCGACCCCCCTCGAATTTTTTTCTCATTTTCTGCCAAATCAATAATTAAAGGTGATAATTAAATGTCAATTTAGTTAGCATCCTTATGGCCCAAATGGGTCGTGGAACTTGGAAAATTCAAAGATAACGTTCATAGTTTCAATCTGGCTACAACCACTGACCCCCAAAAAAATGTTTTTAAATTATCCTACTTTATAATTTATTCCGAGCGTATTGTGCGAGGGCTTTGGTTGGAGCAGAGGCTGCGCCGTTTCAGACTTCAACGTGATAAGTTGGCTGCCTAAGGCTAAGGCGAAGAGGAAGAACCACCACACTGTGGTGGTGACCACAGCACCTATCAAACCCACCGGCTTTTCTGCATCACATGAAAACTCATATCATATCATACACGGCATATACGATATAGGCTTTTATAGGTTGGTAATGAAATGGAACATAAATTGGATACATTAAGAATCAGTTAGAGAATATAAAAAAAAAGCTTACCATGTTGACGATTAGAAGATGGAGGGTGAGGACAAATGAGAAAAAGACCGGTTGAAAAGGCAGCAAAACTTTCTCACACAGACACAACGAGTCTTCAGTGAGAAGATGCAATGACGGGACGCGGGAGGGGTCGTCTGCTTTTATTCAGCCTCTCACGTGATCAGGGGACATGTTTTCATTGGTTGATCTCGTTTTCTGCGTCATCCGATTCAAAATGACTCACAGTTTGAACGTGGCGCACACAGTGTTTATGACAATGCAGTCTCACTCCCAACCAGACAGCTGTATTGATTTAACACAAAAACATGATGAAAGTGGATGCGGAGATGATGAGATTAGCGTCCAATTGGTAGGAGACCCTTAAAGATCCACCAGATCACGTGTCAAAATCACGGGTTTCACGTGTTTTCCCTCTACTATAACTGGAAAGAAATCTTGTTTTGACCAATTAGAACGTCCATAAGAATCTGCGATCAATTGGACGATAAACTCACCCTCTCCTTTTGACCAAGTCACCGAGGCGTGGTTACTGCTACACATATCTGTATTATTAAAAAATCGGGACTTTACTGGTTTAGCACTGCCTCCGGGCATTGCCTCCAGTATTGTTCCCACCATCTTTGTATTTTCAAATGCCCCACATGGCCGAAAGGCCGAAGAGGGCGTAAAACCCTATTTTCACCTTTGACTCCCATATAAATGGCCCCAAATTCAAACCAGTTTAAAGAGCAGCCTCAATTTGAATATGGGGAAGTTTGTATGTGGGTCACAGCAACCCAGAAAAAAACCCAAGGGACTTAATCGTGGTGCGTCACTGGGTCTATAAGGATGATGTTCTTGAAGACGGAGTCTTCCCGTTGCGATGATGATGATGATGAAAAGTCGGTGATGATGGGACAGGAGCCTTCGTGACTTGGCAGACGTCGTCGTAGATTATTCCTGGAACACGTTGCGTACCCTGGACTCCCGGATACGCTGTCGGCTGCGGGAACATTTCGCACGGGATCATGTCCCAGTCTTGAAAACTGATACCTGTCGTGATGCTGGAGTCAGCATCGTCAAAGTTCAGGGCTTAGATGCGAGCATCTGTGGGGCGGTAGGAGGCTTAGCATTGTGAGACAGCCAAAAGGTTGCCTTGGGTGCTCCTGTAGTCCGCTTGTCTGGTCATTGCCGTTGGCGTCGATGGTGTTGCTGGTGTTGAGCAGTCTTCCCCTCCAAAGGCTGTCTTCAGAGCCACCGGGCGACCTACTCCGTACCGGGAGCTGGTGTCGTCGCAGGCTGTCAGGAGTCATACAGGCGGTCCTGAAATATTAAAATGAGCGCGCGCGTGCGGGCGCGTTTGTGTGTGCGTGCGTGTGTGTGCGTGCGTGTGTGTGCGTGCGTGTGTGTGCGTGTGCGCGCGCGTGTATCAGTGCACGGTGTGTGTGTGTGTGTGTGCGTGTGTATCATGTGTATGTGTGTGTGTGTGTATTGTGTGTGTGCGTGTGCGTGTGTGTGTATGCGTGCGTGTGTGTATGTGTGTGTGCGCACACGCGTGTGTGCGTGCGTGTGTGTCAAGTCAAGTCAAGTCAAAATCATCTTATTGAGGGTTAAAGACTAAGCTAACAAGGCTGTTTTCATCGTGTGTGTGTGTGTGTGTGTCTGCGAGCGCGCGCGTGTGTGTATGTGCGGGTGGGTGTGACAGTGTGTTTGTGTGTGTGCGTGTGCGTGTGTGTCTACGTGTGTGTGTCACAGTGTGTGTGTGTGTGTGTGACGTGTGCGTGCGTGTGTGCCTGCGCGCGCGCGCGTGTGTGTGTGTATGTGCGTGTGTGTGTATATGTGTGTGTGTGTGTGTGTTTCTGCGTGTGTGTGTGTGTGTGTGTGTGTGTGTGTGTGTGTGTGTGTGTGTGACAATGTATCACACACGACCCCTCTTTCTGTATCTACACCGCCCCCTCCTCCCCTTTTCATCTCTCCGGCCGCCACTTTAATTGCCCGTCAACATCAAACAGACGCCGATTAAGGCATTTATCTCTTTGAAACCCGGTTTACCTCCCCTTTCAGCATGTAACACCTACATTGGCGGTCTCCCTTTACTCCCCGATCTACCTTCCCATCACGAGAAAGTGACACCCACAGTCAGCGCCCTTTGAAGACAACTCTTCCTTTCCAATCACGAGAAGGATAGGAATGTCGGAATGTGATAATGATGTAACCGGCGCGTGATTGTTCTGTACTACTATACATACTACTAGGACATCATCTTGTGACGTGTCGACTGCTATAAACCAATCACAGGCTTTCATTGTTGAAAATGGCAGGGCTATAATTTGAGTTGTGAGAAAAAGTTAGCCTACACATACTTTCACACAAGACGCTGAAACCTGGCTGGAGCAACATTGCAGACTCAACCTCTCTCCCAGCCAGTCATAATAGCCCAACTAGTGAGTATTATTGATGGCTGGTGATTGAGATTTGTTGTTTGTTTGATCCTATTTATGATCTAGATCCTATGTTCAATGATGAATAAGGAGTAAATATGTTATTGAAAAGAAGTGGTAAACATTCTGTTCTATTTATGTGCACTGATTATTTGTGTGTGTGTGTTTTTGACTTTAACTCTCTTGGTACCAGAACCGGATTTTATGCCTACTAACCCTTTTGTATATTTTTTTAGTAGGAAGCCTGTGGGTTGCAATCTTGCACTTTATGATACCATTCCTTTCCAGGTGTTGGATGGAGAGTGATGTTGGCTTGATCACCTTTTATGTTTTACTGATCTCAGTTTGTTAACTGAAATTCAGATTATGTGTTCTTAGTGCTATTGTACAAGGGCAGCCTTCTAGCCGGTTGGGATCCACTAATTCCCTGCCAACTGAAGCCCCTTGTCTCTAAGCCATAGAGATCTACATCCACCTTCTCCTGTGATTATCAGCAGGGCATTGTGGGCAGGACGATCATCCCTGACTCACAAGCACCAAGACGGGAACGCCGCCAAGACGCCCCGCATCCAGAATCCGCGAGGAGACCACGCCTGAACCATGCCATCCCGCGACACCATAACCGGAACGACTGGGAGCTACTCTCACCTGACGAGCAAGCCCAGCCACCCCAGCACTCGCCGATCCCTACGGAGGAACTGGACAATAGCTAAGTTTACAGAACCGCGCCAATCACTTGAACTTTCCTCCAGACAATGAAGATGATTAGTGACCCTTCCTGCTTGGGGCTAACCTTCTAGAAAGACAAAAGTCTTGTAAATCCTTTCGGATTTCATTGTTTTTTTTATTCATATTTTGTTTTGGCGCCATTGAGCTGCTTTATTATTATTGTTGCAAAATCTTATGCAGATTTTGTGAGTAAATAAAATACAAGTGTCAAATAATCCTGAACCCTTTGGTCAGACTGATGAGAGTGGAAGTCTTGTAATTTCATGTAAAACCCTACTTCTCTCTGTCTGCCATTTAGAGCAAATCAACCACTTGTATTTCTTACAATCATACGAGCCAGAACCCGGGCACAAATATAAATTTATTAGATGAAAAGGGGCCGGGAAAGTTGCTCACCTCCCATACCCTAGAGAAGTGGGCTAAAGGCAAATTTTCTATTTGAAAATTTAACACACTAAAAGTCTTCCCTAGAGACTTAGCCTTTTAACCCATTACCTCGTCACAGTGTGTGTGTGTGTATGTGCGTGTGTGTGTGTGTGTGCGTGTGTGTGTGTGTGTGTGTGTGTGTGTGTGTGTGTGCGTGCGTGTGCGTGCGTGTGTGTGCTTGCGCGCGCGCGCGCGCGCGCGCGCGTGTGTGTGTGTGTGTGTGTGTGTGTGTGTGTGTGTGTGTGTGTGTGTGTGTGTTCTGGCTCTTCGTGCTGCAGCATTGTGGTTACGTAGCTAGCCTTTGGAGCGGACCCTCTCCTAAACCAGGTGTCCAAAAACTCCTCTTGGCCGGGAGAAATGGGGATGTCCCCTGGGCCTGGCAAAGTCGCATCCATTTTTTTCAAGACCAGTTATTCAGAATAGCAGTTGTCTCCCCTGCCGTGTGGAAGTCATTGTCGGACACTGACGACCGTCACAGTGACACACCCACAAACGAACCACGTGGTCACGGTGCACTCAGCAGTTGTCTCCCCCGCCGTGTGGAAGTCATTGTCGGACACTGAAGACCGTCACAGTGACACACCCACATTAAACGAACCACGTGGTCACATTAGGCGTTCAAGACTGCACTTGGTCATCTCCAAACATGGAACACTCAATTTTTAGTAAAGTTTTATTTTGTGTGTACAGTAGGCTATTTGACGGTTTAATGTTTTGGTTAGGGTTAGGGTTAGAGTCAGTTTAATTTTAGATTGAATGGTTAAAAGATACACATTCTAAAGTTTTGCTAAAAAAAAAAATCGAAATTATCACGCGAACGGCGTCACTTTCCATATTTGGAGATGACCAAGTGCAGCATTGAACGTCTTGTCGTGGTCATGGTGCACCTAGTGATAGTGCCAAGTTCAATAGGGGCCGATCTTAATTATGTGCATGTTCCAGGCCGGAGGACGTTAAACGTACTTTCATCAGCATCCTGGAGGGGAGGGGGGGGGGGGGATTCACACGTACAATTTCAGTCGTACGACTATGCAACTGTGACGACGTCAGTGAGGCATGATTCTGATGAAATACAACTGTCTAAATGAATCTGATAATGTTCTACAATGTTCGTTCGCTCTATTCATGTAGACCATACAAAAAACAGCCAAAACGAATCTCATAAATTGTCTGATACAAAACATGCAGCCGTTTCATCAGGTTTGTGCATGGGGCAACTACAAATGTCGTGAACGAAACTAAAATAAATAATAATTAATAATGCTTATATAGCGCATAATCTTGCAAAGCAACTCAATGAAGAAGCGGGTTTTTAGTTGGGACTTGAATGAAGGAAGAGTGGACAGGTTACGGATATGGTTAGGGAGATAATTCCCCCCCAAAAATCCAGTAGGATTTCATCAGGTTCATTTAGACATGAGTATTTGAAGAGAATCATGCTTCACAAATGTCACAGTTGGATAGTCGTACGACTGCAGTTGCACGTGTGGGTCGTCCACTCTATAGAAGCACAGTCACATTGTGGCAGTTGGTTCCTGATTCGTCAGGCTTTTCAGAAGGTGAATCACTCGTGCTATGGACCAAAAATGGAAAACCATATTGTGCAAATATAGGCCTAAGTTAGAGGTGGTGGGGAAAACCGGTTTGAACCGAAAAACCGGTGGTAAACTTTCGCGGTTCGAAAAACCGGTTCGAGTTGCTGTGAACCGGTTTTTAACTGCAAACTGAAAGTAAGTTTTTCTTTTTGAATAACGCATTCTTTTCGAAAAACAACACTGATTCTCAGCGCAGATTGGGTGTTTGTAAACCAAGAGTAGCTGTTTCTAGTTTGTGGTGGTGTATGGCTTTGACTTTGACTGAGTGTTGAGTTGAGTGTGTGTGTGTCGTAAGTCATAAGTTTCTTTATAGTGTGTGCGCGTGCGTGCGTGTGTGTGAATATTCTGACAAATAAATATGTGTCTGCATAGGTGAAACTAGTTATGCGAGTTCGGGTTTTAAAAAACCGGTTCGGTAAAACCGGTTCGGAGAGGGGGACAACGGTTCGGATTTTTGAACCGGTTCTCAACTCTAACCTAAGCTTACACCCTATTACAAAAATAAATTATGTGCTTTAATGTAAAACTATATAGGCCTACAATCCAGTTTCACAACGTATCTTTGCAGAATCAGTCACTCAGTGTTGTTTAGTTGCTGGTTTTTTTAATAAAAACCACCATCACATTGTCAATATTGATGTTTGTGAATCAAACCGTGCTCAATCCTAGGAATGAAGACGTATATTGGGCAGGGCAATCCGGATCTCCGCTCTAAGTTAAGTTCAGTGTAATTTCTGTTTCCCGACTAGCCGGTTTTTATTTTCTCTGCTATAGAATAGAGTTTGAAAACGTTATTCAACGTGATAATGTCCTTTTTGTTATAAACACCTCTTCATTGCTTCCTTCTATGGTATATCCAAGCATTTTCACCCATTTTGCTTCCGCCAAGATCATCATGTGTGTGTGTGTGTGTGTGTGTGTATGCGTGTGCGTGAGTGCGTACGTGCGTGCGTGCGTGCGTGCGTGCGTGCGAGCGAGCGAGCGAGCGAGCGAGTATATGTGTGTGTGTGTGTGTGTGTGTGTGTGTGTGTGTGTGTGTGTGTGTGTTTGGACGCTTGTCTGTTTGCTTGCTAGAAACATTATTTGGCATACGTGTAGGCTAAGCTTAATTTAACAAGTTTTGAAACATGGAAAAACAGCTCTTTGGTTTCAACTTGGTTGTATCATTCACGCATTGGACTGTAGAGAGAATGTATTGTTTTTTAATCTTGTTGATATTTTGTTCCTTTTGTTGTCTCCTTTTGCTATTTGCTGTTGTCTTGTTTGTCTGTGTTGATAAAGGCGCATTCGACGAAATATCTGGTAGTTGTTTTGTCTCTTGTGAATAAAATAACGTCACTTTACACTTGTCCTTGTTTGTTGTAAGTTTTGAAACACTGAGATGAAATCTTGTGCAGGGTAAGGTGCCAGCTAAAGAACATTCCGAGAAGTTCATCTGACTCGTCGTTCGGATGAGTTACAGATAATTTTTACATAATTTCTGAAATGGCAGGGTTAATCGTTAGCATATTTTGATTTAAAAAATGTTAGGAATATTACTAATGACATTTTAATGATGCAATCAGAATCATGGTTTGGATACAGTTTATTGTTGTAGTTGGGGGGGGTGTTTCTGTGTGCCTTTGCCACATTAAGACCCCCTACCATGTTTCTAAAATGTGTTTAACTCTTGTATGGCTCTCAGTGTAAAACCCTTGCAGTAGCCTTATTCAAGTTGATTCCCTGATCGAGGTATGCAGTGTGTCAGTGCTTTTTGTTTATCAAACTATGTCAGTCTTTCTAGTTTTGAATCCAGTACTGTGCCGTGGTGCGCCAGGGTTGTTACATGCAATCTTCTTCGCTTAGTTTCTGTAACTGCTTCATAAAGAGTCAATAACTGGATTGGGAAAAAATATGCACCCATTCTTTCCATCAAATGAAACTTTCGTACCAGTTTAACCCTTTCACCGCCAAAGTCGCATTTTAGCACCACAGTGATTTATCACCTATGTCACTAAAAGGCATCAAATTGGGGTCTATTATCCAAAGACCCTATTGTCTTAGTTTTGGGAAGTAAGGATAGACCTTATTTTATATACGTCACAGAAGAATCCCCAATACTGCAGATGAATTTTGTTCTCTACCCAGGTAAATTTAATGGAAGTTTTTGCCTGAAATATGGCTGGCGGTGAAAGGGTTAACACACACATGCACGCACGCGCGCACGCGCACACACACTGTCACACACACACACATATACACACACACACACATACACACACACATGCGCGCGCGCGCACGCACACACACACACACACACACACTATCACACGGCACACACACACACACACACACACACACACACACACACACACACACACACACACACACACACACACACACAGAACGCATAGGAAAGGTTAAACATCTTTTATTTTACATTGAACAGTCACTTTTTTCTTTCTTGAATCGAGTTTCGAAATGCGAGTGGAGGTAGATTTCAAAACGGCTTCAAAAGTAAAAGGAAGTGTTACGTTTCATTCAAAGATGTATAATCAAGAAAAGTTCACTGTTAATTTACTTAAGATGGGATTTTGTTACTCCTTAGGATTAGTATTGCACATATTAATTGAGAGGGACAGTTAGTTAACAGAAAACAAAAAAGCAAGCAGAGAGAATCGCCACTGTTAATACTCCTCTCCCTCATCTTCGCCTTCTGCGTCCACGGAGTCCACGCCGACCTCCTCGTAGTCCTTCTCCAGGGCGGCCAGGTCCTCCCGGGCCTCGGAGAACTCGCCCTCCTCCATGCCCTCCCCCACGTACCAGTGCACGAAGGCCCGCTTGGCGTACATCAGGTCGAACTTGTGGTCCAGGCGGGCCCAGGCCTCGGCGATGGCGGTGGTGTTGCTCAGCATGCACACGGCACGCTGCACCTTGGCCAGGTCACCGCCAGGGACCACGGTGGGCGGCTGGTAGTTGATGCCCACCTGCAAGGAAAAAAATGACACATTGAAGTTCAAGTTTAATAAAATATACATTAGACTTGTCAGTGTTTAACACAATATTTTTTTTTGGCAGCAGTCTTAATTTGACAGCTTTACTCGCTTCATTAATTAAAATTTCTGAACAATCGCATGTACACATGCACACATTGAAATAATGAATACAAAAATTACAATGTCTCTTGTTATATTTTTATCTACATCTTTCCCTGTTTTAGTCTAGGAGTTAGCAAACGCTCATGCGTGACTGTAAATAAATGATTGCCAGAACCCACGATTTGATTCAATAACTTAACTATCTTGTAAACAACTGGACAAACGCTTTTCTTTTCTCCTCAGTCACTTCATCACAATGACTCATAATTTTTGCCAATCTCACCTTGAACCCAGTGGGGCACCAGTCGACGAACTGGATGGTCCTCTTGGTCTTGATGGTGGCGATGGCGGCGTTGACGTCCTTGGGCACCACGTCTCCCCGGTACAGCATGCAGCAGGCCATGTACTTGCCATGGCGGGGGTCGCACTTCACCAGCTGGTTGGCCGGCTCGAAACAGGCGTTGGTCACCTCGGCCACCGTCAGCTGCTCGTGGTAGGCTTTCTCAGCTGAAACCAAAGGGAATACCTTGACTAAACTCTGCGGGTCTGAATTAGCCTAAAACGTAAACTCAATCAGTGCTTTGAATTAAAAGTTAATCACAGAAAAACTACCTAAGCAACCTGCAAAGATAAAAGTAAAAAACTCAGGTCTTTTGTTATTAGTATTATTAAACAGCACATTAAGGGCACAATTGCAGGCTCCAAGCTTCCGTTGAAGCAGTACCGGTATGAATTGTTATTCATAAATCATGGGGTCAACATTTGGCATAGCGTAGGGAAAAGATTGCACTGGGCATTGATGTTGGACACCACAAGATACCAACATTTTTCATAGCTTTTCTTGAATAGTTTGAGAAGTCAAAGGAGAGAGTGGCCAATACACCATCATTTGGGAACAGACACTGTCATGCATATGGATGGGTTTTTTCAATTTTTATTATACAGACGCCAAGTATAGTTTAAAAAACAAAATGTGTGCTTAACCCGTACCCGAGATGACGGGGGCGTAGGTGGCCAGGGGGAAGTGGATGCGGGGGTAGGGCACCAGGTTGGTCTGGAACTCGGTCAGATCCACGTTGAGGGCGCCGTCAAAGCGCAGGGAGGCGGTGATGGAGGACACGATCTGCCCAATCAGCCGGTTGAGATTGGTGTAGGAGGGGCGCTCGATGTCCAGGTTGCGGCGGCAGATGTCGTAGATGGCCTCGTTGTCCACCATGAAGGCGCAGTCCGAGTGCTCCAGGGTGGTGTGGGTGGTCAGGATGGAGTTATAGGGCTCCACCACTGCTGTAGACACCTGGGGGACAGATCATAGATGATGATGATGGTGATGATGATGAAGGCACAGTCACTGTGCTCCAGGGTGGTGTGGGTGGTCAGGATGGAGTTGTCGGGCTCCACCACCGCTGTGGACACCTGAGTATAGAACATAAAGTTTGAATAAAGAAACACTGAATAGAATTGGCAACATACTGCTCAATTTACTTGATTCCTCTCTCCTTTACCACTCAACCATTTCTGAAAATGCAAGCTTCCCCTTCATATTATCCCATTTGGATTTGGTTGACGAAAAAAAAGGCTCACACCTTTTGTACTATTACTTTATCCTATTTAGTTTTCGGTTGATCAAAATTCAAATCATGTTTTTCTTATTATGCTCACTCCACACAAACTGATAAACCTACACCCAGCTTTCAGTTGCTTGTTTAAAAAAAAATGTTATTCTTATTCTTATCAGGATCTTTTTCAACTCACCTGAGGAGCTGGGTAGATGGAGAACTCCAGCTTGGACTTCTTGCCGTAGTCGACAGACAGACGTTCCATGAGCAGAGAGGTGAAGCCAGAGCCAGTGCCTCCACCGAAGGAGTGGAAGATGAGGAAGCCCTGCAGACCGGTGCACTGGTCAGCCAGCTTGCGGATGCGGTCCAAGACAAGGTCCACATGTTCTTTGCCAATCGTGTAGTGACCGCGGGCATAGTTGTTGGCAGCATCCTCCTTGCCAGTTACCAACTGCTCAGGGTGGAACAGCTGCCTGTAGGTACCTGTCCGCACCTCATCTGAAATGGACCAAGTTTGGTCATGGTAAGGAATCTTCAAGAGCTCTTTAAAACCAGCCTCAACTTAACATCTGGTCTGAATTTAACAAGGACTCTTAAGGCTTGTTAGTAGGCTGCTTGCTACTAACATAAAATCTGCTCCAGTACAGCTTGGTTGCTATAGCACAGTTGTCTGTCCTCTTATTTTGTACAATCCTCAGAATAATTATGCAAACTAGTAAGCAAAACAATAGTCACTGTTCTCCTAAGTATTGACTCTTTTAGATATGTACATTGTAACAAAAATATATTACGGCTAGGTACAATCAGTTAAAATGCTTAAGTCGCAGTTGAATCCGGAACACGTTGGGCAAGTGCAAAGGCATAGATTATATAATTTTCCTCGCATAGTAGGATTCAGGGAGGATGGAGTCTTTTTTTCCCAAGGCCTCTGATCACTGAAGAGGACAGCAGGCTAAACTAGAAGGTGGTCAGACAAGAGCTGCTTTCTGTCTCACTGACACTGCAGTGCCTAATTAAACCAAATACCTGCGACAATGAGTGGAAACAGTTCAAGAGGTGCCAGCCTCTGCCTTACACCTACCTACAACAGTTCAAGAGGTGCCAGCCTCTGCCTTACACCTACCTACAACAGTTCAAGAGGTGCCAGCCTCGGCCTTACACCTACCTACAACAGTTCAAGAGGTGCCAGCCTCTGCCTTACACCTACCTACAACAGTTCAAGAGGTACCAGCCTTTATTTCACCTACCTACAACGGTGGGCTCCAGGTCGATGAACACAGCTCGCGGTACATGTTTGCCGGCCCCGGTTTCACTGAAGAAGGTGTTGAAGGAGTCGTCTCCCCCTCCGATGGTTTTGTCTGAGGGCATCTGGCCGTCAGGCTGAATGCCGTGCTCTAGGCAGTACAGCTCCCAGCAGGCATTGCCCATCTGCACGCCAGCCTGGCCCACGTGGACTGAGATACACTCACGCTGAAAATGGAAAAAAACAGCAACACAGCGTTGAGGTTTTGGTAGAGGATTATACGTCCAAAAGAACTTGGCAAATATGTATTTTAATCACTTTTCACTGAGAAGCAACATTTTGTCATTTTGGGGAAAGGGATATGGTTGGGATCAGCCTAGGATTATCTTAGCGAAATTGAAAGAAGCAGACTTTGAGATTGAGTGTCGTGAACCTGAGGGGTGTGTGCCTAAAGTACATATTTGCCAAGAACTCATTGATATTTTCTTAGGTTGCCCGGCCGCCAGAACAGCATCATTCTGCTCCCCTCTCAGTGCTATCTGGCAGTCATGGTCGGAAACGACTGACTGGCTTACACAGTAGTCCTTGTGTGTATGTATGTCACTGACACTTGACAGCTGTTGAGCTGAAGTGTACAAGGAACAAGTCTGTGTTTGTGGTTTATACACATTCCCCCCTGACAGCAGGCCCACGTTGCCCCACGAGTCGCCCAGCCTGTTGCCTAAGGGTCGGTGTACATCTCGTGTCCTGGCTAATACAAAGCATCTTCTTCTTCTTCAAGTTGGGGATGCTTATCCTGCCCCGCGCTCACCGGTCTTCATTCAGACCATTAATAGCCCGCACAGGATGCGTGCTATGTGAATTCGTGTCATCCATCCCACCGGCACACACGGCCTACTCGTACCGAATAGTGGGATGGGCTTTAACGTGTGCGCAAGATCTTGTGAATGCGTTCGCACACGGGACCTCGGTTTTTGAAAAGTCTCATCCGAAGGACTTTTTCCCCAACTGACGTCAGGTACCCATTTACACCTGGGTGGAGTGAGGAAAATAGGAGTAAAGTGCCTTTCCTAAGGACACACCGCTGTGACCCGAGCTGGGCTCGAACCCGCGCACTCGCAAACCTGACGGATTACGAGCTATCTGTTTTGTTTCATTCTGTGTTTTTCTCACACCTGCTGCAATGTCATTCACACCGACTGGCGTGCGTTGTGTACGCATTTGATCTGCTGTCGCGCATGTTGTTTGGTCTTGGGGGAGAGAGACCAAAAGAAGCAGACCTGTTTGTGTGCTTAGCCTGTCAGCAAGTTAAAAGCAACAAGGCGTGTGCTACCTTTCACACGATTGTCAAACATGCTGGGTCCTCGGTAGAACACAGATGGACACCGAGCCTAAGAGGATTGCTCTACGAAGCTACAAGCATAAATCACTGTGACAGATGGCGACAGTCATTTCACCGTAGCTGAATTCCTGGTTTAAAAAAAAAAAAAATCAGCATAACTTGTGTATTTGATGTAAAAGTTCATAGTAAAATAAATAATATTTCTTTGATTATAATCATGCTAGTTGTAATTAAACAGGGCTGGACACAGCACCCAAAACGGCGCTTCCGTATTCATACTTAAGTACTTTATTAACATTCACTGTCACCATTCCAAGGTTTCTAATTTCAAGCTCGTTGCCCCCCAAAATGAACACTACATAAAATACTTGATTACTTCCAGCAAGAATTTGTTTTTGGTCATTGTTGGCATGATGTATGTGCATGTGCATGTACATGTGTGCATGTTTGTCTATCCGCATGTGGACAATATTATTGAAAAAGTAAGTTTTTCTGATTTTTTGTTTTTTGTATTTAAACTTTGAGATCAGTTGAGTTTTTTTTGGGTTTTTTCAAAAATGACATTCATTGACATTCTTCTTCATATTCAAAAAGAGGGATGTAGATTTTTTATTCAGTACCTTACATGACTGCTGTAAAAGTTGTCAAGAACTTTTGATGAATGCTGCATGAACAGTGTCATGCCAAAAACTACCTTTATTTTCCACAATGCTGCATGAACAGTGTCATGCCAAAAACTACCTTTATTTTCCACTTTTAAAGCAATGCTGCATGAACAGTGTCATGCCACAAAACTACCTTTATTTTCCACTTTTAAAGCCATGCTGTATGAAGTGTCATGCCAAAAAACTACCTTTATTTTCCACTTTTAAAGCCATGCTGTATGAACAGTGTCATGCTAAAACCTACCTTTATTTTCCACTTTTAAAGCCATGCTGTATGAACAATGTCATGCCACAAAACTACCTTTATTTTCCACTTTTAAAGCCATGCTGTATGAACAGTGTCATGCTAAAACCTACCTTTATTTTCCACTTTTAAAGCAATGCTGTATGAACAGTGTCATGCCAAAAACTACCTTTACTTTCCACTTTTAAAGCCATGCTGCATGAACAGTGTCATGCCAAAAAACTACCTATACTTTCCACTTTTAAAGCAACACTAAGCTGAAACATTGCTTCTGGAAAAAGACTTCATGCAAGACTTAATAATATACTCGTGGTTCCCTAATTATGTTCTATCCGTTCTCATTCCGCTGGATGGAAGGTTGCACCGAATCGACGCATTATTTTTAGTCATTTTCATATTTTTCACGTTGGTGATTTATATGCCTTCAAGAACCCATTATTATTATGTCGGACAGTTGATTTATTTCCCGGTTAACCCTTTCACCGCCAAAGTCGCATTTTAGCACCACAGTGATTTAACACCCATGTCACTAAAAAGCATAAAATTGGGGTGCATTATCTAAAGACCCTATTGTCTTAGTTTTGGGAAGTAAGGATAGACCTTATTTTGTATACGTCACAGAAGAATCCCCAATACTGCAGATGGATTTTGTTCTCTATCCAGGTAAAGTTGATGGAATTTTGGGCTGAAATATGGCTGGCGGTGAAAGGGTTAAAGAGAAGAGTTCCTACAACAGGGCTTACATAACTCGTGGCAGCTGAACGTGAGTGCCTTGGCAGCAATGCCAAAATTGTACATTACATTCTGGCCCCTAGTCAGAATTCACGGTGTGGACATTGACGTGAGCAGCATGCCAAGAGGGAATGTTGGAGAGCTGGAGATATACTATGCCTACATTTTGCTTCCTTGTGTTGTTCTATTACCCTGGCTTAACGACTCCAGGGATCACCCCAACAGCCGAAGCACTTGAACACTATGGTACAAATGCAACAGCAAGGGATGAGAGCATTACGTGCGTGACCGTTTTTGATTACCCCGCCATGTGGGCAGCCACACTCCGAGTTCGGAGGATGCTTCCTTATTATTCATGTGACATTTACTACACTTCAGTGGTTTCTTCATGGCCGCACAAACACCATCGGAGTTGAATGACAAACCTTTGTCTCGAGTTGTGTGTGTGGTTTTTTTTTACTGAAATATCTCTCTCTCTCTCTCTCTCTCTCTCTCTCTCTCTGATTAACGACCGGAAAATAAGTGATAAAAACAACATCATTATGATAAAATATTTCAGATAATCATTAAATATTGTGTGTAAACTTGAACACATCATATCGCAACATATAATACACAATAAAAACAAACTAAAAAAACCATTTGATGCAGCTGCAAGGTAGATGCCATCTTCGATAATTAGGCAATGATTATGAGTATTAAAAAACCCCAGTTCTTTGCTAAGGGTCAGCATTTCATTTTTTAACTAGCGCAACGCCCCGTACCGGTAACGCCTAGTACCGGTAACGACTTGTACAGGTAACGCCAAGTACCGGTACCACTGAGTACCGGTTTCGCCGGGTCCGCAAAATATTATATTTTTACTTTTGTGGCTGAAAATAAAACTTTTTTACCCCTACCACTTTCAAGGCCTACCGATCTCCATGGCCTTGACCTTGACCGGTATGCAATCATCAGAAAAACCATAAGCCAAAGTACCTACATGCCAAGTTTGAAGTCCCTAAGACCAACGGTGTGAACGTTATAGCCCCTTAAAGATTTTCGGTTTTCAAGGTCATACGCCAAGGTGAAGGTCATGACGGCGATAATTTATGCTCGGATGCCTTCTCTCATGGTGACACACCACCACACAAAACTGGAAACGATTCGGTAAAGCAGTTCGGGAGATATGCGTGGGACAGTAAAACCCAATCATTAGACCCCTACCACTTTCAAGGCATACCGATCTCCCTGACATTGACCTTGACCTTCATTGGTACGCCATCATCAGAACGGCCATAAGCGAAAGTACATCCATGCCAAGTTTCAAGACTAGGACCTGCCGGTGTGGAAGTTATGGCCCCTTAACGATTTTCGGTCTAACATATAGGGCCTAAAGTTCGTCTGATGGCCATGTGAACCAACAATCCATCGTTCAGTCTTTCAAAAGAACCAGCTGGTGTTAACCCTTTCACCGCCAAAGTCGCTTTTAGGTGATTTAACACCTACGTCACCAAAAAGCATCAAATTGGGGTCTATTATCCAAAGACCCTAGTGTCTTAGTTTTGGGAAGTAAGGATAGACCTTATTTTATATATGTCACAGAAGAATCCTCAATACTGCAGATGGATTTTGTCTCTACCCAGGTAATTTAACTCCATTAGTGGCTTAATTATTGCTGGCGGTGAAAGGGTTACATCCACAACACTGGGGGACAATAACAGCAGAGTCAATGCTACACGTTGAAAGTATCATTTTCAAAAATGCAAGATTAGCTATGCAGATAAAGTTGGACTGATTTCTATATTCACTTCATTTTAACATACTCTTTTTTTCTCTCTTTAAAAAAAAAAAGATAACTTACAACGGTAAAAGTATTCACATAGAGTAGCCATTTTTCGTACTTGCTGGCTCCGCGACAAACAGAATAGTGTCGTCAAAAGCGAACTAAGGTGGTGTCAAATACAGTCTTAAAACACACCATCAAATTGAATCAGAAAACAATGAAGTGTCTCCTCGGAAAGATGCACACACACGGCCTAACACAATTCGCGCCCCGCGGCCGCGCTGCGTCTCGCGTTTCTGCGACTTGACACATACATTACATAATACGAATGGCGAAAAACGCATAATCATCCACACGCGCGCACACACACATACATTACATAATAAATGGCGAAAAACGCATAATCATCCACACGCGCGCACACACACATACATTACATAATAAATGGCGAAAAACGCATAATCATCCACACGCGCGCAACACATTTTCGGTCTAACATATAGGGCTAAAGTTCGTCTGATGGCCATGTGCACCAACAATCCATCGTTCAGTCTTTCAAAAGAACCAGCTGGTGTTAACCCTTTCACCGCCAAATTCGCATTTAAGCACCACACGTGCGCACACACACATACATTACATAATAAATGGCATCAAACGCATCTATCATCCACAAGACGCGCATTGTCTTAGTTTTGGGAAGTAATGGGATAAACCTTAATTTTATATACGCGCGCAGAAGAATCATTACCAAAACTGCAGATGGATTTTGTTCTCTACCCAGGTACATTTAATGGACATAATACATGGCGAAAAACGCATATCATCCTGGCGGTGCACAAGGGTTACATCCACAACACTGGGGGACAATAACAGCAGAGTCAATGCTACACGTTGAAAGTATCATTTTCAAAAATGCAAGATTAGCTATGCAGATAAAGTTGGACTGATTTCATATTCACTTCATTTTAACATACTCTTTTTTTCTCTCTTTAAAAAAAAAAAGATAACTTACAACGGTAAAAGTATTCACATAGAGTAGCCATTTTTCATACTTGCCGCGCGCACAAACAAACAAATTAGATACAAAATAAAAGCGAACTAAAATAATCAAATATGGTCTTAAAACACACCATCAAATTGAATAGAAAACAATGAAGAAGAAAGTGGACAAGCGCGCACACACACACACACACACACACACAGGCGCACGCATAATCATCCACACGCGCGCACACACACACACATTACATAATACATGGCGAAAAACGCATAATCATCCATAGTAGTTAGTACAACTTGAAAAAAGTAGTAGTAAATGGTGTTTTACGTCCTCTCGACCCGGGCGGGCACATACGGGACATGTGTGTTAAAGAGATTTGAAATAAAAAATAAAACAAAACACAGAAACGAAAGTAGACAATACATTGACGTAAACAACACAAAGATGATAGTAGGAGTACAACAGAGCGTACAACAAAGATATTGACCATTGTTATTGTAAACAACGTATCAGTTAGGGGAAGACGGGGTAAAAAGATGATAGTAGAAGAGTATCTCATGAAAAAAAAATTTCAGAACCATGAGACAACTAACAGAGCTCGTCTACAACAAACTGATATTGAAATTTCATGAGATAATGGGTATCAAACCGCTTTTTACCCCGTCTTCCCCTATAAACAAAACCACATGAGATGAGAGAAAGTAAGCATAAAGAAAAAATAAGTGAAAATTAATTTCAAGTATTAACATAATCTAGATTGAAAAAAGAAAAGCAACTCACCATGATGACGAATAAAAAAAGATTCGGAGCAGGATGAAAGGAAAAGATGAAGGCAGCAACAGTAACTCACACAGACGTAACGGGTCTACAGTGAGAAGATGCTATGACGTTCCACGCCGGGGATCAACACCTTTTATTCAACCCTTCACGTGACCAAATAACACGCGTTCATTGGTAGATCTCGGCGGCGCGATTCAAAGTGAGGCACAGTTTGAAAATGGCGAACTGGGTGTGTGTGGCGATGCGGACTCGGTGTCAGTGGTCTGAGGGATGGATGTTCAGTGAGGCGCGTCATCCACATGAGTGATGTCAAGTGGAGCGAGAACCTCGGTAGACACGGTTCACTGGAGCTTCAGCCCACTTGTGTGCTACACTGTTATTACTTACCAATGAAATGCAGCACTAGGGTTAGTTCGGACCGACAGGCGATCACGTCATTCATTTGCTCGCTCATCCAGACACTTGTAGTGAACATGATGGCTTGTGTGAGTGAGTCAGTGCACAATGCAAGTGTGTGTGTGCGCGCGCGCGTGTGTGTCTCTCTCTCTCTCTCTCTCTCTCTCTCTCTCTCTCTCTCTCTCTCTCTCTCTCTCTCTCTCTCTCTCTCTCTCTCTCTCTCTCTCTCTCTCTCTCTCTCTCTCCAAAGTTTACTTAACTAGAAGTCCATCCGATATGCATAACTTATCCAGGTATATTTTCCATGCGATCAACAGACGTAATAATAATAATAATAATAATAATAGTACATAACAGAATATTTTTGAAATAATTCTGATTAAATGTATAATGTGACTATTCTAAGAATATGTATGTCTCATTCTCCCAGAGAGATAGCAGTAGCATAAATATTTCATTCATGATCTCACTGATCGGCTGATATATGCTCGATTTTGTAAAAATGATGTTGTTAGTTATTGTCCTTAATGTTCGTATTATTTTGGCATGCCCCTTCTCCCCTTCCTCCCAATGTTGTATTGTGGCCTAAGGCCAATGTACAAATACACTTCCGAGTCTCTCTCTCTCTCTCTTGCTTATCTCATGTTCCCTGGTTAAATAAAATTTCGTTTTCGTTTTCGTTTTCGTTTTCGGTTTCTCTCTCTCTCTCTCTCTCTCTCTCTCTCTCTCTCTCTCTCTCTCTCTCTCTCTCTCTCTCTCTCTCTCTCTCTCTCTCTCTCTCTCTCTCTCTCTCTCTCTCTCTCTCTGTATCTAGTGTGTGTGTGCTTTAGTTAGTTAGTTAGTCTGTCACAGTCCCGTCAACAGCTATGGTTATCTCAGGACTGTCACAGCATAAAATTCGGCCACGTATAACAAAAACACACATCAATAATTTTTAACAATGTCCAAAAAACTGAAAACAACAAAAACAGTACAATTCACGACATGGTATCTTCATCATTGTACCATATAGCTCATAATTTCACACAGTGCTGGACACGTTGAGCCACTCTACTCTACTTATCGGATCCAGGTTGTTGTTGTTTTTTAAACAATAAAAAACGGATAACAAACACATCCTAGTAAGAAAAAAAATATATATATAAAAGGCCATATAGGCAAATATGCACTGCAGAATGGGCAACATGTGCCCACTCAAGTGCGCAAGGTCTCACACGTGAAAGCCATTGAACAATAAAAAAAAAATTTAAAAACCACAAAAACACCTGGCATGTCATAAATTGTGAATGAGGATTTAGAGAATGAAAAATGGGAATGAGGGGCTACTCTCCCCCACCACGACAAGGTGGAAGCCCGCGAGGTTGTGTGTGTGTGTGTGTGTGTGTGTGTGTGTGTGTGTGTGTGTGTGTGTGTGTGTGTGCGTGTGCGTGCGTGCGTGCGTGCGTGCGCGTGCGTGCGTGCGTGTGCGTGTGTGTGTAAGAACAGTGAAGGGATTGCAAACCTAAGTAGGCCTTAAAGTGTGGGTTAAAAAAAAGTTATTGGTTAGGGCCTAGGGCTTCAACTGTATATCGTTTTGGATGAAGGTCTGACCAAAGTACACATTAATGAGAAACAGAGGAATAGGCCTAGCTTACAGCGTAAGCTGCGTTGGAAATATTTTTTTCAGCCCAAGGAAGACACTAGAGAGTGTGCACAAACATCGTTGTTGTTGTTGCCTGTCTGTCGTTTCCGACAATGACTGCCAGATAGCAGAGGGGGCAGATACTGTTCTGGCGGGCTGGGCGAGAAAAGTTAGTTTATAATGGAGATGCCTTGCCCAGGGTACATCCCCACTCTCTCGGCCAAAGGGATTTGAGGACCGGCGTTGGCGTTGGGGAAGGTCCCCAAAGGCCAACCAATCCCCTTGGCTGCAGCACCAGAGCCTGTGCAAGGGCCCCCTAGTTCGAGAGTCGTAGTCTTCCACGAAAGACTAAGCTGTAGCATGATATTCCAATACTATAGAATATCAGTTATTGTACAGCTCTCATTTACTTTTGGCCCTTTCTACAGGCTAATGTCAACCAATGATAAAATCCATTTGAGTAAAGGGCCTGACAAAGATTGTGTAGAAGGAACTGTCAGTAGAGATAGCACAGACTATATAGTTTCAGTCTGTGGAGATAGGTAGGCCTAAGGCGCCCCAAACAGGCTGAATAGAAAGGTAGTAAGAATCCTAGGCCTTGCTGAGCCTAAACTCCCCGTGGGGATACCGGGGGATCTTTCGTAAAAATAATTCCCCACCTTCTGGAAGTTCTGTGCTTGTAACCTCCTCTAATCTGCCACTCTCTTTGACTCTGCCTTTTCCCTTTGCTTTCTATCATCTACTATCTTAAAAAATCTTCCAAATAATGTTTCTCCCTTGAGCTCCTCTGAAATCGGAATGTGTCGGCTGTACGCAGCGGGGATACCAGTGAATACTGAAAACCGGACACTTACGTACCTTATCCATTATGACCATATGGCATGGGGGCGCGGAAGAAGAAGAAGCTGAGCCTAATTTACAAAACTTTCCCTCCCAAACTGGCAGGCTGGCTGCATGCATGGCGCCAACTTTCTCTGCAAGCCAATCGAAGTAGGCCTAATAATGCTAAAGAGGCGAAAATGGGAACAGTGCCAAGGAAACCGGTGCCGAACGCCAGTGCCAGAATAGGCCTATGCTTTGAGAGAGAGAGAGAGAGAGAGAGAGAGAGAGAGAGAGACGGGCCGACAGACAGACTTGACAAATACAGACAGACAAACACAGAAAGAGATATGTACAGAAAGAACAACTTTGTGGCACTACAGTAATATACTAGCATGAAAATACAATCGAACGGAGAGAGAATATTGTACAGAAAGAACTTTGGCACTAGGCCTATGATGATATAAAGTTTGAAAGAGAGAGAAAGAGCATTG
>CM065692.1:56354451-56366951 GCA_017654935.2 Phymorhynchus buccinoides
TCTAAGCCATAGAGATCTACATCCACCTTCTCCTGTGATTATCAGCAGGGCATCGTGGGCCGGAAGATCATCCCGGACTCCACCACGCACCAAGACGGGACTGTCGCCAAGACGACCCGCACCCAGAATCCGCGAGGAGACCACGCCTGAACCGTGCCATCCCGCGAAGCCGTAACCGGAACGACTGGGAGCTACTCTCACCTGACGAGCAAGCCCAGAACTTCAAACAGCTAAGTCCACCTGACTGCGCCAATCATTTGAACTTTCCTACGGACACCGAAGATAATTAGTAACCCTTCCGGCATGGGGCGAACCTTATAGAAAGACAAAAGTCTTGTGAATCCTTTCGGATTTCATTGTGTTTTATCCATATTTTGTTTTGGCGCCATTGAGCTGCTTTATTATTATTGTTGCATAATCTTATGCAGATTTTGGGAGTAAATAAAATACAAGTGTCAAATAATCCTGAACCCTTTGGTCAGACTGATGAGAGTGGGAGTCTTGTAATTTCATGTAAAACCCTACTTCTCTCTGTCTGCCATTTAGAGCAATTCAACCACTTGTATTTCTTACAACCATCTGACGAGCCAGAACCCGGGCACAAATATAAATTTATTAGATGAAAAGGGGCCGGGAAAGTTGCTCATCTCCCATACCCTAGAGAAGTGGGCTAAAGGCAAATTTTCTAAAGTCTTCCCTAGAGACTTAGCCTTTTAACCCATTACCTCGTCACATCTAATTGGGGGCTCGTCCGGGATATTTTTTTCATAAAGTCTAACAAATTTCAATTCAAACGGTAGTTCCTTTTCAAAACTTATCTTGTGTCCACTGGGAAAGTTATTGTGATTTGGTTCACTGTGTTTTGATTTGATTTGTTTGAATGCTATTTATGACTTTATTTTGATGTGCATGCTATTTCTGTTTATGCTGAAATAGTTAAGTGTTGTTTGATACATTCAACTCAGCAGCTTTGTTTTTATTTTGAATAGTTGTATTTACAACCATGGCTGAGATTGTTAAACTTAGGAGGGAACTTAAAGAATGGGGAGAATCTCTAGGATTGTCAGGCCAAGAGTTAGCTAATTTTGTCATATCTGAATACGACAAAGAGAAAGCTCGCGAGACTCAAGAGGCTGACAAAGCTCGGGAGGCTCAAGAGGCTGACAAAGCTCGGGAGGCTCAAGAGGCTGATAAAGTCCGCGAGGAGGCTCAGAAAGACAAACAGAGAGCTCATGAGGCGCAAGAGGCTGATAAAGCTCGCGACACTCAGGAGCAAGAGAAAATCCGTACTCATGAGTTAAGGCAGAGACAACTAGTGCAGGATGCCAAAAATAAAGAACTCGAACTTGAGGCCACTGAGCGAGAAAAGGCGCGAGACCATGAGCTAGCTATGAAGCAGCTTGAAAACTCAGCAGACTCTGAGACTGCTGCCCCTCAAAATTTTCCCCCTCCCATTCATACCTCAGCCATGACCTTCACATTGGAGGCATTCAATGAGGCAACAGAGTCTATCGATGCATTCCTCGATAGATTTGAAAGACTGGCCCAGGAATTTGAGCTTGCTCCGGAAAAGTACAACCTCAAGCTTGCCCAAAGTCTCAGGGGTGTGGCTTATGAGGTGTACAGTAAACTTCCGTCAAGCCAAATTACCGACTACCCAGCTTTGAAAGAAGCCCTGCTCAACAGATACGAGTTGACAGCTGACGCCTACCGGAAAAAGTTCCGGTCAACCAGAAAAGGTAGGGGAGAGTCCTATGCCCAATTTTCAGATAGACTGGGGAACTATCTGACTAAATGGGTGTCCCTTTCTGCCAAAACTGAGTCCTATGAGGATCTACGGGAACTGATGGTTGGCGAGCAGCTGCGCGAAACCATGTCCCTAGAGTTACGCACCTTTACTGCCGAACAAGGTGCCACAACTCTGGCTGATCTCATCCAGCTAAGTGATAGGTACACTCTAGCCCATGATGAACCTAGCGCCCCTAAAAGGCCAAAACTACAGCAAGTAGTTGGGTCCACTGCTTCACAGCAGAGCAGGTTTAACCCCAACTCCAAAAGTGGGTCAAACGGTTCTACCCATGAACGACAACCACTGGGGCAACCCTTATTCTGCTCATACTGCAAGTCGAACACCCACAATCGGGATGACTGCAGGAAACTTGCGTACAAGCGGCAAAATGTTGCAACTATGCAAGTCGTCTCGACTTCGCAGAATTGCACAAACCCCTCCCCAGTACAGTGTCCAGGCACACCGTCAGTCGTTGGACAGGCGACTGTCAACAACATCCCTGTTCAGTGTCTCTATGACACTGGACTGTCATGCGACGCCATTGTCTGCGGATCCTTAGTCCCCGCGTCAGCATACACGGGAGACTTCATCTCTCTGCAGGGCCCTGATGCTTCAATCCCCCCTTCCACTTTGCCAGTCGCCATAATCAATGTCGACACCAGGTTTGTAAAGGGACCCATCAAGGCAGTGCTCATGGACAGTCCTGTCTATGACCTCATACTGGGATCACAGTATGTGTTTTTAGGGCACCCCTCTCAACCTGCTATTGTGTCAGCAGGATTCCCTTCTCCCCAAACCACAAACCAACTCCCTCCCTCCTTCCCAAAGAGCAAATCTCCCTCAGCGGGGAAGAAACCTCTCAACGCGGCAAACCAAATTGCCGCGCGAGCCAATCCAGACTGTCCCAAGTCCCCAAGTCCGCCACAACTTGGAAAATCCTTCCCAAGGAATGTCCGCCTAACGACCCAAGACCACTCGCCACAGGTACCTCAGGTGAAAGGCAGCACTGTACCCGCAAACACCCACCGAAGGTACTATCGGGACAGGCCGCCGCACATACAGCCGTCACCTACCCCTCCCTTTCAGCGAGTGGCAGTCGACTTGGTCGGGCCTCTACCTAA
The DNA here is from genome assembly GCA_017654935.2 of Phymorhynchus buccinoides. Classification (NCBI taxonomy): domain Eukaryota; kingdom Metazoa; phylum Mollusca; class Gastropoda; order Neogastropoda; family Raphitomidae; genus Phymorhynchus; species Phymorhynchus buccinoides. Next base: position 56,357,362 of record CM065692.1, read on the forward strand.
ACGGAAGAAGAAATTCCGGTACATAGTCACCGTGGTCGACATATGTACCATGCAGTGCGATGCCGCCCCAATCTCCTCACTTGATGCTAGTCAGATAGCCGCGGCACTCAAAGCCATTTTCGCCCGAATCGGCCTACCAAACCACATCATCAGCAATGATGAATCCAGGCTAAAGGGGAAACTCAGGCAAGAGGTGTTTGCTATTCTGCAATCAACCTTGGGACAACTCAACACAGGATTGCCGCACCAACCTCAGTCGGAATCCATTCCACTGATCTCTAACCCACCTGCTCCTTTGAACTCTGTGTTGCGACCAGATGTTCCACCATTCCAGCCGACCCAGTCTCCCCACTAATTTGTCCCTGTCGCCCAAGTCGAAAGTGGAGTCGGCGTTCCACAGGAAGATTCCGGTACCAGAATCTTTTCTTCGGGGGGGGCCTCTGTGACGTAAGTGTCCCGCGCGACCCGCTTTCTTTATTTCTTATCTACCCCCCCCCCCCCCCCCTCTCCTTTTCTTTTCTCTGTCCGGCCGCCACGTTAATTGCCACCCACCATCTAAAGAATGCCGATTCCGGGATTGGTCCCTTTCAAGTTCGAATTGTCTCCCCGGTCGGCACGTACCACCTACCGAGGTTATCTCCCTTCACCCCCCCCCCCCCTTTTCTACCGTCTCATCACAAGAAAGTGACAACCACGGTTATCTCCCTTTGAAGATGGTTTTGCTGTTCTAATCACAAGGTTAGGAATGTCAGGAATGTGCTAAGGATGGAATAGGCGCGTGATTGTTCAGTACATTTAGAACAGCAAATTGTGACGTGTGGACTGTAATACACCAATAGCAGGCTTTCATTGTTTGAAAGTGAAGGCTATAATTGGAGTGGTGAGAAAAAGTTGTCACACAAGATGCTGAAACGTAGCTAGAGCAACACTCACAACCAGTCATCATAAGCCCACTAGTAAGTATTATTGATGGCAGGTGATTGAGATCTTGTGTGTTTGACTCTAGTTTTGATCTAGATCCTATGTTCAATGATGAATAAGGAGTAGATAGATATGTTATAGAAAAGAAGTGGTAAACATTCTATTCTATTTATGTGCACTGATTATTTTGTGTGTGTGTGTTTTTGACTTGAACACTTTTGGTACCAGAACCGGAGTTTATGCCTACTAACCCTTTTGTCTATTTTTAGTAGGAAACCTATGGGCCGCAATCTTGCACTTTATGATACCCTTCCTTTCCAGGTGTTGGATGGAGAGTGATGATGGATTGATCACCTTTTATGTTTTACTGATCTCAGTTTGTTAACTGAAATTCAGTTTATTTATTAACTACATGTAGTGCTATTGTACAAGGGAAGCCTTCAAGCCGGTTGGGATTCACTAATTCCCTGCCGACTGAAGCCCCTTGTCTCTAAGCCATAGAGATCTACATCCACCTTCTCCTGTGATTATCAGCAGGGCATCGTGGGCCGGAAGATCATCCCGGACTCCACCACGCACCAAGACGGGACTGTCGCCAAGACGACCCGCACCCAGAATCCGCGAGGAGACCACGCCTGAACCGTGCCATCCCGCGAAGCCGTAAGCGGAACGACTGGGAGCTACTCTCACCTGACGAGCAAGCCCAGAACTTCAAACAGCTAAGTCCACCTGACTGCGCCAATCATTTGAACTTTCCTACGGACACCGAAGACAATTAGTAACCCTTCCGGCATGGGGCGAACCTTATAGAAAGACAAAAGTCTTGTGAATCCTTTCGGATTTCATTGTGTTTTTATCCATATTTTGTTTTGGCGCCATTGAGCTGCTTTATTATTATTGTTGCATCATCTTATGCAGATTTTGGGAGTAAATAAAATACAAGTGTCAAATAATCCTGAACCCTTTGGTCAGACTGATGAGAGTGGGAGTCTTGTAATTTCATGTAAAACCTTACTTCTCTCTGTCTGCCATTTAGAGCAATTCAACCACTTGTATTTCTTACAACCATCTGACGAGCCAGAACCCGGGCACAAATATAAATTTATTAGATGAAAAGGGGCCGGGAAAGTTGCTCATCTCCCATACCCTAGAGAAGTGGGCTAAAGGCAAATTTTCTAAAGTCTTCCCTAGAGACTTAGCCTTTTAACCCATTACCTCGTCACACTAAGTAAGAACATTTATTTTCTGTTTTGTTAAATCCTTTAATCACGAATGTTTGGAGTCTAGAAATGTATCAGTAGACGTCAAACACCTATGACAAATCACAAACCACCGTGTCAAATTAGGCCTATGTACATTACGGCGAAAATCAGTAAACATACTTGCCGCACACACAAACACACACAAACATACGGAGAAACGAAAAGTACAGACCTTTATCATTCAATCGCAAGGTACGCCATGCTCTTCCTACAGGCCAAAGATTTGTACCTAAACGATGAGTTTGTATGCAGCCATTACATTAGACATGATGAGGTAGTAACTGTTGGCTTCGCGTTGGTCGGTGAGAGCCTGCAAATGTATTGTGTACATTGCATATGTATCGAATGTATTATGGATCGATTGTGATCATAATTGTAAGCTTAAGATCGACATAAAGATAGCTAGTATGGATTAAGTTGGAGCTATAATATAAAAATTATACAGTATAACGAGGGGTGAATGCCAGAACTGTCTATCTGTGTTCTTTATTCCTTTTGAGATAGACCGTTCTGGCAGGCACTCCTCGATAATCTCCCTTTCACTTTATGCGTGTCATTGTTATATACAAACTTATATGCAATGTGGCGGTGGTTACCGCTACACCTATCTATATTGTTAAAAACTCGGGACTTTACTGGTGTTGCACTGCCTCCGGGCATTGCAGCCAGTATTGTTCCCACCATCTTTGTATTTACTAGTGTCCCATATGTGTCTATGACCGAGAGGACGTAAAACATCATTTTCATCATCATCATCATCCCTTTCCCTTTTTTTGTCACGCGTAAAACTGATAGCATTCCTAAAGATACGACGAATCATACAGACTACAGTATATAATGGCAACAGTGTGGTGTCATATCATATTTATGGATGATTATGTAAAGGCAAAAGCTTGGGAGCTTTTGGAAGCCGTAGATTAACATCGTTTCATGTATTGGATTGCGCGCATGTGTGCGCACGCGTTCGTCTGTATTGTGTGTGTGTGTGTGTGTGTGTGTGTGTGTGTGTGTGTGTGTGTGTGTGTGTGTGTGTGCGTGCGTGCGTGTGCGCGTGCGCGCACGTGTGTGTGTGTGTGTACACGCACTCTGCGTGTGTGCACTTTGCGCATACTATCTCTCTCTCTTTCTCTCTCTCTCTCTCTCTCTCTCTCTCTCTCTCTCTCTCTCTCTCTCTCTCTCTCTCTCTCTCTCTCTCTCTCTCTCTCTCTCTCTCTCTCTCTCTCTCTCTCTCTCTCTCTCTCTCTCTCTCTCTCTCTCTCTCTCTCTCTCTCTCTCTCTCTCTCTCTCTCTCTCTCTCTCTCTCTCTCTCTCTCTCTCTCTCTCTCTCTCTCTCTCTCTCTCTCTCTCTCTCTCTCTCTCTCTCTCTCTCTCTCTCTCTCTCTCTCTCTCTCTCTCTCTCTCTCTCTCTCTCTCTCTCTCTCTCTCTCTTTCTCTCTCTCTCTTTGGGGTGGGTGGGTGGGGTGGAATGGGGGAAGGGAGCTTGAAGGAATGCCAGCATCTGCAGGACCATTTACTCTGAAATCCTACGGTCCCACCATCCTCTTTTTTTAATTTTATAGATATTGTTTAATTGAATATTAAGAACATTAGAAGTACGAGTGGCAATTGATGATAACTATCAAGTGATTCGCAACGTATTAGTAGACGATTTTCGGGAGAGAAAAAAACTAGGGGAGAGCTCTTCCTGAAAATTAGAGTTATTTACCTCCATCAGTTACTCGGTCAAAAACCATAGCAACAATGCAACAATGGCGTCGAAGCTTGAAACCGCAGGATGCGAGTCAGCGACTTGCAAACATATTTTTAGAAAAAGTAGGGGTGGCCAGTAGCCACAAACTGATAAAACTTGCAAAATGTGACGTCAAAATATAAATGACATAATTTTTTAGAATGACGCACGGTGTTCTAAGTGCTCTATGTCTGCTCAAACACACGAGTCGATAGGCTACGAGAGCTGATGGTAGAGTCACTTCCCCTGTTTGACCGATTGAATTAGGCAAGATCACTGCGGCACACACCATGAAATAGTAGTTACTCCCCTTAATTATTTCCGAACAATTCCTATTGACCCCCAACTCTGACCTATAAAGATCAAGTATCCGGGCGACGTGACGAACGGATTAGGCTAGTTTGATCACAAACTACATCATGGTAAAACAACAAACAATGGGTTTCCGATGCAATGGTATGATTGTGTGCGCGCTTTTGACTTCGTTGAAGACCCACCAGATCACGTGTCAAAATCACGGGTTTCACGTGTTTTCCCTATTATAGCTGGTAAGAAATCTGGTTTTGACCAGGTTTGACTCCCATACAAATGCCCCCAAATTCAAACTGAAACATCATTTTAAAGAGCAGCCTCAATTACAAGTTGGGGGCATTTTGGTCACAGCTACCCAGAAGAAAAAACACCAAGGGGCTTAATCGTGGTGGGTCTTTAAAGCAAATTTAACGATTAAACACGATGGTGCTATGTTGTTATTGCTGCTCCCAGGCAATATGGCCATAATGGGTAAGGTACGTATGTGTCAGGTTTTCAGATTTCACTGGTCTCCCCGCTGCGTACAGCCAACACATTCCGATTTCGGAGGAGCTCAAAGGAGACAAATTATTTGGAAGATTTTTTGTGAAAAAAAGGCAGAAAGTCAGAAAGATAGTAGACGATAGAAAGCAAAGGGAAAAGGCAGAGTCAAAGAGAGTGGCAGATTAGAGGAAGCTACAAGCACAGAACTTTCAGAAGGTGGGGGGACTATTTTTACAAAACACCCCCCCGGTATCCCCCACGCGAGAGATCGATCCAAATTGGTTTCGGTGTCTGCAGCATGATGTTGACATGACAGACCCGCAGTGACCATGAGCGTGTTTGCCGGTGTGGCATTCTCAAAATGGATTTGTTCTCAACATGTCTGCGCATGTGCTAAATCGATCATGACGTACCATCAAATTTTATCTTTTGTGCATTCCACACTAAATTGACCCTAAACCTGTCCCTAACCCTAACCATAAACCTATCCCTAACTCTTCGCACATGCGCAGACATGTTGAGAACAAATCCACTTTGAGAATGCCACACCGGCATGAGTATCGATCCCAAGATTTCCCAAACTGACATTAGGCCCACCGAATCACTATTGTTTGGTTTATGACCAATAGGACGATAATCTCACTATCTGTCTCTCACTTTTGTTTTGTTTTTATTTACCAAATCTTCGATTTTTTAAAGGTGGGGGTGGACTTGGGGAGGGGGTTCGTTCTATGAAACTGGAACCAGTTGTAAGAGTGCAAACTTTCATAATAATGAGCATTTTCTTTTATTGACTCAAAAAAAAGTTGGTCTTATATTAGAAAGGACAGTCAGAGAGGAGAGGTTCACCATTACTAGGCCTACTACTTGGTGTTGGGCCCTTGATTCTCACAGCAATTAAATCTCCGCCAAGAAATACAACTCCTTTTCACATTGTTGTTGTCTAAAGTCCAGCTGACCAATCACAATAATGGTCAATAATGACTTTGGTGACTTATTGGAAGACGACATCTCAGCTAAAGGTCGTCCACGCCAGCAAACAAATAGGAAAGAGCTCAGCTAGGTCAGACTGTCTTCCATGAGGCAAAAGAGGGGGTTCTTCTTTTTCTTCGCAGTACGTAGCCACAATCAACACACTGATTATTATGCCACGGAACCGGGGAGGTTCATCCACATATGCCGGAAGAAAGGACCAGGAGGCCGAAGATTAAAGAAAGAGGAGAGAGGACGGACAAAAGGAAAACGCCTAGCTTGATGGGAATCTGCAGGGGAGGGGGGGGGGAGAGGGGGGGATGGAGAGAGGGGGGGAAGGGAGGGGGGGCTTTTGCTTGGTTGTTAGACTGATGACCCCTGAGTGGGGCCACCAGCCGCAGCAGGTGCAGCAGGCGGGTGTCCTTTGAGGAACTTCCAGACTCCGGCTGCGAAGCTCTCTGGAGTTCTGGCCTCCACTGCGGGTGTTGGCATGTCGTTCCACTCCTTGATTGTTCGTGGAAAAAAGGAGCTTTGACGGTACTGCGTCACTGGGGGATGAGGAGCTGTTGTGAATGACCCCTGCCGGCGTTGCCGCTCTGGCTGAGGTATGACTTTGCTCCTGTTCACACTCACCATGCCATTGAGTATTTTATACAGCACTAGCGCAACGCCTAGTACCGGAAATACCGAGCACCGGTAAAGCCTAGTACCGGTAATGCCAAGTACCGGTAATGCTGAGCAGCAGTTTTGTGGGGTCCACGAAATATTATATTATTACTTTTGTGTCTCTCCTTCTTTCCATCTTCTTCTCTCATCCTGCTCTCTGTTTAGGGGGGGAGGGGGTGTATGGTAGAAATGAAGAAAGCGTGGCGTGTGTTCCATCTTGTCACGGGTGTCTAAAGCACAAGATAGTTAGAATATGTTAACCATTTTTGTTTATTTTTTTAATGTCTGTAAGCTTAATATGTATTTGAATTGATAACATTTAATTTAGTTTTAACACTCTAACAGTAGGCTTGTTCTTAACACACTTATCTACAAATGCTCAAGTATTGCATACAAAATCTCTCTCTCTCTCTCTCTCTCTCTCTCTCTCTCTCTCTCTCTCTCTCTCTCTCTCTCTCTCTCTCTCTCTCTCTCTCTCTCTCTCTCACTTGATGCCACCTTGTTATATTGTATTATTTTTATTTTATTCTTTTCATTAATTAATGTTTGTGGATGTATGTTCCTTTTATGTACTCATTCTTTGAAATGGGCCTAAGGCCTAATCAGTTAATCAATCAGACTCAGAAGCATTCACTCTCTCTCTCTCTCTCTCTCTCTCTCTCTCTCTCTCTCTCTCTCTCTCTCTCTCTCTCTCCTCCCCTCTCTCTCTCTCTCTTAGTCCCAAGAAGCAGTATATCCTCTACAGGCAACAGACAGCCCAGACTAACTGAACAAACAGGGGAAAAAACAGGAAACCTTCTCCACAAGACGCAGCAGGCAATACCAAAAAAAAGGTAGGATAACTGTACTAGGCCTAGCCCAGCAGCAGCGAAAGTGAACTTTCGGCACTTGCAGCGACTTCCTCACCCTGACTCCTTGCTGTCAGTGGCGAGTCCTGAAAATTCCAGAACACTGAAAAAGCGCGGAAACTTTTTTTTCTCTCCACTCAGCTAGCCTACTAGGCCTACTTCACAAGTCTCCACGTTTCTTAAAACTTCTGTCCAGGAAGTGTTCAACTTTTGCATTTTCTTTCCCAAGTTCTAACGTTTCTACGAACTTGAAGAAAGCCAAGATGGTGAGTAATCAGTTGTTTGTTACATCTCCTTCTGTAACTTTGTTCTTCGGTTTGTTTGCAAAACCGAATGTTTGGGTTTGTTATTTTACATGCGTGCCGGCCTCTGCACTAAAAAGATGATGGAGGTTGTTCAAAGAAAGAAGAAGAAGAAGAAGCTTGTTTTATCTTCACAGAGCAGATGCAGTTTATTGGGTCTTCTTGTAGGCCCTATAATAAATGTACCTGTGTAAAGAAGAAAGATGGCTGTTGTTTCTCCCTCCATGTGTTTTTGATATCTTCCCAAGTAGGCCCAGGGTTTATTTTGAGCACATCCCAGCACTCGAGGAATAGAGTTTGGGATAACGTGTTTTCTACGCGATACAAAGAGGGATGAATATCAAAGACTGGTTTTCACGTAAACACTGACACTAGCCAAATAATGCTCCACGTACACCAGCGTGTACAAAAGGATTTATGATAGGTTTTACTTTACTTGAATTTACGATTTGTGTAAATCCTATTACTCTGATTTGCTTAAGTAGTTTTCAATTCTGCACATTTTTCTCTCTTCTGAACAGCATAATCAACTATCTTTGTTGGTTCTTTTCCTTGTCAAGAATTAATATTGAACTAGTGCTCAACTCTGCTTTTCTGTTTTATTTTTTAGCTGTGCCTTTGAAACTTTTCTCTCATGTCAGTTTTAAACTCATCTTCCTGACGAAGATGTGAAATAAAATCTCGAAAGCTTGAGATCATTGGAGTTTGGGGGTAATTTTGAAGTCATAATTTATATTCTGTTAGTTTCATACATCATGAACTGAAGAAACTGAACTAATGGTTTTAGGGATGAGTGTTATATATCTGGGGTTTTAAAAAAGCGACGAGTGTCTGAAGTCATCCTTATTATTAAGAGAACTATTTTGCTTGCACTGCAATTGATTGTTGAAACTTAACATTCTCTGTTCCTTCATTTAAATTGTAGACAGGTAACCGTTTGCAGTCAAATATATGCTTTATAAACTTGCAAAACATTTTCTGCAATCTGTAATGTGCTCCACTTCCTGTTAGTCTCTCTCTGTCTCTCTCTCTCTCTCTCTCTCTCTCTCTCTCTCTCTCTCTCTCTCTCTCTCTCTCTCTCTCTCTCTCTCTCTCTCTCTCTCTCTCTCTCTCTCTCTCCCTCCCTCCCCCTCCCCTTCTCAGTCACTCACTCACACATTCACACTTCACTTACTATACACGTCAACTAAAACATTTCAAACGAAAATAGTCACATCTACCTTGCCTATAGATGCTGTCGATAATATTGTATAGTAAACATGCACAGTGTATTATCTTTTACTTAGATAGAAGCACTTACATTTTAAGCATATAACGGTAAAAGGAACATAGGCGTTGTTTTCACTTTGTTGTGCATTATTTGTAATGTCTGGGAAGAGATGTCGTAATTATTGTTGACATTTGTCTATTTTGGGTTGATATGTTATTGTGTATTAGCCCCCTACTTATCATGTAGGCCTGTTATTTGTTAGTGTTTTGAGACTCTGAGGTCCATACACGTGTAACATGTGTGGACCCATCATCTTCAGATTTAATTATCAAGGTTAATCAGTCCTGGCAAAATTTGGAACCTAAAATTGTATCTGTCCCTGGGACTGGCAGATCATTTTTTTCTGTATATAAGTTTTGCAATCAGTATTTTACTGTTAAATTATTACCAGATCATTGGAAATTACGCGATCATTGGAATTACTTTGTTCTCAGTAAAATGCAAAATGTATGAAGAGGGACGTTAGATTCTGTAACTAGCTCTTTGGTCAAACCAAAGACTCTAAAAGGGTAAGATGGACTACTTAAGAGTTACGGCGATCCGGGCTGATAGAGTTATCGTTAGTGGGGTAGTTACACCATTCACAGTGGTGGGCTATCCAAAGACTCAGGCTGGAATTTGAACGGAGAATTCAACTGGCCTATCGACGTGTTTTTAACCTAAATGTGTCACGTTTAAAAGGGACATAACCAGTGTTTCTGTCCTCACTACTCATATAGAGAAAAGGGACCTGATGTTAGTCTTGTCTTTTCAGTGTCTTTGGTCAAACTGAAGAGGGACTTGTGAACAGTGAAGCCAAACCCATTTTGTGTGAAATGACTCACG
>CM065692.1:56371951-56378336 GCA_017654935.2 Phymorhynchus buccinoides
GTAAGTGAAAGGGTCCCTCCGTTCAAAAAGTTATTTTTTTAAAAACCGGCTTCAGTCAGCTGCAGGAGTGCGAACTCTTTGTTGGTGACACCTACAGTTACACCCACTTCTCCCAGTCTTCAGTGTTTTACGCTTGACAAAACAGAGCAATGCGAAACTGGGTTGGGGTTCTCTCGAGAAGAAAAAGTGTCTTCACTAGTTACTAGTACTAAAAGTAGTAGTAGCATTGTTATTAGTTCGCCCAGTCGAGCGAAGTAATGTATGCAAAGTGAAATAATAGCATGAAATTAAAAGGGGAGACGAAAAAAAGAGAGAGTGGGAGGGTTGGTGTACAAAAAAAAATTCAAACGGGAAGAGGAGCACATTAGGTTATTTTAATTGTGCTTACAGCAACTCTCTCTCTCTCTCTCTCTCTCTCTCTCTCAACTTTCTCTCTCTCTCTCTCTCTGATCTCTCTCTCTCTCTCTCTCTCTCTCTTGGTCTCTCTCTCTCTTCTCTCTCTCTCTCAGTAGCTCTCTGGGTTGGGGTTCTCTCTCTGTCTTTGTAGCTGACTGTCTTTGTAGCTGACTGTCTCTGTCTCTCTCAGCATATCTGTCTCTGTGTGTCTGTCTCTCTCCGTCTGTTGTGTCTATCTGTTGTCTGTCTATGTCACTGCACATTACAGCTGGTGTCTGTCTCTGTCTCTGTTATTCTCTATCTCTGTCTCTCTCTCTCTCTCTCTCTCTCTCTCTCTCTCTCTCTCTCTCTCTCTCTCTCTCTCTCTCTCTCTCTCTCTCTCTCTCTCTCTCTCTCTCTCTTTGTAGCTGACTGTCTCTGTCTCTCAGCATATCTGTCTCTGTGTGTCTGTCTCTCTCCGTCTGTGTGTCTATATATTGTCTGTATGCTGTCTCTGTGTCTGTCTCTGACTCTCTATCTCTGTCTCTGTCTCTCTCTCTCTCTCTCTCTCTCTCTCTCTCTCTCTCTCTCTCTCTCTCTCTCTCTCTCTCTCTCTCTCTCTCTCTCTCTCTCTCTCTCTCACATATCTTTATCATTGCAAAATAACATTTTCAGTTTCTGTCTAACGTAACCGAGGTGTGTGTGTCTTTATAATAATTATGAACAGGATGAAAATCTAAATCATTTCTTGAATGCAAGGAAGTAAGTCTTGAGTGTCATTATATATACCCCTTCTAAGCCTCCACAAAATCAAATGTCATCAAAATCTGTTCACAGCTTTTGTGTAACGTTGATAACGGACAGATACATACATAGAGATAAACAGACATGCATTCAGAGATAATACGTCGGTGATTCAGACAGACAACTTTCTCTTTGCTTCGGCGAGACAAAAGCTTCTTGTATGTGAAAGGCGAAACGTGTTGTGTGAACGCTGAAGTGCCAGGGCCAGCCACACTGCCTACGATTCCATCCAAACGCGATGCGATTGTGACGATATCTGTGAGTCATGATTCACGTGAAATAGTTCCGTCTACAAAATACTTCTACTATTTTCGCTCACTACGCTCATGTAGACCCCCGATGCACGATTCAAATAAAATAACGTCTGATACCAAAATGCGGATATTTCATCAGAATTTGTGTACGGGGGGGGGGCGGGGGGGGGGGGGGGGGAGGACTACAAATATAGTGAACATAACTAGTATGATTTCTTCAGATTTATTTAGATGGCAGAATTTCACGAGAATCATGCCTCACAGGTACACGTCGAATCGCATTGGGGTCGTATCGTATGTCGTGTAGCGATCCCTTGAAAAGAGTTATGTTGCATGTGAAATGAAAAGCAGCTGTGCGGGTCAGTTAGCCTATTATTAAGCTGAAAAATATGGGGGGGAAACCGAAACACTGCAGCTGGCTGACAGATGGATAAAGTGACTTATAAGCTGAGAGAGAGAGAGAGAGAGAGAGAGAGAGAGAGAGAGATTCTGATCGCTTCTCTGCCTTTTGGCTAAGACAGTGATTCAGGAACATAAATTTTTGTTTATATCCTGGTTGGTTTGTTCAGCCCGTCGTACATGGCGAAAGCCGATACGCGACGTTAAACTGAACTTCCAGAGAGAGAGAGAGAGAGAGAGAGAGAGAGAGAGAGAGAGAGAGAGAGAGAGAGAGAGAGAGAGAGAGAGAACTCGAAAACTTAACATACTTATTGTGGTGGTACCATAGCCGATGAGGTTTAACCGAGGCGTGGTTACTGCTACACATATCTGTATTATTTAAAAAATCGGGACTTTACTGGTTTAGCACTGCCTCCGGGCATTGCCTCCAGTATTGTTCCCACCACCTTTGTATTTACAAATGGCCGAAAGGCCGAAGAGGGCGTAAAACCATATTTTCACGAGAGAGAGAGAGAGAGAGAGAGAGAGAGAGAGAGAGAGAGAGAGAGAGAGAGAGAGAGAGAGAGAGAGACGAGAGAGAGGGGGGGGGAGGCTATTCCTACAAGAGTAGAGCACCCTAGTTAGGTGCAGAGGCAGTATGTCGGAAGGCTCTCATAATACTCATACCAGAACACAATTAGAAACAGCTGTGAAACCTCTTCACAACTCAAGAAAACAGTATCTGAATCATGCATCTTCTTCTTCTTGGTCGTCATCGATTGCTCAGACAGTCTCCTGTCTCAGATGCGCCATGCTGCCGTTATATACGTTTAACTAAGAAATAGTTAGGCCCAGCATGTTCGTCTTCCTCTGGAGAAAATGTCTGTAAGAATTTCTTATTATCTAAACCTTGATCTTGATGGATGTCCGTTGGCAGGATCCAATTTGGATGTAGATACCAAATGGGGGGGGGGGGGGGGGGGGGGGGGTGGGGGGGGGGGGGGGGGAGGGGGGGGGGGGAGGGGGGGGGGGGGGCGGGGGGGGGGGGGGGGGGGGGGGGGGGGGGGGGGGGGGGGGGGGGGGGGGGGGGGGGGGGGGGGGGGGGGGGGGGGGGGGTCAAAGCTCTTTTCTTTTATTTCCCAACTAAACTGTATGAAATACAAAGGTGCTGAGCTTGCGAGTGACGTGCGCTCGACAGCTTAGAGTCTGGTTTTGACAGATAGATGGGATACGTATAAATGAGGAGGAAAAGTTTGTGTGGTGTGTGTGTGTGTGTGTGTGTGTGTGTGTGTGTGGTGTGTGTGTGTGTGTGTGTGTGTGTATCGTTGAAAAGGCTGTTTTCTGGTGACCCTCGACGTGTTTCTTGCAAAAATACCTCATCCGTCAGGGTGCCCCTTTAAATAGTCACATCAAAACTCTTTTAGGTATACCACATTGTGGGAGCCGAAAGAAGGATAGTGAGTGTGGGTGGGGGGGTGGGGGGGGGGGGGGGGGGGGGTAGGCCAGTCCAGTAATGCTTGAAATATCACGAAGGCTAGAACAACACAACAACTTCTTATTATTATTCTTCGATCACTCAGGCAGTTTCCTGTCATGTGAGCGGAGATGCGTCATGCTGCCGTTATGCGCCTAACTAAGATATAGTTTCGTTAGGGCCAGCATGTCCGACGGACTTCGATCGGCTGGAGAAAGCTTTTGTAAGGATTTCTAGAACAAAGGCAGGAGAATGGAAAAGTGAGGCAGAAAGATAGTAAGATGGACAGTAAGCAAAGGGGAAAGGCAGAGTCAGATTTACAGAAGAGAGTGACAGATTAGAGGAAGTTGCGAGCACAGAACTTCCAGAAGGTGGGGGAGCTATTTGTACAAAAGACACCCCCCCCACCCCCACCCCCCCCCCCCCCCAGTATCCCAACAACAACAATAGTCATCAGCATCAATTTCAACCCAACACTAAATTTAGAAGATGATTCATAATGAAGCAGATGCACGCTTTCACTTCAGCATCATTTTTGCCACGCTGGCCGGTAAGAGTTATGCTCGGTGTCCATCTGTGTTCTACCAAGGACCCAGCATGTTTGACAATCGTGTGAAAGGTAGCACACGCCTTGTTGCTTTTGACCATGGATGCTATATTTAGCTTAATGTAGCGTCCATGTTTTGACTCGCTGACAGTATTATGCACACAAGCAGGTCTGCTTCTTTGGGTCTCCCTTCCCCCAAGACCCAAACAAACATGGGCGACAGCGGACCAAATGCGTACACAACGCACGCCAGTCGGTGTGAATGACATGGCAGCAGGTGTGAGAAAAACAGAATGAAACAAAACAGATGCTTTGCATTAGCCAAGACACAAGATGTACACCGAGCCTTACATGTTAAAATACACATGTAAATACCAGGGACGACTAAACTTCTATTTTAGTATTGACCTTGCCAAGTAGCCTACGACCTCTATGTGAGCTTACAATACATCATAGGCCTACATTCCATACATCTTCGTCACCGGCTCCAATCAGAGCGTCTGGACAGCCACTCATTCATTTGTATCCCCCCTATCCATCACTATGCCATCACCATCCTTCCCCTGCCCCTTACACATATTCATACACACATATTCACACACACACACACACACACGCGCACGCGCGCACGCACACACTATATATACATATTTTTTTATTTATTATTTTTTTTTGGGGGGAGTAAGGGGTTGTGTGGGATTGAGTGAGAAGTGCTTACAGTGATACACGAGAGAGAGAGAGAGAGAGAGAGAGAGAGAGAGAGAGAGAGAGAGAGAGAGAGAGAGAGAGAGAGAGAGAGAGAGATGTTAATGCATTAATGCATTTTTGGCCATGGGCCACAATACATGTTAGGGGGAAAGGGGAGAGAGAGAGAGAGAGAGTGAGAGGGAGGAGTCCGAAAGTCTGAAGTCTGAAATCTATTTGTTCACAAAGGCCATCGGCCCATTTGAACATGAATTAACATGAATCATCACATAAACTTAAACAATGATGTTATGAAATTAACAATATCAAACACACAGAAAGTTAATAAACTTATGAAGTCATCATTTCTCTTAACTTAAACGCTTTGCGCAAAAACACACATTATTTTTTAATATCTTCGTATTTGTTAGGACTCATTAGTACACATAACCTGAACATACAGGGTTGACGATAATTGTTCCGTGTAATAAGACTTCTTCTGCGAATGTTCTCTAACATGGGACAACACAAAACAAAGTGTACTTCATTTTCTTCACTTTGTAAACACATGGGAGAGAGAGGGAGAGAGGGAGGAGGAGGAGAGAGAGAGAGAGAGAGAGAGAGAGAGAGAGAGAGAGAGAGAGAGAGAGAGAGAGAGAGAGAGAGAGAGAGAGAGAGAGAGAGACAGACAGACAGACAAAGCATTGTAGCCTTATTGTTTGCAAATGTAAACCAGTTTCTGTGCATTCGCTTACATCTCTCTCTCTCTCTCTCTCTCTCTCTCTCTCTCTCTCTCTCTCTCTCTGTCTCTCTCTCTCTCTCTCTCTCTCTCTCTCTCTCGATCTCTCTCTCTCTCTCTCTCTCTTCCTCTCTCTCCTCTCTCTCTCTCTCTCTCTCTCTCTCTCTCTCTCTCTCTCTCGACATTTTATGCCACATTGTTATATTGTACCCTCTTTTTGTTAATACATACACTAGGTGCGTCAAATTCTCTCTCTCTCTCTCTCTCTCTCTCTCTCTCTCTCTCTCTCTCTCTCTCTCTCTCTCTCTCTCTCTCTCTCTCTCTCTCTCTCTCTCTCTCTCTCTTTTTGCGTGTGGTTTGTCTCTTCACTTCCACACAACGAAGAACCCACTTCTACCGCTTCTGTAATGTAGGCCTAAAGTGGATGAGTCTTGTAACCGAGAACACGTACGGTTTGCACAGACAGAGCAGTGTGTGTGTGTGTGTGTGTGTGTGTGTGTGTGTGTGTGTGTGTGTGTGTGTGTGCGTGCGCGCGTCAAAGTCAAGTCAAAGTCAAAAATACTTGATTATCACGTTAGGTGAAATTACAGTGTGGTCTCGTACAAGCACAATACAAGCAAGGAAACACGTTGGCATGCATGCATTAAAAATGGAAACGAAACTAAAAAAAAAAGAACAACAAATCATGTTTCATGTGTGTGTGGTGTGTGTGTGTGTGTGTGTGTGTGTGTGTGTGTGTGTGTGTGTGGTGTGTGTGTGTGTGTGTGTGTGTGACGGTCACACACACTCTCTCTCTCTGCCTGTCTCAAATTTCTGCCTGTCTCTAACTGTCTCTCTCTCTCTCTCTCTCTCTCTCTCTCTAAGACATGAACATTAGAAACCTGTGTGTGTGTGTGTGTGTGTGTGTGTGTGCGTGTGTGCGTGTGCGTGTGCGTGTGTGCGTGCGTGCGTGCGTTTGACAGTCACACACACTCTCTCTCTCTCTCTCTGCCTGTCTCAAATTTATGCCTGTCTCTCTCTAAGACATGAACATTAGAAACATCTGTGTGTGTGCGTGTGTGTATGTGTGTGTGTGTGTGTGTGTGTGTGTGTGTGTGTGTGTGTGTGACGGTCACACACACTCTCTCTGT
>CM065692.1:56378836-56438836 GCA_017654935.2 Phymorhynchus buccinoides
CTTTCTTTTATTCTAAACAGTGTGTGTGTGCGTGTGTTTGTGTGTGTACGAGAATGTGTATGTGCGTGTGTGTGTGTAAGTGCGTGTTTGTGTGCGTGCACGCGTGTGTGTGTGTACATGTTTGTGTGTATGTGTTTGTGTATGTGCATGTTTGCATGTGTGTGTTTCAGTGCATGGACATCTCGATGATCCTGGCAGAATCGATCCGAAGAACTCACAACGGAGAGTCCGTGTCCTACCTCTTCAGTCACGTTCCCTTATAGGAGAGCTTGAGAGACGGAACCAGCACGTTGCGCTGACACGAAACGGTGGATCAAGGCTGATCGAAAGTATTGTCAAACAGGCATGGTCATTTTCAGAGAAAAGTGATTGCATAAAAACATGTCAGAATGGGTTTTAACCCTTTCGCCGCCAGCCATTTTTCAGCAAAAAATGTCCATTAAACTTACCTGGGTAGAGAAAAAAATCTGTCTGTAATATTGGGAATTCCTCCGACACATTTAAAGTAAGGCCTATCCTTACCTCCCAAAATTAAGAGAATAGTGTCTTTGGATACCAGACCCTGATTTGATGCCTTTTAGTGACATGGGTGCTAAACCATTGTGGTGCAAAAATGCGACGTTGGCGGTGAAAGGGTTAAGCTTGAGGAGATGCCCTTTCCCCCGAGTGAACAATTTTGCATATTCATCTTCTACTAAGTTCTAGAGAAATTGCCCCCTGATCATCTTGAAGGGTTTTTAATCCCTTGATTACAACCAGAGACAACATCTCCTGAAACACTATATCGTCAGTGAAATTCAAAACCTCGTATCTCAATTTTGGTAGTCTTGAGAAAAATGAAAACTTTTAAAAATTAACCGCGTTGACCACAATTTATTAACTATGATGAATATGTTGTTCAAGACATTGCGAGTTAAGTCCCGCATTTTGCTAAAATTACTTTTTTTTAATACTGGAAAAGAACAAAGATACGAGGTTTTTGTCCTTAACTAGATCTGAATTTGGGACTTCTTCGATTTACACAACCTCATTTACCCCAGATAGAAAGTCGTTAGAGATACAAGCTTTTGGTGGAAGGTGGCGGGGAAAATGAGAGAGCTGACTACTCAAAAACCCAAAAGAATTTCACCAACAATATTTTTTTCAGAGAGAAATGCTTTTCGTCCATTACCATGCCTGTCGGGAAGAGTAATGATCCTTGTGATTTCAAACAGTTTATTGTTAATAATGTGGGTGTTGAGGAAATCTTAGTGAATCGCTTATCAGCGTAAAGCTTGTTTGATAGTATGCTAGTAAGGTTCTTAAGTATCGGCACATATTAATTTAGTATGTTAATCAGTACAGTGGAACCTCCCTTATAAGACCTCCCATTATAAGACTCCCATATAAGACCAACTTCTCTGAGACATTGCCCTTTGTAAGTATTAAAATTACCTCCCTATAAGACCCCTCCATTATAAGACCTCATTTTGGATGATTTTTTAAGATCTTATAAGGTCTGTACTTGCAAATATGAGATTCAAGAGCTAAAACGGAAATTCTATTTTTCAAAGTTACTTCCTGTCACACCCAAAAAGTGAAAAGATTTGCATGTAGGAGAATTTTTCCAACCAACATAATTTTCTCTCTCTCTCTCTCTCTCTCTCCCTCAACCATCTGTCTTGTTTCCAGGAAACTAATTTGATACACATATCTAAAACGTTTGTAACATTTTGCTTAATGGCTTATTGCTCATTTGTACAGTTTGAATATTTGCTTCAACATTGTAGGCCGGATGGCAATTTAGGAATATTATTGCATTCTTTAGATTAATAGTACAAAGATTTTCTTTTGCTTGGTGCACTGGTACAAATTTGTTGTTGATGTTTTAGTACAAAGATTTTCTTTTGCTTGGTATTTTAGATACATTTTGTTTTCTTTTCATGGATTTGCTGGATTTTATTTTATGTGGGACAAAGATTGTGGGGACAAGAGAGGTCAAAATTAAGCAGATAGTCTAATTATATAGAGGAGAGAAGGGGGAGGGGGATAGTCTAATTATATAGAGGAGAGAAGGGGGAGGGGGATAGTCTACTTATATAGAGGAGAGAAGGGGGAGGGGGATAGTCTACTTATATAGAGGAGAGAAGGGGGAGGGGGATAGTCTAATTATATAGAGGAGAGAAGGGGGAGGGGGATAGTCTACTTATATAGAGGAGAGAAGGGGGAGGGGGATAGTCTACTTATATAGAGGAGAGAAGGGGGAGGGGGATAGTCTACTTATATAGAGGAGAGAAGGGGGAGGGGGATAGTCTACTTATATAGAGGAGAGAAGGGGGAGGGGGATAGTCTACTTATATAGAGGAGAGAAGGGGGAGGGGGATAGTCTACTTATATAGAGGAGAGAAGGGGGAGGGGGATAGTCTAATTATATAGAGGAGAGAAGGGGGAGGGGGATAGTCTAATTATATAGAGGAGAGAAGGGGGAGGGGGATAGTCTACTTATATAGAGGAGAGAAGGGGGAGGGGGATAGTCTAATTATATAGAGGAGAGAAGGGGGAGGGGGATAGTCTACTTATATAGAGGAGAGAAGGGGGAGGGGGATAGTCTAATTATATAGAGGAGAGAAGGGGGAGGGGGATAGTCTAATTATATAGAGGAGAGAAGGGGGAGGGGGATAGTCTAATTATATAGAGGAGAGAAGGGATATTTCTGAAACAAAATCCTTTTACATGCACCAAAATATTGTCTCTTGCCAATGAATACTGGAAATCTCAAGTAAATTTATCATTTTGTATGGGTTTTCCTCAATCTTTGAAGCCCTTTTTTTAAAGACTCCACAACATACTGTGAAAGCCAGTCGACTCACTCTTATAAGGGAACATGATTAGACCGAGATGGTCATTTTTACTCTCTTTTGTGTTAAGGTTTACTGATAATTTAGCTTAGAATTTATCGCCAAAGTAAAAAAAAAAAATCAGAAAGATACATGAATGTTAAGATGTTATGTTTAATGTATGTTCTCGTCTTTTAGTAATCATTGTGTGCAGTGTTCATATTTTACGTTCGCAGTGATTATGACCGTGCTAACTGCACATCTCAACTATCATCTTCCTTACAATGGTCGCTCATTTTCCTGAACACGCCGGAAATCCGTGTTTTGGGGGGATGCTGAAACTAGTGGCTTCCGGTTTGGGGAGAGCTAAAACTTGTGGCTTCGTGTTTTAAGAGCAGTAAAAAATATTGCCGGGATGAGAAATTTCAAGAAAACTTTGCTTAAAGTTTTGTAAGCAATGATGCAATTTTGTGTGAACTGACATTGACGTTAGTTAAGATGACGTGTAAAAAAAAAGGCAGAGGCTCGGGGTACGGGCCCGTATCTCACATTCTCCAGGCTACGTGTACGGCGCTCAATCACGGGACGCATAAATTGTGCGCAAATGTCTTCAAAAACTACTAACATTAACTCTATTCCTTACTAAGATGCGTTAAATATACGAAATAAGAAAATGCATTGTTGACGAAAAATTCGACTAGGAAGAGTTACTATCCCTGAACATGGTCTGAGTGTTGCAAGAACGCCGTAGCCGTAGTCACTGTGTAAAAGAAACACAACCCTCCCCAACAAACAAAAGTTTTGGTGATTGTGACTATTTCTGCTTCTAGGTGTTTGATGTCAGGGTCTTCTTGACCCTACTCCCATTCCCCACTGAATAACTTTTTAGGAAGTTTTGGGTTGTCACGATCTTTCATTTCAGGTTTTGGGATTTTCAGGAATACGGTATTTTACTGACTATATGGCGCACCCCCAAACATTTTACGCAAAATTCTGATTTTGTTATAGTTTCTTTCTGTTTTGTTAGTAACATTATAAGGCGCGGGACTCGTTCTTGGAAAAAAGCATCGCCTTATTGTCCACACAGTGTAGAGTGGCGCAGTGGCAGCGCGTTCGCTTCGTGTCAAGTAAACCCGAGTTCGAACCTGGGTACAGGGGATTTTTCCTCTCACTTTGCACTAGGCCTTACGGTCTGAACGTGGAGTCTTTCGGATGAGACGATAAACCGAGGTCCCGTGTGCCCATGGACTTAGCATACGTTAAACCCAGTGGCAACGAAAAAGTTGTCATTTGGTCCAAATTTACCCCCCGCCCCCTTTCCTTCCTCATCAGTCACACAAAAATCGCATGCCAAAAAATTGTGAAAAAAATTAGGTGGCGCGCCTCTGGCTGCGACGCGCTCTCCAGGTGGGAGCAACCCGAATTTCACAGACGCCTCTGTGACTAAGTACCTATTACTTAATGCAATACGGTACTAGTTTCAGGTGCTTGGACCGCCTCCTACTAGCACCCCTGCAATTGTAACCTACCCCGACCTGTATTTTATCTCTAACTCATAATTTGAAGTTTTATTATTTTAACCTCATTCCCATGTTATGTAAATTGTAGGCAAATAATTTTGTCCTAGAGGGGAAAGTAGTCGACAACTTGTATAAAATTGTTCAGAAGACACTGTATATTATATCGTCAGCGAAATTAAAAAACCTTGTATCTCAATTTTGGTAGTTTTGAGAAAAATGAAAATAACTTTTAAAAATGTACCTTGTTTACCACAATTGATTAACTATGATGAATGTTGTTCTCAAGACGGTGCAAGTTTAGTCCTGCATTTTGTTAAAATTACTTCTTTTTTTTAATACTTGAAAAGAGCGAAGATACGAGGTTTTTGTCCTTAACTAGATCTGAATTCGATTCGATTTACACAACCTCATTTACCCCAGATAGAAAGTCGTTAAGAGATATTAGCTTTTGGTGGAAGGTGGCGGGAAAAATTGAGAGCTGACAATGTATCTAACTAAAAAAATCAAGATACAAGGTTTTTGAATTTCACAGACTAGTACCTTTATGTTTAGTTGCATTGGTGTAACGTTTAACCTCTTCGCTGCCGACGACGTATATATACATCCTCTATAGCACTTCAGTACTTGCCACCGACGTATATATACATCCTCTATAGCGCTTCAGTACTTGTCACCGATGTATATACACGTCCTCTATAGCGCTTCAGTACTTGTCACCGACGTATACGTCCTCTATAGCACTTCAGTACTTGTCACCGACGTGTATATACTTCCTTTATAGCGCTTCAGTACTTGTCACCGACGTGTATATACATCCTCTATAGCGCTTCAGTACTTGTCACCGACGTGTATATACTTCCTTTATAGCGCTTCAGTACTTGTCACCGACGTGTATATACTTCCTTTATAGCGCTTCAGTACTTGTCACCGACGTGTATATACTTCCTTTATAGCGCTTCAGTACTTGCCACCGACGTATATATACGTCCTCTATAGCGCTTCAGTACTTGCCACCGACGTATATATACATCCTCTATAGCGCTTCAGTACTTGTCACCGACGTATATATACTTCCTCTATAGCGCTTCAGTACTTGTCACCGACGTGTATATACTTCCTTTATAGCGCTTCAGTACTTGTCACCGACGTATATATACGTCCTCTATGGCACTTCAGTACTTGCCACCGACCTATATATATATACGTCGCCGCTAAGTAGCGATATTGCGCGGCAACCCGGCGGCGCATGCGCAAGTAGTAGGCAGCAGCGAAGGGGTTAAGAAAATGATAAAGAGACAAGAGAGGGTGTGATAAAAATCTCTGGAAATGGAAGTAGCCCTAGCAAACCAGTCTGGAATTCTAGTTAATAGACTTGCCTTCATGTGCTGCAGCTGGGAAATGCATGCAGAGTTCAAGCTTTCATCGCCTCAGTAGTGAGTCTGTTTTTGTCAGAAGTACAGACATAGTCACCAACAGCAAATTGGCACTTGTCACACCAATGAATTCCATATCTATTGAGGAAGGACAGTTGAAAATTACTTTGCTTAACCCCTTGACTGCCACCAACATATTACATACTGGCCTGATGTCATCACATGAAGAGGAATAACCCCGATATGCTGGCTTTTGCTCTTGCACAGTCTAGAGATCCATATCCCCAGACCATTTTTCCAAATTGTCTCTTTTTTATAGCATGATTTGCCCAACGATTTAAAAAAAAAAAAATTATCTGGCCGTCGAGGGGTTAATTGTAACAAGGGAATTGGGTCTAGCTGCAGAACCCAAATTATGGAAATGATTTTAATACAAGTGTTTTTTACATAAACCTTTAAACCAGTGTATTCTTTCGTTCAAAGAAAGTTGACAGTTTTTCCCATCTCCAAATCCATAATGGTTCCGTTTGACAGACGTTGAATTTTTAATTTGTGTTTTAAAAACAAGTTTTATATTCTTGAAACCAGAGTGAATTTTTTTAAATTATTTTTCATATTGGTTGATTTCTAAAGCTTTTCTGTTTGGGGTGGGTAGGGTGTAATTATTTGAATACATTGGCCAGTTTTTTTTTTATCGTTTTCTGTAGGTTTAGAATACAGTATTAGATTGGGTAAAATACTTTTAAAAAAATTTATAAGAAGATTGTAATAATTTGGATGGATGTGTTTTATGCATGCTCTTTTATTTTCCTCCTGAGTGGTATTTTTGTCCATTATGTAATCATCTCTGTTTATACTACAGGTACAATAATGGATGCATTTTATGCATGCCCTTTTGTTTTTCCTTCCGAGTGGTTTTGTCAGTTATGTAACCATCTTATTTTTAATATAGTCAAGTCATGCTGTGTGTTGGATGTCATTTTATGGGTATGCTATATATACATACATTTTTGGTATACTATTTTACAATTCCTTTTACTTGATTTTTAATGTTCATCTTTTGACTCATGTTTCCAGTTGCTTTGTTTTGGTCTTGCCATGGCCTACTTAAAATGGTAAAAAAAACTACTGGGTAATTATGGTTGCATTAAAAAAAAATCTCCAGTAAACGTATCAGGGCCCGCCATCTGCGTTCATCTTACATTCCTCTTAACCCTTTCACCGCCAGCCATTTTTCAGCCAAACATTTCCATTAAACTTACCTGGGTGGACAAAAATATGTCTGCAATAGTGGGGATTCTTCTATGGCATGTTTAAAGTAAGGCCTGTCCTTACCTCCCAAAATTATGAGGCTCTTTGGATAGCAGACCCTGGTTTGAGGCCTGGCCGTGACATGGGTGTTAAATCATTGTGGTGCTAAAATGAGACATTGGCGGTGAAAGGGTTAAAATTTTATACATTGAATACTTCTGGCAGCAAAAACATTGTGCATGTATACATTTACTGTGAATGCAGACATACTGCAACAAGCAGGAAAAGCAAGCTTGTACAGTTCAAAGCCTTGTGCTTTTCTTTTCCACCACAAACTGTTTATCATCACACCACCGCAAGCTGATGTTCGGTTAGTAATACAGTGGAACCTCCAATATAAGACCTTCAAAAACCATCCAAAATGAGGTCTTTATAAGGGAGAGGTCTGATAAGGGAGGTAATTTTAATACTTACAAAGGGCATTGTCTCAGAAAAGTAGGTCTTATATGGGAGGGAGTCTTATAATGGGAGGTCTTATAAGGGAGGTTCCACTGTAATGTCTCTCCCTGTGAAAAGTGAGTTAAGGATGATGACTACTTCAAAATTAAACTATTGAGAATTTGCTGAAATAACTTTTTTTTTAAAGCAAACAGCCTGACAATGTAAAAAATACCCCCAAAAAGTAGGTGTCGCCATGCTCATTTTCAAATGAGCATGGCGACACCTACTTTTACTGCTCATTTTCAAATGAGCATGAGGTTTCTAGATTTATGAGTGCTGAAAATGATCAAAATAGCTACTTGCAGAGTAAAATAATATAAAGTAAACATTTCAACATGTCAATCATTCAGAATATAGCAGAAGGAAGTCCTTGTAAAATTCTTTAAAAACTTTTAATTAAAAAAACAACAACAGGGTTTTAATGTAGAAAAAATCAAATCATGTACAACTCCCGTAACTGAAATAAAGAAATACACCATTCCCTATCTAAAATCAATATTTTGACCATGATCGGAGACTAAAATCACCATAAGTCCCTTAAAAGTCATGACAATTGCCTGAAACTTTGCAGAAATGTTTAATATCTCCTTTTTATATGAAACAAACAATCCAGGTATGTCGCCATGCTCGTTTTTGAAATAAAGAGGAAATACTTACCCCCCCCCCCCCCCCCTTCTAAAATCAATATACAGCAGGACTCGACACCCTTGACTAAAAGAAACAGTCTGACAAACAAACTCAGTGACAGATGGAGAGAGAGAGAAAAAGAGAGAGAGGGAAGGAGGGAGACAGTTAGAAAGAATGACAGAGAGAGAGAGTGACAGAGAAAGAGAACACCAAGTGGATCACTAAGGCATTGCATGACATTTTGGTTACGTCATCTGTTTATTGTGTCATTCAAGACTTTCCTTTGACGTCATCCTTGTAAAAGTGATGGTCCTAATCAGCAGAATATCAGACTACAAACAACTTGTTTGTTTGTTTTATTCTTGTGTGTGTACATTAACTTCAGAATAAAACCAGTAGTATCTTTTCTTTAGATTATTAAATTTTACAACTAAGACTTGACATACCAATAAGCATACTGCACAATGAGCTGTGCAGAAACCTGCGCAAACAGAAGTAGTCATCATCCTTAACAAGGTGTTCGTTATATTTTTCAGCCGTAGGATTTCGGTTCCTCAAAAAAAAAAAAATAAATAAAAAAAGGATAATTGTGAAATCCAGAAAAAACAGTTGCCCCATACCCCCACCCCAAATGAGGTCAAAGCATTGTAGTAAAGTATTTCAAAATGCCGTACGACAGAAAAATCCCATGCCCGATTCTTCTTTCTTGAAACAACTGCCATCATCCTATTTCTCTATCCTGTATGCAAGATATTTTGAGACATAAAAAACAACAAACAAACAAAAACAACAATATGTGCAATGAGTATTTTCTGCAGGCTAGATTGGAAAACAGAACGTGCTCACTATCTTCTTTATTTTGTCTGTTCAGTTTCATTATTCCATTGCCCGGTTTTATCAGAAAGCTTATGCTTGAAAGATCTGTGGTTTTATAACATATAAATCTACTCCATGAGATGGGTCTTTCAAAAATAAAAAAAAGAATTTTGAAATGGGGGATGTCAATTGTTTTAGCTATGTTTTTCTGCGTATTGTAATTGTACCATAACATTATTTTCTTATTTATTATTCAATAATGTTTACATTTGCTACTCATTTTAAGTGTAAGCTGCAATCGATGACACATGCATTTGACATATCCCATGACAAATGCATTTGAAATATCCGGTTTGTTATGATTTAATTTTTCTCCATCGTATCCCACTGCCAGATTGTACAAACCGATTTATCGCTTTTTTGTGTGTGTCCAAGATAAACTATTCTTATTTCACCCGCCCCCATGTTTATAAAGCAATTGTGTTGTCCACTTGAGTTTGTTTACTGAGCACTATGCCATGACATCTTTTGTAATTAAAAACATGTTGTACAATTATGATCTCACCATCATGCATAGTTTTTGTGTATTATTTAAAGTAGCACTATAATCTTTTTTTTTTATTCAGTGGGCATCCTTATATTTAATTTAAAGCACTATAATCATTTTTTAAAAATTGTTCATGGTACGTAATGGAAAACTCTTGGAGGAAAGGAAACAAACTGGCACCGAGTTTCTTCAATTCAAATAAGTTTGTGTTGTTTAGTTCAAAGGTAGACAATCGTTTCAAAGCACTATAATACATTAAAAAAACAAAATGTTATCTGATGAAAAACCTAGGAGGAAAGAAAAACTCGCACTGAGAGTTTGTTCAATTCAATTTGAAATAAGTTTGTGTTTGGTTTCGTCCAAAATCTGTTTCAGTTATATTTTGATTGTACTTTAGAGGGCCAGCCACACACATATCAATCGTATCTGAAAGCGATGCGATTTTGACAATGTCAGTCATGAATCGCGTGAAATTCATGTATTGGGTCTACTTGAGTATAGTGAGCGAAAATGGCAGAATTATTTTTAGACGGAAGTATTTCACGTGTTTCATGACTCACATCGTCAAAATCGCATCACATTCAGATACGATTTGTATGCGTGTAGCTGGCCTTTAAGGGGTGCTTTTTTCCTCATCCGTATTGTTTAAACAGTTTCTAGGAAACGTTTACGTATCAAAAGAGATGAATTGTTTAATAGTTTTCAGATATTACCGGTGTATAAAATATCTGGTTTGGTATATTACAGCCATAAGTTTACACATATTTTTCCCGTCAATGAATTGAAGATGGAAATGATTTATCTAAAATCACTTTCTACCCTTAAAAAAACAACGATGTAGAATTATTATTCAGAGGTTTCAAGGTAATTTTGGTGTGAAATTTCAGTGACATACATTTTATTGCAAATTTTATAATCTATGCCATTTCTTCTTCAAATGAATACTCTTATCTTCTGATATTCAAAGCAAAGCGAAAGTAGAAAATGTGATGTTAGTGAATTTGAAGTATGGCATTGTCTTGCCAAATGATGTACTGTTTGCTGACTGGTGATCTGTAGAAGGGAAATAATAAACTGTGAACATCAAATTTGTTTTGTTGTTATCGATATCTCAAAATATTGTAAACAAGTATGCTTTGTGAGCCCAAGATTGTATTCCTTCCCTGATCTGACAATTTCAATGGGGAGATTGTGGGTTCATCCCCACATCAGCATAAATATAAGTTTGTGGGATTAAAAAGATCATCTTCGATCGCTCAGTTTCTTGTCAAGTATGAGCGCAGATGCGTCATGCTGCCGTTATGTGCCTAAGAAATAGGCCCAGCAAGTCCGACTTCGGCCGGAGGAAATCTTTTTGAAAGTGTTCATTGAAAAGAGGCAGGAGAATGGACCGGTAAGGCAGAAAGATAGTGGATGACAGTAAGCAAAGGGAAAAGGCAGAGTCAAAGAGAGTGACAGATTAGAGGAAGTTACAAGCACAGAAGACTGAAGTTTTGGGAACAATTTATACAAAAGACCCCGGTATTCCCACTAGAGGAGGGGAGGGGGAGAGATCTTAAATCAGTCTTCTCAAAAAACCAAATTAGTAATCACTTTTAGTTTAAGTTTTAGACACTTAGCGTTTTGAGAGCGTCAAAATTAATTACCGTCACTGAAAGTATTTAATTACAGAGGAAAATAAAAGGGCATCTGAAGATGGAGTGAAATGCTAACAAGTTTTGTCTTCCCGTGGGGATACCGGGGGGTCTTTTGTAAAAATAGTTCCCCCACCTACTGGAAGTTCTGTGCTTATAACTTCCTCTAATCTGCCACTCGCTTTGACTCTGCCTTTTCCCTTTGCTTTCTATCATCTACCATCTTTCTGACTTATTGGTTCATTCTCTTGCCTTTTAAAAAACAAATCTTGCAAATAATTTTTCTCCTTTGAGCTCCTCCGAAATCGGAATGTGTCGGCTGTAGTGTACGCAGTGGGGAGACCAGTGAAAACTGAAAACCGGACACATACGTGCTTTACCCATTATGGCCATATGGCCTGGGAACGCAGAAGAAGTCTGATGCCATTCAGCTATCAAATTACACACAGTTCTGATTATATGTTTTGTCCAATAATTAATTTTCCAAGTTAAAGCCATTCACACAAATAAAAGGCATTGAACATAATATTTTCATTTATTTTGAACAAAAAACAACCCATTTCAATGTGACCACAAAACAAAAGTAAACTGTAGACTGGAAAAGATCTTTCAAAGACGGATGTAAAATGCTGAAAAGTTTGTTTTTGATGCCATTCAGCTAATTGCACACAGTTCTGAAGATATTAACTCACTCGGGACTGGCCGAATTATTTCCCCTTGTTCTGTGGGGACTGGGCATTTGACTAGGTTCGTAAAATAATCACCAAAACCAAGTTATGAAGAGTTAGGCATCAATATTTTCAGAAAAGATTAGCAACACCATGCACTAAACGATCGTAAAATATCAGATTCCTTACCTTCGTCGTTTGTCTCCCTTTGACGAAAACAGCTAACATGTAGAAAGAAGGAAAATTTCACATTCCGATCTTTGACCCCCCTCTACAACCAAAGCTGAATGTAAACTATGCAATGATTGGTTGATTTTAAGAGAGGCAAGGTCAAAGCAAACTGAAAATAGGTTATGACTTCGCACCGGAAAGCTGGTTACACGCCAGAAATCAAAACCTTGAAAACTCTTATGAGCCGTCCTAAACGGTTGTGCGAGCCATGAGCCGGCTCATTCGTCCCGAGTGAGTTAACATATTTGTCTTATAATTTTCCATGCTGCACAGTAAAGCCATTCAAACACTGACAAATAAAAGGCTTTCTACATATTATCTTATTTGTTTTGACCCCAAAAAAACCAGCACTTTTTAATGTGACAATTTTTAAAAAAGAGTAAATCTGTACACTAGAAAAGATCTTTCAAAGATGGAAGGAGAGTGCTCGAAAGTGTTGTCTCCGATGCTATTCAGCTTCTTAATAATTAAATCACACAGTTCTGATATTAACATTTATCAATTTTTTTCTTTCTACTAAAGCCATTCAAACGCTGACAAGTGAAAGGCATTGAACATTATTTATTAATATTTTATTCTTTAAAAAAACACCAAAACCCACCTTTTTTAATCTGACCAAATAAAGTAAAATTGTAAACAGGAAAATATCTTTCAAAGATGGGAAAGAAAATGCTGAGAAGTTTTGTTTATGCCATTCGGCTATTACCTTACACACAGTCCTGATACTAACATGTTTGTCAAAATATTTTCTCCAGTAAAGCCATTCAAACACTGACAAATAAAAGGCTGTGTATTATTTTTTTAACATTTTGGCCCCCAACAAATTTTCTTTTCTTTTCAATGTGACGAAAATTGTAGACCGGAAAAGATCTTTCAAAGACAGAAAGGAAATTGCTGAAAAGTTTATCTCCGATGCCATTCAGCTAAATAAATCACACACACCTCTGAAGATATTAACATGTTTGTCCAATAATTTTCTACAGAAAATCCTTAATCCATTCAAACACTCTGACAAATAAAATTGAACACATTTAATATTTTATTAACCAAAAAAACAAAAAAACTTTAGTGTGAAAAAAAAGAGGTAAAACTGTAGACTGGAAAAGTCAAAGACGGGAGAAAATGTTAAAAATAAATAATAAAAATGTGATGGGACGGGCGATGGCGGTGCTGATTTATGCGTGGCAACATAGATACGGACACTGCTGTAGTGCGGCTCCAAACATCTTCCAGGCTCTTCGATCAATGGCCATATCTGAAAGGAAATGACAACAAAAAACATCTGTTATGCTTTTCCCAAGAGACGATTTTCGGAAAAAAATCTAGGGGAGAGCACTTTGTAAAAATTAGTTGCTAACCTCCATTACTCGGTCAAATGCCATAGCAACAATGGCGTCGAAGCTTGAAACCGCAGGATGCGAGTCAGCGACTTGCAAACATTTTTTTTGGAAAAATTAGGGGTGGCCAGTAGCCACAAACTGATAAAACTTGCAAAATGTGACGTAAAAATATAAATGACATAAATTTTTAGAATGACGCACGGTGTTCTAAGTGCTGTATGTCTGCTCAAACACACGAGTCAGGCTACGAGAGCTGATGGTAGAGTGACTTCCCCTGTTTGACCGGTTGAATTAGGCAAGATCACTCCCAGACTCGATAAATACAGCGGAATGGCTGACGTTTCCAACACTGTCTGGAATTATGTGCTATAGGGTACTATGAGGAAAGTGTCATGTTATGAATTGTATTATATTTTTTATGTTTTCAGGTTTTGTACGTTGTTAAGATTCATGGATTTGTGTTTTGCTATACGTGGTCGAACTTTACGCGGTGACAGTCCTGAGATAACCATAGCTGTTGACGGGACTATAATACTTTAATAGACTAACTAACACACACCGTGAAATTATTCCCCTTAATTATTTCCGAACAGTTCCTATTGGGGAAATAAATAAAAAAAGAAGGAAAACTTGAAGACACTGATACGGTGCGAATCACCATCATGAGAGACCATTCAAAGTTTCTATTTGCTATATTAGTATAAACCAACCGACAACAAGAACTCTGTAAATATCAACCTGAATAAACCCCTTCCCTGACTCAGTGACTGCCCCCTGTCTACTTGTCAGATGTCATAACTTCTGATGTCATAGTCTTGGAATAATAATTAATAATGCTTATTTATATATAGGGCATAATCTTGCTAAGCAACTCAATGCGCTTTTCACTCACCATTCGTACAAACATTTCTAACAGACTGGCTCACGTATCATCACCATACATCTCTATGAAATGCTAGTTTTTGTTTTAGACAAGTCAGGAAAGATAACTCTAAACCATTTTGTCAGATTGAGTCTAACAGGTCTTCAATTTTAGTATTTCTTCTTCTGCTGTTCCCAGGCCATATGGCCATAATGGGTAAGGTACGTATGTGTCCGGTTTTCAATTTTCACTGGTCTCCCCGCTGCGTACAGCCGACACATTTCGATTTCGGAGGAGCTCAAAGGAGAAAAATTATTTGGAAGATTTCTTTGAAAAAAGGCAGGAGAATGTCTGAATGAGACTCCAGATTTAGCCTTACAATTTACAAAACATGACATCAACGAACAGATAGAACAAAGAAAAAAACATTACGTCCAAAGCATAAGTAGAAAACAAGAGGCAAAGCCTTCAAGGCTCACTCGAACAGGAACATGTGGGACAACAACAAAGATTGAGGGGGGTGTCTAAAGTACAAGATTGCCAATAAAATTTTAAAGTACAAATGAAACTATCGTTAATGGATACAACTAAAAAAATAAAAATAAAGTGCCTGTGCCAGGAATCGGACCCGGAACCATTGGCATGACAGACAGACACTCTACCAATGAGCTATCAAGAATTATGGTACAGTACTACATCATTTTTCTACTAACACTTCACAAAGTTCTGAAAATCTTTACTTATTCTTTGGATGATGGTACACCACACACATTCTGTGTTCAAAAAAAACCTCTTTTAGACAGAAAACCCTCATCACTTACTTTTGGAACTCCCATTCGCGGTTGTCTAGAGGGCACACCTGACGAGTCTTCAGCCAGCGTGTGATGCAGTGGAAGTGAAAGGCGTGCTGTGAGCCAGTAACACACACAAAAATGTACAATTCTTCTTCTGCGTTCCCAGGCCATAATGGGTAAGGTACGTATGTGTCCGGTTTTCAGTTTTCACTGGTCTCCCCGCTGCGTACAGTCGACACATTCCGATTTCAAGGGAGCTCAAAGGATAAAAATTATTTGGAAGATTTGTTTTTTAAAGGCAGGAGAATGGGCCAATAAGTCAGAAAGATAGTGGATGATAGAAAGCAAAGGGAAAAGGCAGAGTCAAATAGAGTGGCAGAAGCACAGAACTTCAAGAAGGTGGGGGAACTATTTTTATGAAAGACCCCCCGGTATCCCCATGGGGAGAGACTCATGGAGGGGTCAGGGGCGTCCAGCTCCCTGTATGGAGGCACGAGGCATCCACCCACTGCCCGTACAATTCAACTATATCTTATTAACTCTTCTAGCGCCATGTATTTCTTGCTGTTTTTGGTTGTCCGTTGCATCTCAACCGACAAGAGGGGAGTAACTATTTTTTTCGAGTGCGCATGCATTGCTTTAACGGAAAACTGGCATAAGCTCTGAAAGTAGACAATCACATGGCACTAGGTAGGGTACATGGCAGTGGAAGTCTTTGCATTTGGTGGGAGTGAAGTGTGATGTAATGGATGAATTTGGTGCCGGAATAGTTAATTTCTATACTGTATACATGAAGTTGTACATGGAAAAGGTCTTTTTAACTCAAAATATTGACTATCTCAAAATAAAATTTCAGTCCCTTCAATTTTGAGTTAAGTGATTTTTACTGTATTAAAAATATAGTATGTTAACCCATTCGTTGCCAGCCATTTTTCAGCTAAAAAATACCATTAAACTTAACAGGGTAGAGAAAATAAAATATCTGCAATATTGCGAATTCCTCTGTGACATGTATCATAACATTAGGCCTATCCTTACCTCACAAAATTAAGAAAATAGGGTCTTTGGATAACAGACCATGATTTGATGCCTTTTAGTGACATGGGTGTTAAACCATTGTGGTGCTAAAATGCGACATTGGTGGTGAAAGGGTTAAAATGTCACACTTACATTGCACACTCCCCAGGCCACGGTGCACTCCTCACTGGTGGCTGACGCCTGGTTGGCTTGGCATTCAATGCCTGAAACGACAACATGCCCCTTGAAATACCGTAAAAACTGGACTATAAGGTGCACCTGTATATAAGCCGCATCTCTTAAATTTACATAATATTAGGTATTTATTCACATATAAGCCGCAGCAGTATATAAGCCGCAGAGAAAATGATTCAAACAAAAAAGTTGACAAAGTTCAATTTTAAAAAAGCAGTAGATTTTGCCTACCTATGTGCTGAAAGCAACACAAAGTTATAAATTATGCCAGTACAACATGAGCATTTCAAGATCTGAAACTTTTTAACATAGGATTTGAATCTATTAAGTGTCAAAACCAGTTTTGATAGCTGCAATGAAGCTAAATAATAGGCTGAAAATGTGGCTGGAAACTGATTCCATAACACTGATAAACATAAGATTGGAATAATCCACATACAGGCCGCATCAGTATATAAGCCGCATGGACCAAAGTTAAGGAAAAAAGTAGCGGCTTATAGTCCGCATTTTACAGTAATTGCTAATCACTATATATATACACCCCACCCCCCATGGGGAGAAAGGTGTAACAAGTTTGGACATTCTCGCTTCTTTTATTCCTTTTCTACAATTTATTTGTTCACTATGCAAGTAAATAACGATAAGCTCAAACTAATCCATGGGTTGTTGCGTTTCTTTTCTTGAACAGCATAGAAAGAAAAATATCTATACAAGTTCAGTTCACTCACACAGGTCCATGATATGGTTTCTGCAGATGGCACAGTTGTCAACCACTATATCTGCAAGATAAAAACACACACACAAAAACACATTTGATACTGTTATAATACTAAATTGTGAAATGGAATGGTGAACTTAATTTTTACATGAGGTGAAAGTGAAATTACGACAGTTTTCATTTGTTGTGAATCTGATTAACCCAGTAGTCATTTGCGTTTTTTCAAAGTGAAATCCTTTTAAAATTTAATATACAGTGGAAGTTCCACTGGAACCTCCCTTATAAGATCTTCAAAAATCATCCAAAATGAGGACTTATAAGGGATGGGTCTTATAAGAGAGGTAATTTTAATACTTACAAAGAAGGGCAATGTCTCAGAGAAGTAGGTCTTATGTGGGAGGGAGTCTTATAATGCGAGGTTTTATAGTCAAACTTTTGTTCACACGCTAACACTAACACTAGTAACAGTGACACAGGACTACTTACCCCAAGCCCATAGCGCCACTGCATTCCACTGAAACAAAAATAAAACATGATTTTGCATGGAATGCAGGAGAACACAAGATTCTGTTTATTTATTTATTTATTTATTAAGATAATTTATATAGCGCTTAGTGTTTACTGCTTTATAACTCTTTTAGAACAGGTTTTCAATGACAAATGTTGCTGGGAAGTTGCAGAACTGCACCTTTGCCCTTGTAGCAAATTACCATATTTTCAACTAAGACATGCCTGTGCAGCAACCAAAGATTAAATTAGGGAAAACAGTGATGTCCCGAGGCCCCTGTCATAGGCCATTGACCTATTTAAATTGAAAATGCCATATTGTGTTCTCCCCTGTCAGGACAAATGTCTGATTACATTTTGAACACTGGCATGCTTTATCATAAATTGATTTCTGCAAGAGCCAGGACAATGTCCTATTCATTTCTCCATCTCAGGACAGTTTGTCCTATCACTTTTCGATCCTCTGTACATCACATGTCCGAATAGGGACCATATGTTAAAGTAGTGGTAAATGAAGGGCAGGAACTGTTTGTTCCCAGGGAGCATTTCATTACCTGGATTGGTCCTACCCATATACTGCAAAGCCAAGGCCTATGGTCAACCACTTTTTTCTTTAGGAGGACTGGACATCATTAGCAACACCCAGAAAGCAGTACAGATGATACATTATAAATATTTTTTATTTGAACTCAGTGCCCACTTCAACTGAGTTCATAGCCTTTACAGGGTCCTGCAACACACCTCAGCCAGAATCAAAGATAATCCAATGACTGAAACAAAAGAGCAGTCTATGGTTAACCTGTTTTGTTCTAAGTCGAGATGCAACTGCTTCATTAATCGTAAACAGGAAATGCTTCACCATGAGTTGAAAACTCATCATTTACAAGACTGTCAAGAACATCCAGGCAGAAGAAAATATCTTTGATCTCTAAAGGTTCCTTTTTCCTTTCTTCTGCTTCCTTTCCCTTTTCCTTGGTCACATCCCATAGTGCGTGCATATCAGGGTAGGACACTCCGACCGTAACGGAGTCCTGTCCGCCCGGGGCAGGTAATCATAAGTGTCGGGAAAGTGACAAGCTCGATGACCTGCCCCTCGGGCAAGTGCAGTTGAGAAAAAATCTCTCGTCCAAATGTGTGTTTTTTAATCGGTAATGATACGATCGCAGAAGTTGAAAACTGGGCCTCGCGAGCGGTCTGACCTTTCGAAAAGCATCATTTCCGACCAAAACCGATTGCCTTTATCATGATGTATCGAGCAAGATGATTGGCTAAAGAAAATGCACAATCCAATTAGAATAAAGCATACTTTGGCAAAATGGTGGCGAATTTGTGCCTTTTGGAAAAGAAAACCCCCCATTTGGTTTGTGTTAATTAATTGTTTTATTCCTGTGCTGCAGTTTCAAACAAGGTCAAGTTAACATTTGCGCATTCACTTATTGGGCAGGTGGTTCAAACTGGGGGGGGCTGGTAAAAAAACCCAGCCTGCTGTTATTTATTGGCAAGTCATTCCACTTCCTGATGGTTCTGGGAAAGATTGAGTTCTGGCGATACTGTGTTCGGCACTAGGGGACAAGAAGCTATTGGGAGTCACCTCTGCGTTGCTACTGAGACCAGGTAGAAGCTTGCTCCTGTTGCAGTGTTGATGCTACACATGGCTGTAGGGTGTTTTGGAGAGAGAGAGAGAGAGAGAGAGAGGGAGACACAGAGAGACCAAGGGCTAAACCTGACAATTTTCAAAAAAAGGAAATGGGGCAACGCCCGCCACGAAGAAGCTGAGCATTTTTAATCAATTTGGAGAAGGAAGCAGTTTAAGCAAGTATTACAACAGCAATTGGGTTTTCACTTATGCAGTGTACAGAAAGAGAGAGCACACACACAGAGAGAGAGAGAGAGAGAGAGAGAGAGAGAGAGAGAGTTTTGGTGGGTATACACGGCGGCGACCGGCCAGACAAGGAAAAATAATCCGTCCCATGGCAAAATGATCAGCGCATTGATTTTAGAGTTCTGCCAGCATCCTTCTGAAGAAAACATGTCAGCTTAGTCAGAAGGGGACTGGAAGGTTTCTGGGTTGGGGCATTCCATTCTCAGATGGTGTGGGAGAAGGAGAAGCTGTGCTGTTGGGTGTGGACTAGGTTACTGAGCCTTTGTTCAGCCAGCTTCTTGGTGATAAAAAAAAAAAAAGCCAGAACATTGTGAACTTTACTAAACAACAAAGCGAGAATAAACTGCACCTTCGCCAAATTAGCTCGACAATTGTTAAGAACATGTGTTGTACTTGTAGCCTTAATCTGTCACTATCAGTTATTATGTTCAAAATAAATTGTTAGTCAGCCTCAGCACTTGTTATAAAATAAAACGGAAATTATCTCTCATTAAAAAGTCTCATCGACTCAGAATCAGATCGAGTCATTCTCACTCGACTCACTCTCTGGAATGTATATAAAGCAAACACCTTCACTTGAATGACAGAAACAAAATCTAACCTTTTTCACTTCAAATCTCTTTTTTCCTCTGTCCAGAGAGGTGCTCGATCCTTCTCTGTCTTCAGTTGTATCGACATCCATAGCTGCGGCCATTTTGATGTTACTTGTTGAGCCAACTGAGAACGGAAGTAGCTTCCCTTTTATATTTAGTTTCGAATAAAATTGTTAGTTTCAACTTCAATCTTCCCTTTCTAAACGATAGCTAAATGAAACATTCATATTTTGTTCTGCAAAAAAAAGAAACCCATTCAACCACCTACCCCATTTTAAGCTTTAAAATTGTTGTGTGGTGATTTTATTCGAAACCACTAATAAGTGTAGCTCCACGTTATGTGTAGAAACACGCACGCTGTTTGATTCAAGCCAAAAAACAAGAACCGACTTTTCTACTTCATGTTGCTTCAAAAATCACCCGTGCATCTCAGGGAAACTTTGCAGAACTAATAAAACCTTGAAAGTGCAGTCATGTCGGTGTTTGAAGCTGTAAACTCCGGGTAGGGTTTGTTTGTTTATGTGTGTGAAGACACTCATTCAGTCATTGTTTACCCTAGCAGCAAGCATTCTGCTGTAGTGTAGGCTGCCAACCTATTCATGGCTATACTGAGGCTCAACATTTGAACATGCCTAGTTTCTACATTGTCTCTGTCTCAGTCAGTCTGACTGTCTGTCTGTCTCCTCCTCCCCTGATAAAGATGATTTGATTGCTTGTATAAATGTATTTTTTGTGTCAGACCCCAATGCAAAATCAAAATGTATATGCCAATGATGGGACTTTTTATCTATAAGGCAGCAAGGCCTAGGCTGAGAAAGCCTGTCCCTAATACCAAACCTAACCTAACCTGATCTACGGTCTAACTTTAAGTAGACGCTGATTGTCAGGTCAGGTCAGGTAGTTAGGACATTAATTAGGCCTCGCGGCCTCTTCACTGTCCTTTCATTTTTGTTTGAACTTTTGCACAGCTGAGAGGTTTTTGTATTTTGTTTTTGGCAAATCTGTCTTTTAGTCATGCTCATATTGCAGTTTTGATATGTTGGTGTATTTATCAAGGAGGTTTTTGAATTGTGTTAGATTCTGTGCTTGTTTAAGGTTACAGGTCGTTTCGTACCCTGGACTTTTCGTACCCTGGACGTTTCGTACCAAATTTTAGTCGTCTTTTAAAGACAGGAGAGATGATTTTGACAAAAAAACCAGATGCTTGTGGCAAAAGAAAAGACCATCTAACCCTAACCCTATCCCTAACCCTAACCCTATCCCAACGAAAAATAGGTACGAAACGTCCAGGGTACGAAATGTCTTGGGTACGAAACGACCAGTTCCCTTGTTTAATATGTCAAATGACAAATTATGCATTGGAACGAATCACCACTTTAATATTCTAAAGATAAAAATCCTAAATTACTGGTTAATTTAGTCCTAAATTGAATGCTTATGCATAAAAAAAATCATGTGTAATGTGTGTTAATCTGTGCATACATTTGCGGGTACATGAATGGCAGGACTCCATCGAAGCCTTCGTTGCTGGCATGCGTGGCGCATCACAGTTGCAGGCTAAGCAACAGTTACTCATCAGCCTCACCCCTCCCGCTCTCTCTACCCTTGCTACTCCCCTGCACACTCCAATCTGTATTTTTTGTAGTCATTAGTACACCACCACCACTGCCAGCCGGAATGTATACACCATCATAACCCCCCCCCCCCCCTTTTTATTTTTTTTTTTTTTTCAGGAGCCAGAATGATCAGCTCATTGACTGTGGGCCCTTCAAGGAAAAGAAGATGTGTTTGTGTGTGTGAAGTCAAGTCAAGTCAAGTCAAAATGATCTTTTTTTACTATAAAGGAGTAAGCTACAAGCTTTTTTTCATCCTGTGTGTGTGCGTGCATGTTTGTGTGTGTGTGTGTGTGTGTGCATGTTTTCACTATTATATATTCTTGCAATGGTTCATTTAATGTTCAATTTACGGTGGTGGTATGACTTTTTAAATAACTGTTTTGTTGTTGTGGTGGGTTTTTTTCATTTAAGGTTGAATAAATTTATTCCTTTTTTTTTTAACGATGTTTATAGCTTTTTACATGGCATTTATATGAGGTTTCAATCTGTAAACTAATCACACACACTTAAGTTTCATGCATACAAGTCCTATGATGGCAATGTTTCAGGTCTGTGGAGGCAGTGC
Source organism: Phymorhynchus buccinoides (assembly GCA_017654935.2). Taxonomy (NCBI): domain Eukaryota; kingdom Metazoa; phylum Mollusca; class Gastropoda; order Neogastropoda; family Raphitomidae; genus Phymorhynchus; species Phymorhynchus buccinoides. The sequence continues at coordinate 56,400,910 of CM065692.1, forward strand.
AATCCATAGTGCAGAAGAACGGCGCAGACATTCTATCAACTCGAGATGAGAAGGGCCACACTCCAGCTCACTGGGCCTGTCTGGGGGGACACACATCTATTCTGCGATATCTCATCGAAAATAAGGTCTGTTTTTGTACCGTACATGGTTTTTCCTAATGCGTGCAATGAGGCTTTATACTGAAAATTCTCTGCCCCTGTCTCGTGCACTGAGATGCGTGGGCCACCTACATAAGATTATCGTTCTTGCCTGTCATGAAGTAGTAGTTTATAGCCACAGAAAATTGTCTGCCCCTGACTCGTCACTAGGTGGCATGGTCAAATCAGTCCTAAAATTATTGCCCTTTCGTGTCGCCAAAAAGTAGTATAAGGCCCCATTACCTAAATTTCCTTCAAAAGAAAAAAGGAAAACCAGTAACACTTTGAATTTTTTCTTAACAAATTTTGTTGCAATTTCATTTTACATTGCTTTCAACACTCTAATAGTGTTATCCACAAGTTACCCATACAGATATATCATATGTGTTCAGCTTAAATGCAAACTGCACAGTTACCAACATCGTTGGAATACTAACCCTATCCCTAACCATAAGCTGTATTTTAGGAACCCTAATACCCTACCCCCCCCCCCCACCCTATAAGACGGAAAAACGCAACGAACCACAACTGTGACAAATCGCGGTGTACTGCAGTACATAGTGGGGGGTAGGGTTAGGTTTAGGGCTAGGGTTAGGGTTAGTATTCCAAAAAGAGAATTAGCTAAAAATGTTCCTAAAATACAGCTTTATGTATGGTAAGAAAGGCAAAAACGGAAAAATACAAGTAACGGAGAAATGCAGGGGGGGTGGCACATCTTGACCTTTACCAGATAATGGTCAGCATGCTGCAGATAACTTGTACCAGTAAGTCCAACAAGGAACAACAAATGCCTCTTTGGAAATGGGGGTGGAGGGGTGTGTGTGTGCTATTAGTAGCATTGGATAAATCATTATTTATTAATTCAAGTTATCTTATAAGAATTACTCAAATACTTAAACCAATTGTAAAAAACAAAAGCAATTCCAAATTTTAAAGTGCGCAAAATATACGTTATGGTGACTTTACAGCATTGAGAACAAATTTTGAGCATAATTTTAATATAGTTTTGCCAGGGCCCCCCATTTCTATGAAGCACTAAAATTCTAAAGGACCCTCTAAAAGAATATGCAGGGGGTCCAAGGAATGCACTAGAAACATTATTTTTAGCATTCGCAATGCCACTGGGACCCTCTATCTCTCCTCTGGGACCCTCTATACTGTAAGTGAAGGAATCCCAGGGACCCCTTGTTTTGCGGGATGATTGGGAGCCCTGTATAGTTTTCCGTAGAGTAGCGAGAGACATAAAAGAAGAGAAGTGTGTGATGCATAAAACCTTTTCCTGTTTGTCCTATGTAGGTTGCGGTGAATGAGAGCAGCACTGACCATCAGGGTGCCCGGCCGATCCACTGGGCGTCGGTGCAAGGGCAGATCGCTGCGGTGGACATTTTGATTCAGTCGGGCGTTTCCATTGACGCCACGGACAACAGGGGTTGCACGCCCCTCATCATCGCCTGCCAGTATGGGCAGACCACTCTGGTCAGCTATTTGCTGGCTAAAGGGGCGCGACTGCAGCTGACTGACTGCGATGGGGACAATGCTTTGCATTGGGCTGCATTCAAGGGTGAGGCAATTACATTTTTGTGTCCTTCATTTGTTCTTGTGTTTCTCTGCGTCAGGGCTCCCAGGGACCCCCATTTGGGGGTCTATGAAGTACTAAAATTCTAAAGGACCCTCTAAGAGAATGTGCAGGGGGTCCCAGGGATGCACTAGAAAAATTCTTTTTAGCATTCACATTGCCACTGGGACCCTCGATCCCGCCTCTAGGACCCTCTATGCTGTAAGTGAAGGAGTCCCTGGGACCCCTTGTTTTGCGGGACGATTGGGAGCCCTGTGCATATAGAATAATGAGCAACAAAGCGACAAAATAAATGTGCATTGAGGATGAGGTAGGGTGCTGTTAGGAACATGAATGCTTTTTATAGAATAATGAGTGAATCAATGTAGTTTGAAGTCAATTGATGATCTTCATCTTCTTAATTGATCACTTTAGACAGAGATGCCGATTGCCCGCACAAAAACAGCAGTCATCCGAAGATCCTCCAGGTTGCCATAGGGCTTTTCCTATTAATGATGAGTTTTTACTTTTCTTGAATCACTTGAAGAAACATGCATAAATGAAATTGTAAAGAATAACATGACTTTCTAACGTAGTGCATAATCTTTATGGAACCAACCCTCAGTTTGCTTTCTTTTGTTGCTCAGTGTATAAGATATACAGTGAATGAGATTAAATTCTTTCTTTGCATTATTAGTGGCGGTGCCATAGCCGATGAGGTTTAACCGAGGCGTGGTTACCGCTACACCTATCTGTATTAATTTTAAAAATCGGGACTTTACTGGTTTCGTACTGCCTCCCGGCATTGCCTCCAGTATTGTTCCCACCATATTTGTATTTACAAATGTCCCATATGTGTCTAATTCAGACCAAGAGGACGTAAAACACCATTTTCGTCGCAAATTAAATTCTTTTTTATTTATTTATGGAGAATGATCATTAATTAGGGAATATGGGTGGAGTAAAAAGAGTTGAAAGGGAAAAGTAGAAATAGGAGAAGCGGTAGGAGAAAAATCCCAGACAACTTCATATTCAATCATAATTCACTTTTTTTCATCTTTTGAACATAATGTTTTCTTTGCATCCATCATCTATTGTTCTTGTTGCTGTAATTTCTGTCTCCCTGGCCATGGCACTAAGTGTATCTACAGGTAGTTCAGGTGTGAAGAAGAAGATGAAAAAATAACTGCAGTACCTTTTGGAAATCTAATGTAAAAATCATGGGTCAAGAAAACAAAAAGGTACCTGGAAAAGGGAAACTCCAACTACCAAATATATAAATCCACATATATCAGGTGTGACTTTCTCTTTGGTTCAAACACTTTCAGGTCGCTCGGAGCTGCTGCCGCTTCTGATCTACTCAGGGTTCAACCCCGCGCAGAAGGACAACCACGGCCAGACCCCTCTGCACCTTGCCTGCATCAACGGCAGCATGGCCACCGTGGAGGAACTGTGCAGCCAGGTGTGTTCAGCAAAGTCCCCGCAGGGACACCGAGGGGTCTGTTCGGGGCAAGTTGTTCCCCCACCTGCTGGAAGTAGTTCTGTGCTAGCAACTTCCTCTTCTTCTTCTGCGTTCCCAGGCCATAAGGCCACAATGGGTACCATGGAGGAACTGTGCAGCCAGGTGTGTTCAGCAAAGTCCCCGCGGGGACACCGAGGGGTCTGTTCGGGGCAAGTTGTTCCCCCACCTGCTGGAAGTAGTTCTGTGCTAGCAACTTCCTCTTCTTCTTCTGCGTTCCCAGGCCATAAGGCCACAATGGGTACCATGGAGGAACTGTGCAGCCAGGTGTGTTCAGCAAAGTCCCCGCGGGGACACCGAGGGGTCTGTTCGGGGCAAGTTGTTCCCCCACCTGCTGGAAGTTCTGTGCTATCACAGGGCTCCCAGTCGTCCCGCAAAACAAGGCCATCCCAGGGACTCCTTCACTTACAGTATAGAGGGTCCTTAGAGGGTCCCAGTGGCATTGCGAATGCTAAAAATAATTTTTCTAGTGCATCCCTGGGACCCCCTGCGCATTCTATTAGAGGGTCTTTTAGAATTCTAGTGCTTCATAGACCCCCAAATGGGGGTTCCTGGGAGCCCTGTAGCAACTTCCTCTTCTTCTGCATTCCCAGGCCATATGGTCACAATGGGTTCGTTTTCCAGTTTTCACTGGTGTCCTCGCTGTGTACAGCCGACATATTCCGATTTTGGAGGAGCTCAAAGGAGAAAACTATATGGAAGAATTTTTTTTGGGGGGAAAAGGGCAGGAGAATGGGGCCAAAAAGTCAGGAAGGCAGTAGATGACACAAAGCAAGGGAAAAGGCAGAGTCAAAGAGAGAGACAGATTAGAGGAAGTTACAAGCACAGAACTTCCAGAAGGTGGGGGAACTATATGTATGGAAGAACCCCCGGTATCCCCACAGAGGGCACAACTTCCTCCGATCTATCACTCTCTTTGACTCTGCCTTTTGCTTTACTGTCATCTACTATCTTTCTGCCTGTAACTGGCCCATTTTCCTGCCTTTTTTAAAGAAACTCTTACAAAGCTTTTCTCCGGGCGAAGACGGACATGCTGGGCCTGACTGTTTCTCAGTTAGGCGCATAATGACAGCATGACGCATCTGCGCTCATAATTGACAGGAAACTGTCTGAGCGATCGACGAAGAAGAAGAGAGCAGGTACCTTGTCTCTCTCACATGTTCTACACTTTTTTAAACAGTCCATTATCTGAATTGTTTGCAGTAATTGGTGAAAGTCGGTACTAAATATGAAATAATACTGCATTAAGCAAGTGAAATAGAAGTGCCAGTATCATCATCATTATCCTTATCATCATCATTATAATCTTTGTCTTAATTATCATCAGCAGTTGTATTGTTGCCATCATCATTGTCATAATCATCATCATCTTCGTTTATCTTGATTTTTCATCCTCATCACCACCATCCTCCTCCTCCTCCTCCTCATGTTGTTATCCATCGTTTTCAGGAAGGTGTGGTGTTGGACCCAGTGGACAACAATGGTAAGACTCCACTGGTGCTGGCATTGGGCAGGAAACATGAGGAAGTGGTCATCATCATCACCATGTTGTTATCCATCGTTTTCAGGAAGGTGTGGTGTTGGACCCAGTGGACAACAATGGTAAGACTCCACTGGTGCTGGCATTGGGCAGGAAACATGAGGAAGTGGTCATCATCATCACCATGTTGTTATCCATCGTTTTCAGGAAGGTGTGGTGTTGGACCCAGTGGACAACAATGGTAAGACTCCACTGGTGCTGGCATTGGGCAGGAAACATGAGGAAGTGGTCATCATCATCACCATGTTGTTATCCATCGTTTTCAGGAAGGTGTGGTGTTGGACCCAGTGGACAACAATGGTAAGACTCCACTGGTGCTGGCATTGGGCAGGAAACATGACGAAGTGGTCAGCTACCTGAAGAAGGCGGCCAAGATCAGAACGAACTTTCTGCCCAAGATTGACTTCTGGTAAGGCCCGTGGTATTGACCAACCGTGAAGCCAATCTGTTAATTACCAGCCGCGAACGAAGAGAGCGAAGCTGGTAATGTTTTTTAAGAGGTTTCTGCTTGTTCCTGACTATCTATGTATGTAAACACGATATCGTTTGAATGGAGGGACCTAGGAGCCTCCAATTCTGCATGGGGATAGGTGCTAAAGATATCTAGGCCAAGTCCAAAAATGAAGGTCAAAGGTCAAGGTCACTGGAGCCATTTTTTGCAAGACACGGTCCAAAGAAAAGAAATCTTGAACGGAGGGACCTAGGAGGCTCAAATATTGCATGCGAATAGGTAGTTAGGACAGTATCAGGACAACTACCCCCCGGACAAGTACCCCCTGGACAAGTACCCCCTGGACAACTACCCCACTAGGACATCTACCCCCTGGACAAGTACCCCCCCCACATTATTTTTTAAACATTATTGTTAAAGAATTTGGCGCACACGCGCACACACGCACACGCACACACACACACACACACACAGTACACACACACACACACATAACTAACACACACACATACACACACACACACACACACACAGTATCAGGACAACTACCCCCCAGATACTAGCTGGACAAGCGGCTCCACCACAACGCGGCAAATACAAGGCCATCACCGAGCACTTAGAATTGTGGCCGACTATGGCAACCGCCCTGTCTTGGACTTTCTACGAGGTATTGCACACAACATACAGATGTAGATTATACGAAGAACATTTTGCCTTGCATATAATTGCCTTGTTTATAGAAATTTGTCCATGAAATGTAAAATAAAATATAATATAGGCCTACAAGTAAAAAATTATATGTCAATTTGTGCACTTTTTTTATTTGACTATATATGTTTTCAGGGGGAGGGTACTTGTCCGGTGGGTACTTGTCCTAGGGTGGTAGTTGTCCAGGGGGTGACTGTCCGGGGGGTAGTTGTCCTAGAACCAGTTAGGACATCTAGGCCAGGTTCAAAAATGGTCAAGGTTATTGGAGCCATTTTTTGGCGACACAGACCAAGGGAAACAACTCTTGCATTGAAACAGGCCACCACTCTGCAACTTGTTACTTCCCTTTACTTGTCGAAATCACCTGTAGGTGTGAGTCCAAGTTCAGTGGCTTTGTGTTTGACCTGGTTTTCTCATTCACTAATTTTATCAGTTGAGGGTTAATGTTAGGGTTGTCATCTCTCCGTCTCTCTCTCTTTCCCTTTCTCTCTGTCTGTCTTTCTCTTACCCTTGTGAAAGAAAGGTTTGTTATCCGAGTCAGCCGCAAATTGAATCACTGCAGCCGAAAATGCTGCCGTGCGGCTGGTGATCTAGCGTCTTAGCGCTCTGGTGTTTTCAGTTGTGTTTGTCTGTTCCTGGCTGGCTGACTGACTATGTATGTTAACACGATAGCGTTTGAACGGAGGGACCTAAGACGCTGACATTTTGCATGCAGATAGGTAGTTGGGATATCTGGGTCAATTTAAAAAATGAAAGTCATTGGTCAAAGATCAAGGTCACTGGAGCCGAAAATGCAGCCATGCGGCTGGAGATTTAGCGTCTTAACATTCTAGCTTAGTTCTTGATGTTTCCATGAAAAATTAAGGGTTAAATTCTAGATCGACAACCACTATTTGCTGCACTGATTTTCTCAGATTTTTCACTGTGAATCGAGTCAGGGCTACAGTTATAATCACTTTAGGCATATTTTTATCACAATCAAAGATTAATAATTTTATTTTGACCCAAAAAATACACCAAGCATTATTGTATATGCAGATTTTTCATTTCCGATCAGCGTTTTGTCATGTAAGTGTGTGATCTTTTTATGCACACTGTTGAATTTAACGGGCTTACGTTTGTTGATGTACCTTGGCTAAAAGACTCCAGGGATCATCCCAACAGCCGAAGCTCCTGAACACTATGGTACAAATGCATCAGCTAGGGATGAGAACATTACGTGTGTGACTGTTTTTGATTACCCCGCCATGTAGGCAGCCACACTCCGACTTTGGGGGAAAGAGGTTTACGTTTAATTTGTGTGTTCTTGTTTCAGGACCATAGTTTTTGGACCTTCAGGAAACACCAAGGGGCCTCTACTCTTCTTCGTTGTCAGTGTTTTATTGTGGGGCTACCCCATGTACATATTTAAGGTGAGCCAAAGTTTAAAGGGTTTGCTTTTCTTGTCTTTTATTATAAAAATTTTGTTTTACCTTTTTTTTTGTCACTGGGTACTCGCATTGATTTAACGAGTGTGTTGGTGTGTATTTGGATATACACATATGCACACACGTACGCTTTTATGCATGCCTGACGCATGCATGCATGCCAGCTAACTGTAGTGGTATATAATATTCAAACATCCAAACTAAATAATAGGTGTGTAGCCATAGTTGCATCAACTCTTAGAATAACTAGCTGACCTCATTCTGCCTGCTCTATCACTTATGCTCTTCACGTGCACATTGCATGCGATCCTCTTCATTGGTCAGTCTGGCACCAAAACCAGGCTATCCCTCCCATCCCGCTCTGTCTGCTACTACTCTCACTCTCCTACTGTACACGCTATCAGCAGCAAGCAAGCCTTGTCTCTGTGTTCCATGCTTATCCTGTATACTGTGCAGTGTTAAGCCGGCAACTACCGATCCCAGGGATCGGGTGTAAACTGCCAGCCTAGTCGCTGCAAAATTCTGACTCACACTGGCTCGAGCAACAGAGAAAAAAGAAGGGTTGAACCGTCTCGCTCGCAGCAGTGAGGGGAAATGATGCTGCCCTGCTCGCGTGAACGCCTTAAATATTCCGGTTGCCGGTTTAATGGACGTGCTTAGTACATGATCCTTGTAGTCAGTTGTTTCCTCTGGATGTAATGTATGTGTCTGTGAACCCACAACAACAACAACAACAACAATAGTAACAGTCAACATACTATACTAACACACACACACACACACACACACACAGAGGATTTAAGAATGTATAAAAGCTGTCAAGCTTATTCCTTTTATCCTCATTAAATATCATTTTGACATGTGCACACACACACCATATACATAAGCAATGGGTAGGTAAGTCAGTTTCTGAATTCATGTGTGCAAGTGTGTATTGCATCTTTTCGGGATATATCGTACATTTGTTTTCAGTTGCTTTTAATTCTTAATAACATGTTCTCATAGTCACCCTCTTCTTTCTCTTTCATTCAACTCTTACTCCTCTTCCTCTGCATTACCATAGCTATTGTTTTTAGCATACAGTGGAATCACGCTAACTGAAAATGTCTAACTCATTCTACCCCATTTACGAGTATACTCGTAAACTCACGCCAACCATATTTGTCCGTTTACGAGTTAACTCGTAATACAAACACTGAAGCGTCTAGCTTGGTTCTCATCCTGAAATGTTTCACTTTGGTAGCTTTAGCCTATTTACAGACACATCCTTTCCGGTTATGCTTAGATTTTATCGATTTTGGAGCAGATTTTTTTTATATTTTTACTGATTTTTTCCGTTGATGGGTTGATACCTATTATGTCTGAGTAATGAAACGGCAAGTAAAATTGTGTTTGGATTGATTTAACCCTTTCACCGCCAACGTCGCATTTTTGCACCACAATGATTTAACACCCATGTCACTAAAAGGCATCAAATCAGGGTCTGTTATCCAAAGACCCTACTCTCTTAATTTGTGGAGGTAAGGATAGGCCTGCTTTAAATGTGTCACAGAGGAATCCCCAATGTGTCTGTAATTTACAGAAATATGTTTTTCTCTACCCAATTAAGCTTATTGGAATTTGTTTGCTGAAAAATGGCTGGCGGCGAAAGGGTTAAGACTATTATAAGGAAAAAAATAGCGATTGTATTGAGTTTTTAGCGAATGTAGGTGAAGTAGAAAGCTCTACTTTCGATCATTTCATAAAGAACAAACAATTTCTATATTACTGTTTTTGTGTGTGTACAAGAGTTATTTTTAGAACTACATGCCGTACTTTAAATTAATGAAACTTTGTAAACTTTTAAAACACGCATTCGACAATAGCACTTTAAAATTTTAAAGCAATACGGTGAATTGTTTCAAAGTTATAGCAATTTTTCTAAACATTTTTATAGTTATGCTCAGAGCTCTCCGCACAGCTGGGCCAGGGAAGATAAATGCGGCTGCACGGATGGGGTAGAATGTGTTAAAGACGTAAATTTGGTTTTCTTCACCGCGTTTATTATTTTCTTTCATCTTCATGTGTTTGTGTGAGTGTAGCATTTTGATATTTTATTTTAGTTCAATTGTAATAATTTTATTGGTCCCAGTTTAATAGTCTTTTTGCTAAATAGCCTTTTTTTTAACTCCAAGTATTGACTATCTCAAAATACAATTTCCGTCCCTTCAATTTTGACTTTTAAGCGGGTTTTTTTCTTTTACTGTAGGTATTATTGTTGTTTCTGCAATAATAATGTATTGCTATCCACAATTCAAATGGGAATTCTGCACGTCGTGGTATTTGGGCCACCCATTTTTTACAAAATTTGCATGCGATTTTTGTGTGACTGATGAGGAAGAAAGGGGGCGGGGGTAAATTTTGACCAAATGACAACTTTTTCGTTGCCACTGGGTTTAACGTGTGCTAAGTGCATGGGCACACGGGACCTTGGTTTATCGTCTCATTCGAAAGGCTCCAAGTTCAGACCATAAGGCCTAGTGCAGAGTGAGAGGAGAACAAAAATCCCCTGTACCCAGGTCGAAATCAGGGTTTATCGTGCACGAGGCGAACGCGTTACCTCGTTGTGTGGTTTGGATGTGGCTGTTGCTAGTGTTTGCCGGAGACCTACACGGACCTGAAGCCGTTTCACTTCATGTTCATCGTGCTCAACGTGTTCATGTGGATCACCCTGTACCACGCCAACTCCATAGATCCAGGATACCTCCCCCGCAATATCCCCGAATACGACCAGGCAATACGACAGGTAGGACATTTTTCAGGCATGAAAACAGCTCCGCCGAAAATTTTTCGTAATTAAAGGAATCTTCGTCTGAAAAAACCTCTCTCCACCGAAAATGCTAGCGCAATGTTATTTTCAAACGGCATGGTCCGTATTTGGCCGAATGACTCTTGCGGTCGTGGGCAAAAATGGCTGACGAAGCGACCCGCAAATGGCGTGTTAAAGAGTCGGAAGGCAACAAAACCTCTGACGTTAATGGAAAATTCAGGTGGAAGGATTTCTCGTGTGGAATTTTTTTTTTTTTTTTTAACAGTAGGTTTCATGCCTGATCTTTATGACTGAATGGATTGATGGATGGATGGATGGATAGATGGATGGATAAATGATGGAATCAATCAAGCAATAATTACCCTCTACCGTGCTAACTCCATAAACCCTGGATACCTCCCCCGCAACATCCCAGAATACGACCAGGCAATACGACAGGTGGGACATGTTTATGACTGAATGGATGGATGGATGGATGGATAAATGATGGAATCAATCAAGCAATAATCACCCTCTACCACACCAACTCCATAGACCTTGAATACCTCCCCCGCAACATCCCCGAATACGACCAGGCAATACGACAGGTGGGATATCTTTATGACTGAATGGATGGATGGATGGATGGAGCTCATCAAATCTAATCTTCACCTGAGGCAAAATTGAAACTTCAGGAAAGTAATCTAAAACATCTTACTGCTAATGTGCCGGTAATGTGCCTCTTACTTTTGGAAACTACTCTTGAATGTTTGAAGCATATTCAACTATTTGTGAACATGAATCCTCTTTTATTTCTCTTCAATTTTCCACACTTGCTGCGGAGAATAAGATTGTAAGTGAACTTCCCCCCGTGGGGATACCGTGTGTGTGTGTCTTTTGTGTAAATAGTTCCCCCACCTTCTGGAAGTTCTGTGCTTGTAACTTCCTCTAATCTGTCACTCTCTTTGACTCTGCCTTTTCCCTTTGCTTACTGTCATCTACTATATTTCTGCCGTACCGGTCCATTCTCCTGCCTTTTTTCAAGAAACACTTTCAAAAAGATTTCCTCCAGCCAAAATCGGACTTGCTGAGCCTAATTATTTCTTACTTATGCGCATGACGGCTGCATGATGCATCTGCGCTCATAAGTGACAGGAATCTGTCTGAGAGATCGAAGAAGAAGAAGAAGAAGAAGAAGTGTTTTAAACTTTTATCTCCAATGAATAGTATTTCAAGGAGGGAATTGGGGTGGGTTTTTATTATTGCATTTATCTTCTGTTGACATTATGGAAATTCCCATTTCCTTTTCAAATGATTAGAATTTTCAACAACAAACTATTGTCATATAAATGTTGACCGTTGGGCAGGTGGCTCATTTTGCCGAATGGAAGCAAGGCGAAAACCCACTGAGTCGTCTGTGTCACACCTGCCGCACCATCAAAATAGCCAGAGCCAAGCACTGCCGCTACTGCAACCGCTGCGTGAAGGAGTTTGACCACCACTGCCCCTATATCTACAACTGTGTGGGATACCACAACAGGTCAGAACGGCAAGACATTCTTTCGTTAAATATCCCTTGCGTCTATAATTGCCTGCGTCAGATTTTGAAAATGTGGGGCAGTGGGTGGATGCCTTGTGCCTTCATATGGGGAGCTGGATGATCCCACCCACTCCACGAGTCTCTCCCCGTGGAGATACTGGGGAGTTTTTCGTACAAATAGTTCCCCCCCTTCTGGAAGTTCTGTGCCAGCAACTTCCTCTAATCTATCGCTCTTCTTGACTACCTTTTCCTTTGCTTACTGTCATCTACTCTTTTTCTGACTTACTGGCCCATTCTCCTGCCTTTTTTCACCAAAAAAACCCAACCTTCTTGATAATTTTCTGCTTTGCGCTCCTCCGAAATCAGAATGTGTCGGCTGAATGCAGCGGGAAGACCAGTGAAAACTGAAAACAAGACACATACGTACCTTACCCATTATGGCCATATGGCCATGAGCAGAAGAAGAAGAATTCACTTCAGTGTATGGGTCTTTGGTTTGAGTTCATCGTGTTAAAAGAAACTATGCATGCTTATCCTTGGACTTGTATGTATCCACATATAATGTGTATCTTTAAGCGTGTATTACGTGTAACCTTAAAATATGTACATTATGCTCACGCATGCTAAATGTCTATGTCCGTATACATTTTATGTATACTTTTTCTCATACTCATGTGACTTTGTTTTAAGTCAAAATGTGCTTATATTCATGCATGCTGAATGTCGATGTCTTTGTTATTCTGGCACCTGAACAAAATTTCTCCTTGGGAGATAATAAAGTGAGTTTGATTTGATTCTTCTTCTTCTTCTTCATTCGCTCAGACATGTTTCCTGTCATATGAGCGTAGATGCGTCATGCTGCTGTTATGCGCCTAACTAAGAAATAGTTAGGCCCAACATGTCCAACTTCGGCTGAAGAAATCTTTGTAAGAATTTATAGAAAAAAAGGCAGGAGAATGGAACAGTAAAATAGGAAGGTAGTAGATGACAGTAAGCAAAGGGGAAAAGGCAGAGTCAAAGAGAGTGACAGATTAGAGGAAGTTACAAGCACAGAACTTCCAGAAGGTGGGGGAACTATTTATATGAAGGACCCCCCGGTATCCCCACAGGGGGATTTGATTTGATTTGGTTTGAATGCAGGGCATCGTTTTTGCTTATATTCATGCATGCTGAATGTCGATGTCTTTGTTATTCCGGCACCTGAACAACATTTCTCCTTGGGAGACAGTAGAGTGAGTTTGGTTTGGTTTGGTTGCAGGGCCTCGTTCTTGCTTATATTCATGCATGCTGAATGTCGATGTCTTTGTTATTCCGGCACCTGTCCTTGGGAGACAATAAAATGAGTTTGGTTTGGTTTGGTTGCAGGGCCTCGTTCTTCGTGTTCTCTACCTTGGTGGCGGTGATAGGACTGCTGAGCATGTACATGTCCTACTACGTGATGGCCATGGAGGGGTTTCCTCTGCGCCCGGACTATCTCCTAGGATGTGGCCTCTACGTCTTTTTCGAGGGAATAGCCTCCTTTGTGGTCCTTTCCTCTGTAAGTTTTGGACTTATTGATGAATTTTTATTTTTACATATTTTTTAGCTGTCCCATCTTCTGGTTGCTCCCGCGCCGCTCATCCTGAATCCCAATTCGCAGCCACACCCCAGCTTGTTCAGGTTGCAGAATCCGAGACCAGCAGTTCAAGGGGAGCGACTTATTGATGAATTTAATTTGAAAAAGCAAAAGTCTTTTTTTTTTTTGGTGTGCATGTTATAGCCTCATTGGAATTAGTAAAGAAACCAAAATCGAAGCTGCAACGGTTGTGTAAAATGGAAAGGCACCCAGCAATGATGCAGACCACAGAGAAAGTTATATCCCTCGCATCTATAATTGCGAGTCATAGGAGTCGCTGTAGCTCAGTTGGTAACTCCGAGTCGCTACTCGTAATCCGTCAGGTTTGCGAGTGCGCGGGTTCGAACCCAGCTCGGTTCACAGTGGTGTGTCCTTGGGAAAGGCACTTTACTCCTATTTTCCTCACTCCCCCCGGGTGTAAATGGGTACCTGACGTCAGTTGGGGAAAAAGTCTTTCGGATGAGACTTTTCAAAAACCGAGGTCCCGTGTGCGAACACATGCACAAGATCTTGCGCACACGTTAAAGCCCATCCCACTATTCGGTACGAGTAGGCCGTGTGTGCCAGTGGGATGGATGACACGAATTCACATAGCACACATCCTGTGTGCTATTAATAGTCTGAATGAAGACCGGTGAGCGCAGGGCAGGATAAACATCCCCAACTGGAAGAAGACGAAGAAAGTTAGTTAGTTAGTCATTTATAGTCCCATCGACAGCTATGGTCATCTCAGTACTGTCACTGCGTGAAGTTCGACCATGTATTACAAAACACATATCAACATATCTTGCCAACGTTCAACAGCCTGAAAACATGACAACAAAATATCGAACAACATTTAACATGCACCACAGAGAAAGCATTTCTCTTTGCTTTCTGGTCAAGAAGAGGCATTCTGCTGGACCTTTGGATCGCTGCGTTTTATTGCAATATTTTCACATTTTGTCTGGAAATTATGCTTGAAAGATACCATCTATCAGAATATGTTTTACAGAATAGATTATAAACTGCACACGTTCTTTTTTTTTAATTTTTTTTTTATTTTTTTTACTGTCCCATCTTCTGGGCTGTACAGTGGCGTTGCTCCCACGCCGCTCGTTCCGAATCCCAATTCGCAGCTACACCCGGGTTTGTTCAAGTTGCAGAATCCGAGACCAGCAGTCCAAGGGGAGCGAATCTATGTTAGGCCGTCAGGAGGCAACCAACCGAGGAGACACTGCACTTCTGCTGAGTCACTTCGGTGGAGTTCAGTGGAGCCTGTTCAGGACACCACCTACTAAGCCCCCTACTGGCGACACTATTCTGTTAGTCGCGGAGCCAGCGTGAGTGAGGTCCTCCTCCGAGGGCGCCACCACAACCGTCCACCGACAGCTCCCCAGAACACACTGATCCCCATGACTTTGACCCGAACGCACCAAGGCATAGACTGGATTGGAAACCGAAACTGAGGTCACCACGAGAGCAGGGCATGCAAAGCCACAGAATTTGAGACATTTAAAAATTTGGTTTTATGATTGATGGAAATTGAGGCCGATGATAACGATGATGATGATGCTATGGAGTTCCGTATCGGTCTGAGACTGCATGGCAGGGCTGTATTCTACGCTTCCTTTCATAATGATATCCCGGCGTCGACCAGGCCCGAGAACTACAGACACCTGCAGTGTTGGTCTTGCAATTAGAGCAACACTCTCAGAATCGCATCCGTTAAGCGGATGAAACTCGACTGTGTGGTTTCACATAGCCATAGCCACTCACTCTGGGTAGGAGTCGGTCCAGGACCGAAAAAATCCTCGCCTCTGATGGGATTCGAACCCAAGTAGTCCGCGACGCTAACCACTACACCACGGTGGCTGGTGCACACGTTCCTTTCATTCATTAAAAAAAAATCCCAGTTCCCTAAAGCATATCTTGTTGCCACTGTAGTGTCTTGTCTGTATCGTTATGTTGTTTTTTTATCACCATGATTATAATCATGTTCGCTTTGTTGTTTTCATTGCAGTTATACCAGGCCTCCAGAAACGTCACTACCAACGAGAGACTCAACAGGAAGCGGTACGACTATCTGAAAGACAGCGAGGGTCGTTTTTACAATCCCTACGACAGAGGAATGCTGCGGAATTTGCTGGAATATTTCCACGTGCTCAAATCGTCATCTGCATCGGAAGAACTGCAGTTTGTGGGTGTTGACAGTTCTGCAGCAAATGAGATGACCCGCACTTACAGTTAAATAGACGCTTAGTTTCCTTTTGACATAGGAAACTGATGCTGTTTTGTTTGGATGTGCATAATATTTTGTGCTTAAGAGTTCGTGCTGTAACGTGTTCAGTCAAATATTAACGTGTGAAATGCAAATATTTTAGATAATGGACTAAACAAAAAGCAGCTTATAGCTAAACACTGAATATTTCTAAGAAAAACAAACGGCTTCACTTGAATCAGAAAAGGAAAATCTACGAATGTGTCTTGTATAGTGTTTTCTTGATAACACGTTAGGTTTTTCATAACTGTTGTAAATATTTCTCGTTCAGGCAATTCTAAATGTTTCCTCAATAGAGTTCAAAACATCTTTTGCTCAAAGTTACAATATGTGACCCAGCACCACGAAAGTCGCTGGGCTAGTTTCTCACAACAGGCTTGCAAAGTCAAAAATCTAAACAAAATGCAATCAATTTTGAATTATGAGTATTTAACATCTTATCTTTAATATCCATAAAGAATAATCTTTAATATGGTCTGTAAATATTTTTTAAATGCTTTAAAATTAGTAGATTGATGCATTTTCATAGGATAGGCTAGACTTTAGACTGTGATTTCTCAAAATGGCCGACAGTCATCTTACCAACTTTAAATGCCCATAACTCTGCAACAAAAAAGGATACAAGAATGTTTTTTATATCATTAACCCTCTCAAGGCTGCAGAACCGAAATCCGCCCGATTTTTTTTCTTCTCTGGTGGCCGATGACGCCGATTGCGCCCGCTGAACGCCAGGTCTAGTACGTTCACTTTCACTTTCTCCCTACCCACAATGCAATATACTAAGTTAGTTCTTCCTGTTTCTGACACTCCCGGGTCGGTTTTTGGTCTTTACAGCAAGGGAAAGCACCCAATAGTCTTTTTGAACTGATTTTTCAAAGTGACGCCAATTTTTTGTTTTTTTGCCACGTGACGTGAGCAGTATTGACCTGGTTGGATGTTTGGAGTGCCATTACGGATTTTTTCTTCTAATTCATGGTTTGTTGTGTGACATTGTGTTAGCTTTCGAATGAAAATATCATCATTGCTATTCAATATGCATCCTTCAGAAATGAAATGTGAGTTCGACTTTATTTTGGGTGATTTTAAAAAATAAAAGATTTGGTGTGACGTTCGGAGTTACTCCCCTTCTCTTATGCAATAGGATCGATTCTCGGTTCGATTGATCGGGAGGCATAGAGTTAAATAAAGAATTGCCTGAAGTTTTGAACTGTGCAATTTTCTCAGAATGGTCATTGTATTGTTGCTTTAATTTTTCGAGAGTCTGCATATTATTCGTCATGAATAATCATTAAGGTAATAGATTACAGAAATCAACAAAATTGAAACACTCTTCATGAATTAGAAAGCAATCAATTTTCAGTATATCAGTCCGTGGATTGACTAAGGAGGTTAAATTAAATCCTGTGAGATATTTCTGCTCCACTCTTTGTTGCTTTGTTTGTTTTTATGTCAATGTAAACAAACAAATAAACAAAACAGAAAAAAAGACCTATGCAAATTTAAAGGCAAATAACTGGTCATTAACTTTTCTAGCGCCATGTATTTTCTGACGTTCTTGGTTGTCTGTTGCATCTCAACTGACAAAGAGGGAAGCGCCATGTATTTTCTGACGTTCTTGGTTGTCTGTTGCATCTCAACCGACAAAGAGGGAAGCGCCATGTATTTTCTGACGTTGCATCTCAACCGACAAAGAGGGCAGCGCCATGTATTTTCTGACATTCTTGGTTGTCTGTTGCATCTCAACCGACAAAGAGGGAAGCGCCGTGTATTTTCTGACGTTGCATCTCAACCGACAAAGAGGGCAGCGCCATGTATTTTCTGACATTCTTGGTTGTCTGTTGCATCTCAACCGACAAAGAGGGAAGCGCCATGTATTTTCTGACATTCTTGGTTGTCTGTTGCATCTCAACCGACAAAGAGGGAAGCGCAGTGTATTTTCTGACGTTCTTGGTTGTCTGTTGCATCTCAACCGACAAGAGGGAAGCGCCATGTATTTTCTGACGTTCTTGGTTGTCTGTTGCATCTCAACCGACAAAGAGGGAAGCGCCATGTATTTTCTGACATTCTTGGTTGTCTGTTGCATCTCAACCGACAAAGAGGGAAGCGCCATGTATTTTCTGACATTCTTGGTTGTCTGTTGCATCTCAACCGACAAAGAGGGAAGCGCCATGTATTTTCTGACGTTCTTGGTTGTCTGTTGCATCTCAACCGACAAAGAGGGAAGCGCCATGTATTTTCTGACGTTCTTGGTTGTCTGTTGCATCTCAACCGACAAAGAGGGAAGCGCCATGTATTTTCTGACATTCTTGGTTGTCTGTTGCATCTCAACCGACAAAGAGGGAAGCGCCATGTATTTTCTGACGTTCTTGGTTGTCTGTTGCATCTCAACCGACAAAGAGGGAAGCGCCATGTATTTTCTGACATTCTTGGTTGTCTGTTGTTGACAAAGGGGAGCGCCATGTATTTTCTGACGTTCTTGCATCTCAACCGACAAGAGGGAAGCGCCATGTATTTTCTGACATTCTTGGTTGTCTGTTGCATCTCAACCGACAAAGAGGGAAGCGCCATGTATTTTCTGACGTTCTGGGTTGTCTGTTGCATCTCAACCGACAAGAGGGAAGGAACTATTTTTTCGAGTGCGCATGCATTGCTTTGACGGCAGAAACGGTGACAAAATCTATAAATTAAAAAACCCACATGGCAGGGTGCTTGGCAGTGAATGTCTTTGCATTTGGTGGGAGTGTAGATTGATGTCTTGGGCGAATATATTCGCCCATGGTGCTAGAAGAGTTCTATTCGAGTTTAAAACAACAACAAAAATGGTGAAACCTTTCCTGAAACTAAGATTTCTGAACCCTTGCACATGATGGAAAAGGGGATTGTTAACCCTTTCACCGCCGATGCCGCATGTATGCACCACAATGATTTTTAACAGCCATGTCACTGAAAGGCATCAAATCAGGACCTGTCATTTGAAGACCTTATTTTCTTAATTTCGGGAGGTAAGGATAGGCCTGTTATGCATTTCACAGAGGAATTCCTAATACTGCAGATACATTTTTATTTCTACCCTGTTCAGTTTAATGGTATTTGTTTGGCTAAAAAATGGCTGGCGTCAAAAGGGTTAAACTGCAGTAATTTTCTCTCATTAAATGATTCTCCTTTTCTTTCTCTGGATTGACATAAACTGGTGTAAATGTGTTTGATCTGAATGTACAGGTACAGTGGACCCTCCCTTATAAGACCTCACATTATAAGACTCCCTCCCATATAAGACCTACTTCTCTGAGACATTGCCCTTCTTTGTAAGTATAAGTATTAAAATGACCTCCCTTATAAGACCCCTCCCTTATAAGACCCCTCCCTTATAAGACCCCTCCCTTATAAGACCTCATTTTGGATGATTTTTGAAGGTCTTATAAGGGAGGTTCTACTGTACAAAGGACGAAAGAAAAGTATGAACTGTGAAGTGAGTATTGATAAAACCAACATAAAATGCAGACAATTGGTTTACCTGTGTGGGTGTGTTGCATTTAAATCTTGGGCATTTTAAGATGTGAACCTTTCATAGCTGCTGAATAATTGATTTTGTCATGGAGCTTTGAACTGTTTTATGCATAATAATAGTTGAATTATCTTACATTTTGTATATTATTGTGGACAATGCAATATATCATTGTACATTTTATTATTTCATGTTTTTCTCTGGGATAAAACTTTTCAGCGAATTTTATTTTCTTGTGATCTCAAGTGTTATGGCAAAGTGCTTTTGTTTTTTTAAAAAGACAGTTTTAACATTTTTTTAAAGTTTCATTATTTGTTTGGCTGTTTGTTTACTGTTCAAGTGATAGCATGGCAGCATCCTCAATTGTCATAACTGTACTGGTAGGTCTTTTGGGGGGCTGGTACAAGTAATATGCTAATTCTTCTTCTTCCACAGTCTTTCTTCCTTTTTCTGTTTGCAGTTGCAAATGAAATGGTCCTTGATCTTATTTTCATTAAAGACCCACTGATACAGCAGATTTAAGTCCCTTGTTTTTTTCTGGGTAGGTATGACCCACATACAAATTCCCCAAGTTCAAAATGAGGCTGCTCTTCAAAGTCTCTGTCTCATTTTCAATTTGGGGGCATTTGTATGGGAGTCAAACCTGGTCAAAGTAAGATTTCTTATCAGCGAGAGAGAGAGAGAGAGAAACACATGAGTTTCACTCATGGATGTGATGGGTCTTTAACAAAAAGTCAAGAAATAGGTCATCAGAAATAGAAAATTCGAGTTCATCCTCTGCTTTGTAAATATCATTTTTATTTATCAAATATTCTTTTACATTCCTAATTTGTTCATTTATTTCACGAAGGGACTTTTGATCTGACATATCACACTATGGACAAATGATCACACCCGAGTCATCATGTCATGCTTTTAAACACATTGATATTATTTGAATGCATTTATGATTTTTTTTATATGAACAGTATTTGTCGGACATGGTTTTATACACTGATGTTTATATCAAT
This sequence comes from Phymorhynchus buccinoides, assembly GCA_017654935.2. NCBI lineage: Eukaryota > Metazoa > Mollusca > Gastropoda > Neogastropoda > Raphitomidae > Phymorhynchus > Phymorhynchus buccinoides. The sequence goes on from CM065692.1 coordinate 56,420,965, forward strand.
ACTCTATATTGTGTACATATACATTAATTTGATTGATTGACTTAATTTAAAGTCTGTTCACGTCATGTTTTTTCCAGTTTTAATGTACTATCTGGATTTTTTCTAAGAGCATCTTTTGCTGATTTATCGGCTATTTCATTCCAATAAATATCACAATGTGATGGAACCCAGCAAAACTCCACAAGAATTCCTTTAGCCATGATAGAATGTATCATGAATTTGATATAAAAAATCAAATCCCTAATGTTTACATTCCAGTTTCGTAAGCTATAAAGGACAGATTTAGAGTCAATGCAAATTACAGGCATCAGAATAGTCTGAAGTCCAATCCTCTGAAAACTGCGGTAAAAGGCCTTTAAGGGCCATCAAGGCCCCAGACTATAGAGGGACAACACTGAAATCAGTTCTGAACACCACCAAAAAGGCTTCATGTAGTGAGAAATCGCTTTAAAATGCTATTTAACACAAAGGATAATACTCAATAAAAAGGCAAAACCTCTGACAAGAGAAGCCAATCCTCTGTCAGAAATTCTTAATCCTCTGATAATTCTGAAGCCTGAAATTAGAATGCTGTAAATTGCCACATTAACATCAAATATCCAAGATAAGGCCATAAGAATCGCATATAGTTCTGCAGTATAGACAGAACAGTCTTTTCCTAAACAAAACAATGTTCTAACTTCTAAATCAGGGATCACAAATCCAGCTCCTGTATAAGATTCTAAAACTGAACCATCTGTGTAAATCTTAAGACGATATGGACATGTATTTTCGTGGTGTTCTTTTGCTTCTATTGATATTAAATTGATATTATCTTCTTTTTTTTCGGAGTAGTATAATCTATATCAAACTTTGGAAAAATAGGCTCCCACTGAGGAACAACAGGCATGGTTGGTGTACTTAAAATTGATGTAATAAAACTAATATCGATTTCACATTTTCTAAATAAATCATCTGTATAATTTCTAATGGGCTGAAAGCAAGAAAGAGTCTGTGCCCTTTTAGAAAATCATATACATATGTACATATACACTTATTGTTTGTATTAACAGTTGGATAGGAGAAATGTTATCATCTGTATTTCTAATGGGCTGAAAGCAAGAAAGAGTCTGTGCCCTTTTAGAAAATCATATACATATGTACATATACACTTATTGTTTGTAAAAACAGTTTGATAGGAGAAATGTTTGATAACACAGTACAGAAAGCTGTGGATGATGAATAATCACTCACTGCCATGAAACACAGATCACAAACTGTGAAGATGACTGTTGACACAGACACACATAGAAAGAGAGAGAGAGAGAGAGAGATGGAGAAGATGACAAGCTTTGAATCCCAAACACTTCTGCTTGATTATGATCAAAATTATTCTCCCTTGCAAATTAGGTTATTTAGTGCAAGTTCTTTTTTCAGGTTTCTGCTGAAAGTTGCACACAATTTACCATATTAATTTTTTCGGGCTGCAAGGCGACACTTTGCCCCCCAGACTGAACCCCCTGCTCTTTAGATGATTTCCAGGGGGGAAAAAAACTAGGGGAGAGAACTTTGTGAAAATTAGAGTTGTTTACATCGACCAGAGATGGACAAACCGTATCAACCATGGTGTCAAAGAGATAAACAAGGATGCGAGTGAGCGACCTGCAAAATGGTTTTTTTTAGAGAAATGAGGGGTGATTACAAGTGGTCACAAACTGATCGAACTTTGCAAAATGTGACGTCAATTTAAATGACGACAATTTTAGAATGACGCACTGTGTTCTTTGTCATGTCCGTCTAATGAAACACACGAGGCGATGGCTACTATTACGCAGGATTATTCATACACACCTTGAAATTACTCCCCTTAATTATTTCCGAACAATTCCTATTAGGACTATTAAAATGGTAAAAAAATATAATCAAAGAAAAAGTGAGTTTTGTTTAAGATTTCGGGAGTGCGCCTTATAGTCTGAAAAATATGGTAAATATTTATCAAGTTTTGAGTTAATAGATGTGATAGAAATAGTCCTTTAGCAGTTAGGTATTGTAAGTAAGTAATAGTACATTTATATAGCGCTTTACCTCAAATGAGCCCAAAGCGCTTTACAATCAATTATTCGTAAACAAGTAGATAGCAAAAATAGTATTTAACTTAAATGGTTTTTAAGGACAAACCAGCAACAACGCATATACAAAGCAACTCTCTCTCTGTACTTCTCTCTCTCTCTCACACACACACATTATTCATCTTTCATTCAGTAAGCCATAGCAACTGAGTTGCACGGACTGACCACATACACCAACACAAACATTAGTGGATACACATACAAATACACTCACACACAACGTACGCACAGGCATACACACACACATGCATACAGACACACACGCACATGCGTGCACACATAACCCACCCATTGTGCACAAGATTTTTCTCGATGGTAAATATTTATCAAGTTTTGAGTTAATTGATGTGATAGAAATAGTCCTTTAGCAGTTGAGCATTGTACACAAGATTTGTCTCGATGCCCACCCCCACCACCTCTACCCAAATCTATAACACTTTTATACCTTTTAGGACAGGGCAACTTTACGTTTGTTTGCAATATACCTAAATTAGTAATATAATTAGCTAATATGTTTTATGTATACATGAAGTTAAGAAATAGCAAAGATGGTTCAGCATCATAATCAGGTTGTTCAGAGTTGAATATGTGAACTGTCATCATGGTTTGGTTTTATTTCTTCATTTATTTATCTTCTTCTTCCTCGATCGCTCAGTTTCCTGTCAATTATGAGTACAGATGCGTCATGCTGCCGTTATGTGCCTAAGAAATAGGCCCAGCAAGTCCGATTTCGGCTGGAGGAAATCTTTTTCAAAGCGTTTTTTGAAAAAAGGCAGAATGGACCGGTAAGGCAGAAAGATAGTAGACGACAGTAAGCAAAGGGAAAAGGCAGAGTCAAAGAGAGTGACAGATTAGAGGAAGTGACAAGCACAGAACTTCCAGAAGGTGGGGGAACTATGTATACAAAAGACCCCCCCTCCGCCAGTATTCCCACGGGGGGATTTATTATTTCTTACTTTTTGTTTGTGCAAAAGGTTCCTCTATGAAAAAAAAAGTTTACAAAGATAGTGTAGGTTTTTTTCCTCTTACAAAAGAATGAAGTGTGCATTAAAATAGAATAATTGCAATGCTTTGCATAATGACCCCCCCCCCCCCCCCCCCCCCCCCTCCTTTGGCTTAATGATTTCTATCTCATTTTATGACTATGATACTTGACTTCTTATATCATCTTCATAATGGTGTTTGAAAAGCTATTTTTATAGACATGTTTACATGGTGACTGGTCACCGTTTGTTAACTTGGTGTGTACATGTATTTGATTCAAATATTTTACAGCGTGGAATTTAATGAATGAAGGATGAAATTCTTCTATATGAGGTGAATAAACTCTCGCTCTTCAACTTGGTCAATGAATGGCTCAAGAATGATGTGTGTGGATTGCTTGACATGGAGACTAATACCTCCATCAAAATCGTTCACTTGTTCTTTCCTCAAAGATTATATTTTTCATGCACACACACATATATCCCTTTGTCCCCTCCCCTCTGAGTATACCGGGGGGGGGGATCTTTCAGTAGAAATAGCCCCCCCCCCTCCTTCTGGAAGTTCTATACTAGCAACTTCCTGTCTGCCAGTCTTTGACTTGACCTTTTCTTTTTCCTGCCTTATTGGCCCATTCTCCTCCCTGTACAAAAGAAGAAATCTTCCAAATAATTTTCTCCCATGAGCTCCTGCAAACTGGGAATGCGTTTGGCTGAATGCAGCTGGGAGACCAGTGAAAACAGAAAACTGGACACAGTCACATTATGTTAGTTAGTTAGGTGCATTATAGTCACAGAGACGTCTGTGAAATTCGGGTTGCTCCCACCTGGAGAGCGTGTCGCAGCCAGAGGCGCGCCACCCAATTTAAAAATAAATAAATTTGCATGTGATTTTTGTGTGACTGATGAGGAAGGAAGGGAGGGGGCAGTTAACCCATTATGGCCATATGGCCTGGGAACGCTGAAGAAGAAATTCCCCAAAACAACTGAAGCAAATTAAGAACACACACACATATGCATCACTTAAACACACACACACATAGATATAATTTCACATGTTTATTTTATGCAAAATATATAAATGTTACATTTAATTTAGACACAGTGCATTCACATTTTGACCTGAGTATATATATCAGTTTCCAAACGAGAGAAAAGCACTAGTTACGGACATTTCCCTGGCAGTCGCAGTAATGTTACAGTGATTTTATTTGATTTTTTCCCCCAACCCGCTGAAGAACCTAAAATTCCATAACATTCTAAAACCATACAGATAAGATTCCTTGATGCTATTTTTTACACTGTAATTGCAGGGTTTTTTCTGTTTCAAAGGTTATTAATCACCTGTGTGCAGCTTTCCTTTATTAATTCCTTTAATCCTCCGAAGTCGGAGTGTGGCTGCCCACGTGGCGAGGTAATCAAAAACAGTCACACACGTAATGTTCCCATCCCTAGCTGGTGCATTTCACATTTGTACCAGAGTGTCTCAGCTGTTGGGATGATCCCTGGGGTGTTTAACCTTTACCGGACTTCTGGGGTCGCCCACGACCCCTTGACACACAAAACATGTTATATCTCTAAAACTATTTAAGCAATCTTCATGAAATTTCATGACTTTGTCAAAAACGTAAATGGCTTTAAGTGTGTTAAATTTTATTAATGTGTATAAAATATAAATGACGTAATATGACGCGTAATTTTGATATACCTGTCCGGATGACGGGGGTCTCCCACGACCCCTACTTTAAAGAGCACTGCAGTGCATTGAGTAGGGGTCGTGGGAGACCCCCGCCATCCGGACAGGGATAAACACCTCGGAATTTGCTCTTTGCTGAGTAGGGGGTCGTGGAAGACCCCCGCCATCGTGTCCGATTAGTCAAAAGCATAATCCGGTAAAGGTTAAGCCAGGGTACAACAATTCCTTTTAAGCATTTTCTTTTTCTGATTTGTTTATAACCCAAAGCAACACTTGCAACACACAACACTAACAACATTGCAGAACTTACAAGGAAACTGCCGTATTTTACGGATTATAAGGCGATACCTTTTTCCCTAGACGGAGACCCCTGCACCTTATAATATAGTAAGAAACTATAATAACAAAATCTGAATTCTGTGTTAAATTTGGGGGGAGGGGGGGGGGGTGCGCCTTATAATCTGGTGCGCCTTGTAGTCCGTAAAATACGGTATATAGTTTTAAGTTTACGAACTACTGTTCTTGCTAACAGAAATAATTCACGAAACTAGCTATGAATTCATTCCGTCATAAACCTTCCATATAATATGCAAGAGCTGTAAAAAAGACGATTCCACCCAAATGTGGTATTAGCATGCAGCCTTTGAGACATTTTCCTATATATGCCTGCACATATGAGCACATCAAACCTAAAACTGTACTGTCACAAGCCGCAGACTTCAGAGTAAAACCTGGGTTCAAAGTCCTAACGGGCAAGGAAAACGTTATGTAAAATGAATGAAAGCCATTTTGAAGAGTTTATTTTGTTCTGCAATGTTTTATGTTTCAAAGTTGAGCCACCTGTTAAGCATAATCACTTTCATTACTTAAAAAACAAACAAACAAACTTTAGGTTTTAGTGCATTTTTCATTATAAAAACATGGACGATAAAAAAGAATCTTCAGATTTTAGTGTATTCTTCATTATAAAAAAAAAATATATATATATAGAATTGTAATATATAAGTAAGATTAAAACATTAATTTGTATGTCATTATTCCAAAGGGATGGTAAACCATTCATGAATGTACTCCAAGAAGTTTATATAAATCTTCAACAATACAAATTGTTATTGTATTAACCTTAAAGTACCGGCATACATCTTACGACCGTTATTTGAACTAAAAAGATAACTGAAAATTAAAAGAAAGAGAGAAAAACAAATTAATCCTTTTTTTTTTAACTTCAATAAAATTTTCACCTTTTATCTGTGAAGAAAACGAGAGAGAGAGGGGTGGAGGGGGGTGGAGGAGAAAATAACACATCAAACCAACTGACAAACAATCAACAACTAAAAACATAACTAACCCAACAGTTAAAACACTTTCACTAAAGTAGTATACACACAACATTTTTGCATGCATGCAATTTTGAGATAAAGGTAAAGATGTGCCCCCCCCCCCCCCCCCCCCCCCGCATTTCTCGGTTAATTGTATTTTTCCGTTTTTGCCTTTCTTACCATACATAAAGCTGTATTTTAGGAACCTTTTCAGCTTATTCTCTTTTTGGAATACTAACCCTAACCCTAAACCTAACCCTACTGCAGTACACCGCGATTTGTCACAGTTGTGGTTCGTTGCGTTTTTTCGTCTTATAGGGTGGGGGGTAGGGTTAGGGATAGGGTTAGTATTCCAAAAAGGTTATTAGCTAAAAAGGTTCCTAAAATACAGCTTTATGTATGGTAAGAAAGGCAAAAATGGAAAAATACAATTAACCGAGAAATGCAGGGGGGGGTGGCACATCTTGACCTTTACCAATTTTGATTATCTTCACTGTGTTTTCATCAATCAATTGGTTAACTGTAATAACAGGTACATTTGCTTCTGTTCATTACTTCAGCCCAAGACAAAATAAATACACATCTAAAATACTATCCTGACATGCTGAAACGTATAGATCTGCATATACACACACACACAAAATCTACACTAGTTTGAGCCTGGATGGGGACTTAAAGCTAGTCTGACCCGTGCGCTTTACGCACATAAAAATCCCACAGCAGTTGAAAGTCGGTAAGAACAGGGAGAAATCCCGCTGCCTGGTATGGTCAAATTGATAGCTAGGTTTTCCAAGTGTGCCCACACCCCCTCATCAACCTGTGTCCCCCCCCTCCCCCCCAAAAAAAAAGGGTAGGCGCTGCACTTGCGGTGACGCGCTCTCCAGGGGAGAGCAGCCTGAATTTCACAGAGATAAGTCTCTGTGACTAGAATATACCAAATACCAATAAATGATGTCAAGATAGTCTTTCAATAAATGATCTTCAATTACAAACAGCAGACGAACAATCACAAATCATACCAACCAATAATAACTTCGTCAAATTATAGATTTTAGAGACTCGGGGCTTGTACAGGGTCCTTGAAACCTGGAAAAGTCCTGGAAAATAGACAATTTTCGGAAACAAACTAGGGGAGAGCACTTCTTGAAAATTAACGTTGTTTACCTCCATTACTCGGTCAAATGCCATAGCAACAATGGCGTTGAAACTTGAAACCGCAGGATGCGAGTCAGCGACTTGCAAACATTTTCTTAGAAAAATTAGGGGTGGCCAGCAGCCACAAACTAATAAAACTTGCAAAATGTGACGTAAAAATATAAATGACATACATTTTTAGAATGACGCCGTGTTCTAAGTGCTGTATGTCTGCTCAAACACACGAGTTGATAGGCTACGAGAGCTGAAGGTAGAGTGACTTCCCCTGTTTGACAGATTGAATTAGGCATGATCACTCCCACACACCAAGAAATTACTCCCTTTAATCATTTCCGAACAATTCCTATTGACATGGCCTTTTCCAGGGCTTGAAAAATGCTTGAAAAACAGCAAAGGCCAAAAAACTCCTGGAATTTTCAAAATCATCTGACCACGTCCTTAATCTCAATCCATCAAAGTCAAAATCTGTCCACAACAAATGTTGAAGGTTAAATCTAAATTCAAACGAAAAAAACAAAAACTTTCAAGGTCATACCGATAGCGCGATCATAGCAGACGACATTTGCGCGAGTTGTCTGCCACTGAAGTTACTTCCCTTTACCGAGCTGTAGATGGACGGACGTGGTGATGCCCTCGGAGGAGGACGTCACTTATGCTTGCTCCGTGACTAAGACATTATTATCCAGGGATGGGAATTGTCTGCCAAAATAACATTGCTTTTCCGCCCCAAAAAGTCTCTGCCGAAAAAACACCCCAGACTGAACTAAATGTAGCCATTCTAATAGTTTTGGGGCTTCAATTTCTAAAAACGCTTCAGCGTTACCCCTGGACCCCTACTTGGGGCTTTCTGTGACCCCTAGACCCCCGCTTTTCAGCTTTGTTTTACTTTTCTAATTCCCATGCCTGATTATCGTCAGTAGGGGGCTTAGTAGGTGGTTTCCTACGCACAGGCTCTACTAAACTCCACCAAAGCGACTCAGCAGCAGTGCAGTGTCTCCTTGGTTGGTAACCTCCTGATGACCTAATATAGATTCGCTGCCCTTGGACGGCTGGTTTCAGATTCTACATCTTGAACAAGCTAGGGTGTGGCTGCGAGTTGGGAATGAGTGGCGTGGGTGTAAAGCCACTGTACGGCCCAGAAGATGGGACAGCAAAAACAAACAAAAAAAACTTATGTGATAAAAAAAATTTAAATGTTAATAATGAAAGTGCTACACAATATAAGCAGAGCAAGTTAGATAATTCAATGCATTCCTACAGGGACATTTGATGCCTTTAAAAAACCCAAAAAACTCTTCTTCTATTAGATTTTGCTTGATTGTTAAAATTTTCAATTTTGCTGCTTGCTGAAATAGGTTAACATCTGCATGGATATAAAATTTAAAAAAATCATAGCGATGAATGTCTATGACATTGTACATGCTTTGACTGCCCTTGGACGGCTGGTTTCAGATTCTGCATCTTGAACAAGCCAGGGTGTGGCTGAGTCTTTCGGATGAGACAATAAACCGAGGTCCCGTGTGCTCATGCACTTAGCACACGCTAAACCCAGTGGCAACGAAAAAGTTGTCATTTGGTCAAAATTTATACCCCTCCCTTTCTTTCTCATCAGTCACACAAAAATTGCATGCAAATTTTTTTTTTTTAAATTGGGTGGCGCGCCTCTGAATGCGACGCGCTCTCCGGGTGGGAGCAACCCGAATTTCACAGACGCCTTTGACTATAATGCACCTAACCTAACCTGTGGAAGAAGCTATAAAAACCACCCTACAAAGCGTGAGCAACAAAGTGGTTTTTTTAGTCACCACAAAGAGATTCAAGCAAAAGCAAACAAACTTTTTTGGCCAATGTAAATAACAATCAGGCTAAAAAACATTCCTATAATTAGTGATTTTTTGTAGACTATTTCATAAATCGATGTATTCATTTTCCAGGAGCATAGTCTACGTACCTGTTTCAGCGAAATCAGTGCCGCTGTTCACAAATAAACCTGAATTAAAAATAACTGCACTCAAAATGTCTGATTAAAGATAAACATAAATGAAACCAAAGTCCTTAGGAATATATTATATAACCAACCAAAAACAAAGACGTGAGAACAAAAATCAGAAAACTTTAATTCAAGAGCTGGCTGTGGTTCAAAATAAAATAAAGCAATAAACGATAAAGAGAAACAAACAAACTTATAAATGACTTACCGTCTACGTCTGTTGTACCCTATGTGCACACTTACTGTAATTTTCGGACTATAAGGCGTTTTTTCTCTCCAATTTCGACCTATGCACCTAATAAATGAGGGCGCCCTATTAGTGAACAAAATCGTGAGAAGAGAGGCAACGATTGCCGTACTCAGTACAGTCTACTGTGAGTCGCAACATCGAAGGTGGTAACGAGTCTCCGATACGACGAATACTCATGTTAAAACGCTTCAAAATCCCTATTATCATCCGAGATACCGTCCAACAGATGCCATAACCCTTCACTGGATGTAAAAAGCATCGTTGTAGAGCTTAAAACGCCATAATTCTACCAGTTTTCGCGAAGAAAAGTCCAAACACAACAACCGGAAGTCGCAAAAATGGAAGTTCGATTATTTGAGAAGGGAGCCAACTCTCGTTTATGACAGCAGTAATGGCAGTCGGTAAACATTTAACAGACATGTACTGGCTTCGAAGTTTGACTTTCTTTTGCGAGGTGCAAAAACGAGGGCGCCTTTTACTTTAATTTTTTTCAGATTTATCTTGAAAATTGCCCTATCCACAGCAGCGCCTAATGATCCGAAAATGACGGTACTTTAAATCATGAAATAACTTTTTCACTTAAACCTTCCTATTTCATTTAATCGTTTTCACCCAATTCTATGCTACTTTTGTGGCTTCTGTCTATTGTTGATCGATAATTCAAATTAGTAATACTTATTCTAATACAGATTTAGATTACCAGCTGCTCATCAAACCCGTTCACCTTTCACCCGTTTTTTCTATTTTCGTGAACAGGTTGGTGACCCCTAAGTAAGGGGGTCGGTGCATACTTTAACTGTAATGCAAATCTGTAATGCATCGGTACATATAGATATTTTGATGAATATAATATATATATATATACTTATGTACACAATAATCGACAAATGCTTAAAAACGAGTACTAACGCATTTTCACACTTGCCTTTCTTACCAAACATTAAGCTGTATTTTATGAACCTTTTGAGCTAATTATCTTTGTTGAATAATTAATCGCAGTCATGATAAAGGCCATTACCTAATAGGACCCCCCCCTATGTAGTGTAGTACACACAACAGCCGTCACAGTCCTGGTTCATTGCGTTTTTCCGTCTTGCCTTTATCTTCTACTACAGTACTCCCTCCCTCATACGACCTTCTATTCAGCAACCACCTCCACTATCCGACCTGATTTTCAGTGACCGATCGGTTTTACTATACGAGTGTCTTCTCATCAGCGACCACCTCCAATACCCGATTAACGACCTCTTGCTTTCCGATTTTTACGACCATGTCACAAAAATCGAACCCACAAAGATCGCGGAAAACAAGAGAAAACGAAGAAAACCGGTCAGATTTGTCGCTGAACCGTCGCAGTTGTGCAGTTTCCATCATTCTGCGTGATTAGTTATCTCCCCTAGTGAAAGGTAACTCAATGCGCATGCGTGTAGCAAACAGCTTCCTCTCTCACGATCAGAATGTCGGGGAAGAAAAGGAACATTCTTAGGCCTACTCTTGAAGAAAGAATCAAAGTTATTGAAAGAAGCGACAAAGGGGGAAGCTGCCGATCCATTGCACAATCCTTGGGTGTTGGAAAACCCCAAATCCAAACAATAATTCTCGAGCGAGAATCGCTGACAGCTCGATGAGAAGCTGGCGAAACAGCTGAACGAATATACGGCCAAAGCGAAAATACGCCATACGTACTCGGACCTGAACGACCTAGTTTAGGAGTGGTTTTGTGATGCGAGGAGAACTTGGTTTATTGGTATTTCAAATATATGCACTTGGAATATAATGCAGATACTGGTGTGAGTAAAATCTTGCTTTAAAATGTACGGGGTAGTTTGTTGTTTATTTGCATATGTGTAAACTTACGTGTTTATGTTTGTAATGACCTCTCCTCATCCACCTCCCATTTCAGACCATCTCCCTTTTAAGACCACTTTGTTGGTGCATTTTACATGGTCGTTCATGGGAGGGAGTACTGTATTATTGAATGTATGTGCTTCATTATGTAAATGGATGAAAATTAGTATTCAATATAGCAAACGATAGAGGATGAAGTACTCAATCTGCAGTAAGAAAGGCAAGAACGGAAAAATGGAAACAACCGAGAAATGGAGGAGGCATCTGTACCTTTAGTGAGAACAAACACAACATCCAATTAATAAACATAGCATCCTGTTAACAAAACACCTATCATAATAACCAACATGACATCCTATGCAAAAAACACAACTTCTTAACAATAACAAATACAACATCCTATCAACAAAGACACCATGCTAACATCCTGTAAACAAACACTCTGTTAAACAAACAAATACCGGTAATACATAACAGACAAACAAAATCAGGATCCAAATTAGGCGAACTGTGTTCACAATTTGTCTTTAAATGCAGCCTCTCTTTCTCTCCCACTTCAAGTCTCTCTCTCTCTCTCTCTCTCTCTTCTCTCTTTCTCTCTCACTCTACAGACTTCGTTCCAACAAATTCACACCATTTTTTCTTTTTTGCCACTGGAAAACAACTGTGGGAGCTATGTACAAGGTGAAGAGCGTGTTTCACACACTGAACTGAAGTATCGTTTCACGCATGGAAGGACCGTTTCACATGTGAAAAGGATCGATCGTTTCATACACTGAACGATGGACTCAGCTTCACCAATGGGAATGACAAAAACTACTGTGAACTGACCAACCAGGAAAAGAAACAACAGTCCAATGCTGCATAGGTCAAATAACGATCAACATTCCAATTCATCCTTTCGCTTTGTACACCATGTCCATTTTTATTTTACCTGCACCCATGCACAAACACCGCCCTCACGCAGGCATACACTTTCCACAAATTAACCCCTTGACTGCCACCAACGTATCACATACTGACCTCATGACATCACTGATGATGTCATCAGATGAGGAGGAATAACCCTGATATACTGGCTTTTGCTCCAGCACAGTCAAGAGAGTTATATCCCCAGACCATTTTGCCAGATTGGCTCTATCGGTTGTGTTTTTCATGGTATGCTTAGCCCATATTTTTTCCCCTTAATTTGCTCTGGCAGTCAAGGGGTTAAAAATAGAAGAACCAACCAACCCAAAACATACCTTTACACGCGCAACGAACTTGGAAAAGAGCAGTTTAAAATGATATGCTAACCTAAGTTGCACCGTCACTTCAAGCAACACGTTTACAAACTACTCAATGCTGGAATAAGGCTAGGTTTTTTTTTTTCTTTCTTTCTTTTTGTTTGTTTGTTCATGATCATGACAGAAGTATGCCCCGGTGTAACAAAGAACTCACGATACACCGATGAATAATTGGTGAGTATGTTAATCAGTGTAATGCCAGGGGAGCCAACTAGACTTCCTCACACACACAGACATAACACACATACAACACACTCACTCACACACACATCATCACACAGACACCACCTTCTCTTTGATATGAAAATCAACACTGAAATCTGTACAGGGTTATTGAGTATGATATACCGTACTGCCTTGATATGAAATAAATACCACACATTAACAAGAACACCCAGCCATAAGTCCAAACGTTTTATCACACACACAAGGTCAAAGGTCAGACGATGACAATGATCTGATAATGTTCTGCGCTGGTACAGCCCATGTCGCTATGTACAATCTCTCAATGTTTTGCTTCTCAGACAGAATGTTTAGGAATCACTGGTACTCCATTTTCTTTTTAAAACTCTCATTCACTTGCCTTCCATTGCTTTCAAACCAGCCACCACCACCACTGTGACGGGTGTTAAGGACTGGAACCACAAACGTACGCGGAAAAGAACAGACGTTTACATTATCATTATTCTATATTTTTATGGATACATGTGCATGTACACGATTATAATTTCTGATCAAACGCGGGGGCTATCAATCGACGCATGACACAGAGTGAGCCACCACAGCATGTCAAAGACTGCAAACTGTACATCACCACGATGAGTACACAAACAACTCCAAGTGGGTACATCAGTACTTCAAACCAAGAAACAAAAAATCAGCCAATAAACCAGGAGTGTACGAGTATATATATATATATTTTTTTTTTTTAAACTTGAAATATACTTTATAGCTCTATAATATATTGCCAGACTACAGCGATTCTCTCCTTTAGCATAGCAACACGAAACAACACAAACCACACACACACCCCATCCCTACCCAACTGCATAATACTAACAACGATGACGAAGAACACAGTTCTGATATTGCAAAACTCCTCGAATATAACGCAGTCAGCGACAAAAACAGAAGTTAGTAGTCGTAAGACAAACCGGGGACACACTGACCCGTTCTAAATGCACCGCCGGTTCGAATCCCCACAGTCAACGATCACGTGGGTTCTGCACCGCGTTAAGCCATTCCGTCACACACACTGGGGGAAAATGTACAGAGGTTTGCCAGCACTAATTCACCTTCTCAAAGACTCGCCACACGCACAGCCCAGAATTCAACCCGTGTCGTTCTCTTCCTTATCGTTCACAAACATTTTTCAACCTGATAATACCTTCTGTTCACGGTCACCCCCCACATACATGATAAATCTTTGGCTTATTAAACGTTCGCTGTTGGTTTGTTCACCGTCAAAATTTGTCCCTGCAGCACTTGAGAAAGCTGCCGATGGCTTTGGTCGAGACGCCTGATTCTGGATTCTTTCGCACCGGAAGGGACACAAAGTTAAATCCTTTTCCCCCACCTTAATGGTGCATGACTTTAAAAGTTAAAACAAAACGTACGCCTCATACTCAAACAACCCAGCATGGCTTGGTGCGACTCAATAAATACTCAACTGTTAGTAAAGTATATGCAGTTTACCTTTTTTTTTTTTTTTTGCAACACATTTTACGATCTCACATGTACATATATTTCACGATCTCACATGTACGTAACTTAAAACGGAAACTTTGGTGCATTTACAAGAAATCTGAAAGATGCTAGAAATCTGAACGATGTTCGCATGCCTTTAAATGACTTTCACTTACACATATCTCCTTTATCTACATTTGATACCAAGCATGCTTCTCTCTCCGAAACTCTACTACTCATTCATACCATAAAAGCAGTGCCTAGTCCTACATCAAAACAACACTGCTGATGTACCAGTAAGCACTTATTAGGAACAGCTTTCACTGGTTTTCCTCTCAAGCATAATTTAAAAAAACCGCTTTTGATTTGACTGGCATCAATGTCAGTGGTTTCAGGCTCGTTGCCTCGCAGAGTGTACAACTTTGGGCAAAATGTTGCTTGAAAACCAATGATGAAATGATTGGGCTTTTCTGATAAATCAGGTTTAAACCAAACTGCTTATGGATGATCGGGCATTTTTTATATAACCAGGTTTGAAACAAGTGCCCTTCCACGATTGATCACTAGCAGTGGCTGACCGCTATCTCCACAAACCAATGATGAAATGATTGGGCTTTTCTGATAAATCAGGTTTAAACCAAACTGCTTATGGATGATCGGGCACTTTTGACATAACCAGGTTTGAAACAAGTGCCCTTCCACGATTGATCACTAGCAGTGGCTGACCGCTATCTCCACACCAGTTTTGTGTGTGTGTGTGGATGGGTTTAAATCCTGCACACCGACCCTCAAATGCTGAGAAGAAGAAGAAGCGACAAACGGTGCAGGAGTTTTCAATGGACATGCAGAACTTCACACTTCTGCCACTACCTCTTCCGTTTTGCTTTCGAGGCTGACACGCGGGGCCATAAAAGATTCCGATGCCTCACCCTTTTCGAAGGTTTGATTCTTAAGAGATCCGATTCTCTTCCAAACCCTTCCATCACAACCTGTGGTAGTGCCAGCGCAATCCAATGTGGTTTTCTCCTTCATTTTGTTCCACTGCCCTCCCTTTTTTTTTCCTGTTTTGCTTTCATTTTGCACTGCCCTCCTCTTTTATCTTCTTTTTAAAACTTACTCGTCACCACTCAAAATGGTTCGTAAGACCCAAGACGGATTCACACTTCTTCTCCGACTCGATCGTCATTGAAGAAATCTTCTGCCGCGCGTTCCTCCCTGTCGGGGTCTGTGGTTTCTCGAGGAACTGCAGGAACACCTATGTTGAAATTGGTGAAGAAGGCCATCTTCTCTCTGAAAAGAGAAAAAAAGAGAACATTCTTTGTTACACTCCCAGTTCTAACAGAACGGGAGTACATTGGAATAAGAACAAGGTCTGTGCACTGCTCTGTGTGTGTGTGTGTGTGTGTGTGTAAGACCAAAATGTGTTCCAGTCCATAGCGCCTAAACCACTGAACCAATCGTAATGAAAGATGGTACAATGAATGATTCCTTAGACCTTGCAGATGCTGCACACAATGTCAGATTTACAAAATGGGAAGCCACATCAACGTAATCCCAATGAAAAAAAATTGAATATTACAAAAATACTGATTTTTTCAAAGGTAATAGATGGATTTAAACGAAAGTGGGTTTAGTGAAAAGGTGTAATCTAATAATATTTTGTTCTTAAATATTTAATCTCTCAATATTGCCATACTGACACAGGACATTTTGTAACACAAAAAAAACAACCTCAACAGTTTGACCTTTGAACATGAGATATCATGAACCACTGACCCATTTTTAGTTCTGTGTCGTGAACACACAAGTGCTTTCCCCTAGTTCTCTTGGGAGCCAGCTACATGCATCTAAAGCCGCCTGCATCTCGCCAGCTCAGTGGCACGCACGCAAGGTGTCTATTATTCGAGCTAGCTCTATTTAAGAAGAGAACAAGTTTGTTCCATGGCTCATTTTTCGAAGCGTGTTCTTTAGCTAACTTGAGCTAAAGCTCTCGTTAGCAAAAGAACACACTTCTCTAGATCCCAAGTCATGTACCATGCCAAGTCCAAATAACTTATATTGTGGCCATATGGTCTGGGAACGCAGAAGAAGAAGGACACCTACCTGAAGGACCTGGCACGGGCTTTCTGTGAGCCCTGCCTCATTCGCTGGACGTCTCTGGACACTTTCTTCATCAGGTGCTCCGTTCTCCGGTCCTGCTTGGAGACACAGCCTTTGCTGTCGGATTGTTGCTGAAACAGTCAGGAAAAGACAGCAAGACTGAATAGCGAGGCAAGCCTTTGCTGTCGGATTGTTGCTGAAACAGTCAGGAAAAGACAGCAAGACTGAATAGCGAGGCAAGCCTTTGCTGTCAGACTGTTGCTGAAACAGTCAGCAAAAGACAGCAAGACTGAATAGTGAGGCAAGCCTTTGCTGTCAGACTGTTGCTGAAACAGTCAGCAAAAGACAGCAAGACTGAATAGTGAGGCAAGCCTTTGCTGTCAGATTGTTACTGAAAGTCAGCAAAAAACAGCAAGTAAGCCTTACAGAGCAAAAAGTACAGATAGGCACTCACAATTTACAAACTGAAATTCTTAAAAAAAAGAAAAGGAAGAAAACAATTTTTTTAAAGTCCTGTGAAAGACAAGCATTTATTCATTAAAATAATTGTGTGTGGTGGTTTTTTAAGAGCACGTACACATGTATGCGGAAGTTCTGGGCGGGAAAACATGTAAATAAGTAAAAGAAAGAAGGAAAACATAAGCGCATGACTTTCCACACACACACATACTAGCGCACACGCTTTTTAAAAAGGTAATGTTTTTAAGTATTAGAGGATAAAGTAAAATAAATTGCTTTGCTTTCTTTTTTTGTCATACCCCTGCCAGATTGTATTTACTGATAAACAAGTGTTGTTTTCTTAACCCAGGTGTGTTTTTTCTGCTACTACAGAATCACAGTAATCATGTTTCAA
This sequence comes from Phymorhynchus buccinoides, assembly GCA_017654935.2. Taxonomy (NCBI): domain Eukaryota; kingdom Metazoa; phylum Mollusca; class Gastropoda; order Neogastropoda; family Raphitomidae; genus Phymorhynchus; species Phymorhynchus buccinoides. Next base: position 56,438,236 of record CM065692.1, read on the forward strand.
TTACTGCCACAAACTAAAATGTAAATGAGAAATTATCACACTGATCAACTGTTCTTCTCATTATTCAACTTCTTCTTCTTCTTTTTTGATTGCTCAGACAGTTTCCTGTCAATTATGAGCACAGATGCGTCATGCTGCCGTTATGCGCCTAACTAAGAAATAGTAAGGCCCAGCAAGTCCGACTTCGGCTTGAGGAAATGTTTTTGAAAGTGTTTCGCGAACAAAGGCAGAAGAATGGACCGGAAAGGCAGAAAGATAGTAAATGACAGTAAGCAAAGGGAAATGGCAGAGTCAAGGAGAGTGACAGATTAGAGGAAGTTACAAGCACAGAACTTCCAGATGGTGGGGGAACTATTTATACAAAAGACCCCCCGGTATCCCCACAGGGGATATTATTCAACTTACAGTTGGTTCACACTGTTGACAACCACAAACATCCCCAATGTACTTGAAAATGTCCGCATGCCGCCAGAACATAATTATCCCCTTTCCAACTCTGTGTTTATTATATCATTACACTTACTCATAATCCCCCTAAATGTTAAGTTGGTAACTTTCGTTAGAATTATCAAGCATATACGGTAATTGGTATTAAAAAAAA
>CM065692.1:56443836-56503836 GCA_017654935.2 Phymorhynchus buccinoides
TCCACAAAACCTGATTAACAAGAATACTATTTGTAATTACACAATTACATGCAAGCAATAGTGCACTGGGAGACCTTTAAAAACATTTTTTACACAATGTATTTGCCTTTTCTTTGGTGTCTCTTCATCAGATTTTGGATCATTTCACATAGAACTCTCAAAAGAAATTGACGCGCGTTGTATGCTGGGAACCGGAATGACTTTTCACTGCATCGCTTCAAGTGCATCGCTTGCCGACGCAACTGTAGTGGTTGTTTGTTTTTTTCGCTTTGTTTTTTTGTCCTCATAATTATCGTAATTTGACTTTTGTTTTGTAAAAATTATGGCAAAATCGTAAAGGCAAACCCCCCGTGGGGATACCGGCGATCTTTTGTACAAATAGTTTCCCCACCTTCTGGAAGTTCTGTGCTTGTAACACACAGGGAAAAGGGGGGGGGGGGGGAGAGAGAGAAAAGGAACAAAGAAAAAAGGAGGAAAGGAAGGAAAAAAGAAAAGAAAGGGTTAAAAATTCAGGCGGAAGTGGTGGTGGGTTGCATGATGAGTGAGCAAGATAGCGGAGAGCGGATGAATGATTGGGTGTGGTGTGAGAGTTACATATTTGTTAATGTAAATTTATGTTTCATACTTTTATTTAATATTCTTATTTTACACGGTGGAAGACAAGTTTCCATGTGCGTTGTACAATGCCAATGGACAATAAAGAAACATGATTTATGACTCTGCCTTTTCCTTTTGCTTACTGTCATCTGCTATCTTCCTCATCCTTTCTCCTGCCTTTTCCTTTTGCTTACTGTCATCTGCTATCTTCCTCATCCTTTCCCCTGCCTTTTCCTTTTGCTTACTGTCATCTGCTATCTTCCTCATCCTTTCCCCTGCCTTTTCCTTTTGCTTACTGTCATCTGCTATCTTCCTCATCCTTTCTCCTGCCTTTTCCTTTTGCTTACTGTCATCTGCTATCTTCCTCATCCTTTCCCCCTGCCTTTTCCTTTTGCTTACTGTCATCTGCTATCTTCCTCATCCTTTCTCCTGCCTTTTCCTTTTGCTTACTGTCATCTGCTATCTTCCTCATCCTTTCCCCTGCCTTTTCCTTTTGCTTACTGTCATCTGCTATCTTCCTCATCCTTTCCCCTGCCTTTTCCTTTTGCTTACTGTCATCTGCTATCTTCCTCATCCTTTCCCTGCCTTTTCCTTTTGCTTACTGTCATCTGCTATCTTCCTCATCCTTTCCCCTGCCTTTTCCTTTTGCTTACTGTCATCTGCTATCTTCCTCATCCTTTCCCCTGCCTTTTCCTTTTGCTTACTGTCATCTGCTATCTTCCTCATCCTTTCCCCTGCCTTTTCCTTTTGCTTACTGTCATCTGCTATCTTCCTCATCCTTTCCCCTGCCTTTTCCTTTTGCTTACTGTCATCTGCTATCTTCCTCATCCTTTCCCCTGCCTTTTCCTTTTGCTTACTGTCATCTGCTATCTTCCTCATCCTTTCTCCTGCCTTTTCCTTTTGCTTACTGTCATCTGCTATCTTCCTCATCCTTTCTCCTGCCTTTTCCTTTTGCTTACTGTCATCTGCTATCTTCCTCATCCTTTCCCCTGCCTTTTCCTTTTGCTTACTGTCATCTGCTATCTTCCTCATCCTTTCCCCTGCCTTTTTTCTATACATTCTTACAAGGATTTTTTCAACCGAAGTCGGGCATGCTGGGCCTATAACTATTTCTTAGTAAGGCGCATAGCGGCAGCATGACGCATCTGCGCTCAAACGACAGGAAGCTGTCTGAGCGATGAACAAAGAAACAAAATGTACTTAACCCCTTCAATGCCTGCCCCCCTGTCCACTACGGGCTGTGCAATTTCATTGATGTCACAACTTTTGATGTAATAGCTCTGGAATGGTTTTTGGTTTAGACAGGTCAGGAAAAATATATCTAGACAATTCTCTCAGATAGTCTAACAGGTCTCTTTTAAATTTTATATTAACCCCTTGACTGCCATATAACGTATCACCTACTGACTTAATGACATCACTGATGATGTCATCAGATGAAGAGGAATAACTCTGATATTCTGGTTTGTGCTCTAACATAGTCAAGAGTTATATCCCCAGACCAGTTTGCCAGACTGGCTCTATCAGTTGTCTTTTTCATGTCATGATTTGTACAATGATTTTTTCTTTAATTTTCTCTGGCAGTCAAGGGGTTAAGAAAGTCAATAATTTCTCAGTTTCTGCTCTGGCAGCAAAGGGGTTATTAATCCAACCCTGCTCACCTCTCTTCTTGGCTTCTTCCAGCTGCTGTTTGAGTTGGTGTAGGCGGGTGATTTCGTCACGCATGCACTTGAGGCGCGTGTTGAAGGCCTGCAGGTCAAGCTCCAGATCCAGGGACGTCCTGACCGGCAGCCGCAGCGTGCTGGACCCGCTCAGCAGCAGTCCGTTGGCCTGACAACCACACAGCGGTCACTCCGTTAACTCATTCAAGTCGTTCTGGTCATATATGTCCGGAATTAATAGACAGCTGTCAATTTGATGCATTTGCTTCAAGGGAAGCAAATGTGCACACCATACCTTGGTCACTTCTAAACTCGCTTCGCTCCCTTAGACCACAATTTTGCCTCTGACTTTGCTTTTGTAGTGGTTGGTTGTGGGGAAACCAATCGGTGTAGTTTTAGTATATAAAGTCTCTATATATAAAAAGTCTGATCTACCACTTCCCTATCTATGTCTAAACCTGAAGTAAAAACCTGTAATCTTCTTTCATTTATCCTTTTGTTTATGTCTGTTTTGTTTGTGCATATGGCTGGAGTGATTTGTGAGTTTTTTTAATAATTCAAAGTCGCTGCGATGCGAACGAGTTAAGTGATTAACTCTACTAGCGCCATGTATTTTTTTACATTCTTGGTTGTCCGTTGCACCTCAACCGACAGGACGGGGAGTAACTGTTGTTTCGAGTGTGCACGCGTCGCTTCAATGGACGAAACAGTAAAATAAGCTCTAAAAGCAGACAAACACATGGCATGGTGCTTGGCAGTGAATGTCTTTGCATTTGGTGGGAGTGTAGAGTGATGTCTTGTCACCCATGGTGCTAGAAGAGCTAAACACTGATAAATGCCATGTGCAGGAGTCATTTCGCATTATGTAACTCACAGTACACGGCTTCAGACTTAGCTACTGCCCCTTACACAAGCCACGAGTAGTTTGGATAGCTGAAAATGTGTAGTCTTGGTGAGAAATGTGGCCCAAATGTGTGTACTGAAGGCCTATTCATTCAAACCACTGAAAACCAAACGATTGAAAATGTGTAACAGTCAAGAATTAAAGTGTGTAATCCCCTGAAAAAACGGAGTGTGGCTGCCCACGTGGCGGGGTAATAAAAAATGGTCACACACGTAATGTTCTCATCTATAGCTGCTGCACTTGTACCAGTGTTTAAGTGCGGGTGAGATGATCCCTGGAGTCTTTTAGCCAGGGTACAACAACAACAAAGTGTGTAATTGTTAATTTTGAAGTGCAGCAAAGGTCCAAATTGTGCAGAAATGCTAAGTACTGAAAATGTGAAGCATAACCAGTCTGCACTTGTAAGTCTCTGGTCTATTTGGACAGACAAGTAGTTGAGATAGTCTGGTCCGGTGGAGGACAAGATAATGTTCTAAAATGGGTGGCGCGCCTCTGGCTGCGACGCGCTCTCCAGGTGGGAGCAACCCGATTTTCACAGATATGCCTCTGTGACTATAAAGTACCTAATAATAAACCTAATAACAGAAAACAAAAATTCTGCTAAATCTTCTGCTATGTAGTAATGAACCAATACACTTATTTATAAGTCGAGTGCACTGTTTGAAATACACCACAACACATAAAAAAGGCTTAGCATTCAAAGGCTTAGCATTCAAAGGCATTCAATAAGATGCACAAAATTTAAGGACACAAATTTTGTTGCTGAAGATATAGAGAGACAGAGCTCACGCACACATACTAGAAATAAAAAATCACACAAACACACATACTTCTGCATTGAATTGTTGACGATTCTTGCTTGTGATTTTTGCGAGTATGGGTGTGTAGAATGCGGTGTTAATTCATCCATGGGCTATGATCTGGATGTGGCTTGTCCTTTTCAATCATAAGTAAAGAATTTAAGCTGAATCACTTGTATAAGGGGAGCAGGCAATTAAAAAAAGATTCATGTCCTACCCCCCCTCCCCCCCAAACTATTTTACATTAAATAATCCGCCTTGGCTTAAGGCTCAGTCAGACCAATTGACATAAGCTAGAACACCAAGGCTACATCAAAATGTTGCTATGTTCTGCATATTTATGCAGGGACTGTCTTTAGCTATGGCAAGCTCCTAGCATAACATCATCGGTCCAGAATCCTCCATAGTCGGAGTGTGGCTGCCCACGTGGCAGGGTAATCAAAAACGGTCACACACGTAATGTTCTCATCCCTAGCTGGTGCATTCGGTACCATAGTGTTCAAGTGCTTTGGCTGTTGGGATGATCCCTGGAGTCTTTAAGCCAGGGTACGACAACAACAACATTAAATAAATCTATTTTCCCTGCTCACAAAATAAGTTTGGAGGAGGAGACTTCATAAGTTGGCTTCACCCTACAGATGGCTTCACCCTACAGATGGCTTCACCCTACAGATGGCTTCACCCTACAGATGGCTTCACCCTACAGATGGCTTCACCCTACAGATGGCTTCACCCTACAGATGGCTTCACCCTACAGATGGCTTCACCCTACAGATGGCTTCACCCTACAGATGGCTTCACCCTACAGATGGCTTCACCCTACAGATGGCTTCACCCTACAGATGGCTTCACCCTACAGATGGCTTCACCCTACAGATGGCTTCACCCTACAGATGGCTTCACCCTACAGATGGCTTCACCCTACAGATGGCTTCACCCTACAGATGGCTTCACCCTACAGACACCTGTGTGCTTTGTAGTCTGACCTTTTTCATTCGCAGGCTCTTGCGCTCCAGAGTGTTCCTCATGAAGGGCCCCCGCTTGTAGAGCGGCATGGAGCTGTCGCTGTCGCTGCGGTTCAGCTGTCCACACAACAATGTAGAATCATTACTAGTACCAAAAAGAACAATTAAATGGCGCTATCCTTCTTCTTCGATCGCAAAATTGCGCTATCCTACTGCTATAAAAAAAGATTCCATGTCACTGCAGGGTTCGTACAGATCTGTGTCAACAAAATTCCAGGACTATTCCACGACTTTTCCAAAACCAGTTTGCTAAATTTCAAGGACTCAATCTGGCATAACCGGTCAATGTCGGTTTCGTTCCCGCCTGAGTTGCTTGTGCTTCTGGCCTTGACAGTGGCTTTTTACAGCACTCTTGCCCATGCTGGTGATGTCAAAGTTCTTTTTGCACACTGTGCACCTAGCTTTCAGTTTTGAACTATCTGTTGACGGAGCTTACCAGCTCTGATATTCTTTGTTTTTGCAGCCAAACATTGTTGAAAATGCAGTCTCCATTTTGATGGAAAATGGAAGTAACTTCAGCGGCAGACAACTCGCGCAAATGTCGTCTGCTATGATCGCGATATCAGTATGACCTTAAAAGTTTTTTGCTTTTTAGATTTTGACTTTGATGGATTGAAATTAAGGACGTGGTCAGACGATTTTGAAAATTCCAGGACTTTTCCAGGAGTCTTGGGGCCTTTGCTGTTTTTCAAGCACTTTTCAAGCCCTGGAAAAGGCCATGTCAATTTTCAGTACTTTTCAAGGTTTTAAGGAACCTGTATGAACCCTGCATGTCCTTTACTAGACGAAATCGCACCACACAGCAGGTGATGACAAATTAATCTGAGTGTAAACCTAGAAAGAGTAAAAGAAACCTAAGAGACATCGCAAACAAAAAAATATAAATAGTGACATCATCATCCTGTTATTATTATTTGCATACTTCACGTTTTTAACAATGTCTTTCTTTTGATTTTTGTTCTCCAATCTTCCTGTGTTATCAAGGTCTTTTAAAGGACTTCAAACAGCTGATGTATAGTAGCAACATTCCATAAATTGGTCATGGTTTGACACAGTTCAGCACGGCAAGCTGAAAACACGAATTAACTATTAAATAACAAGAATAGCATAGGTAGAAAAGGAACGAACCCACCTAGAGAGATCGTAAGTGCTAAAACAGTGAAGAGACAAATGGCTTCCATGTATCCACTACCGTGGAAATGAGAAAAGTGATTTGTAAGGTCAAAGAGACCGCGTGACCGGAAGTCCAAAGGGAAGTAATACACTACCGGTCACAGGAGTAGCGGTCCTTTGCCACTTTTGTTCTTTGTGCTATGGCATTTGGTTTCCAACTGATAATGAGTATAGGCTATTGTTTTGAGTGTTGGTCAGTATGGTTAGAATAGATTAACTACCGTCATTTACGGCCCATAAGGCGACACAGCGCATAAGACGCACCCCCTGCTTTTTAAAACAATCGTAATTCAAACAAAGATAGGGCGCACACACCCGATAAGGCTCAAAGAAACCAAAGATATCAATAAAAAGGAAGAACGAAACGATCAGCGAAAGTAACATCATTACAGGGCCAGTGACGGAAGTGGAAGTGATCCGATCAGTGCTAGGTCTATTGCTGTGTCCGATTGTGATCACGGAAGAGATACGATCGTGAAGCGAAAGTGCAATGTGAGTGAACTGTTGTCGGTTTGTTGTGGAAGCTACCACAGCATGGTGAGTTGTTCATTTCAACTCTCGACCCCCTTACTTTTTTCTGTTTAGAGTATAGAAAAGGCGCATGCGCCGGATTGGGCGCAGGGGTCAAAGTTCAGTAAAAAAAAGTTGAGCCTAATAGGCCGTAAATTAAGGTACATTTCCAGTGGTACCCACCTTGCAGACATAGTCGGGGCCCTGTCGACAAGTCGGAGAGAAGGTCTGCGACCGGCGGATGGCGCTGTTCCTCGCGCCGCTGTGACTGCGCCGCTTCACCTCCACGTGGCGAAACTCCCCCTCCGTGTTGGTCTCCGCGTCGCACGTCTTGATGTGGGCAGAGTCTTCAGACTCCGAGAAACGGTCGTTGTAGAAGTGGTCCACCGACTGGGCGAATTCGTCCAGCACCTCCTGGATCATTTCAGTGTAGTCCTGGAAGGCGAAATACGAATGCTTTATTGAGGGTAAAAAGGATAAGCTCAGGGCTCCCAATCATCCCGCAAAACAAGGGGTCCCAGGGACTCCTTCACTTACAGTATAGAGGGTCCTAGAGGCGGGATATAGGGTCCCAGTGGCATTGCGAATGCTAAACATATTTTTTCTAGTGCATCCCTGGGACCCCCTGCACATTCTTTTAGAGGGTCCTCTAGAATTTTAGTACTTCATAGACCCCCAAAAGGGGGTCCCTGGGAGCCCTGTAAGCTACAATAGCTTCTTTGCACCTTGCCCTCTCACTCACACATTCATAGCATGCATCAAGCAAAGAAAATGTGACATCAAACAATCAAGTCAAGAAAATGGAACAAAAATAGGCACATGAAATAATTGAAAAAGATATCCAAAAAAATGAATTAAAGCAAACATGGATAATACTTAACAGTGGTGAACTTGAATTGGTAGTTTAAATTGAGTACGAAAAAAGGGAAACAATGACAATTTTTGAGAATAAAACCGCTTTTAATGAAGAACAAAAAAAAAACACACAAAAACCCATTACAAGGCAGATTATCGAGAGGGTGAGCACCCAAAATGTTCTTCCTTGAAAGGAACAAAAAAGGTAGATAGGCAGTTTTAATAATACTAAATAGTAATAATAATAATTAGTGTTTATATCATAGCGCCTTTCTTTAAAATTAAACTCAAGGCCAGACCTGCCAACCCTGAGTTTTCAGTTGGAGTGCTTTTTCACGGAAATTGGTGTAGTTTTGGAAAAAGTGGAGTACTCTGAGGACAACTCTAATATGCAAGTATGTAGGGATTAACTTGCATGGAACTACCTTTTTGTCGCTGTCAATAAATATCACGAACTGTGTCTTTTTCCACGGCAGACAGTCTTCTTCGGCATAAATGCTTCTATGCACACTGAGCCTGCTGCAGCTTGCTTCATTTTTTTGCAGTCTTGGTGCTTTTTCCTGCCGCAGTGCCGCTCAATGTCGAACTTTCCAGAACTGGCAATGGAGAAAGTCCACTTTACAGTAGCTGCAGTATGCATGAGTGATTCCCAGCGTCGACTCTCTAATTCCAGGGATTGTTGTATATCGCTGAATAAATTTTTGTGATCTTGCTGGCGCTACTGGCGGCTTCTTTGCTTCGCCTTCGTCAGGTGGGTTGTTGATCTTTCGTTTCGACATCTTGAGGCTTCGCTTTGGTGCATGTAAAACGGAGTTGATGAAACAACTTGGCGCGCACAACACTTCTCATGCCGCGAGATTTGGCCAATCGAGATTTGCTTGCAAGTTGTGGCTCCACTCCAGCACTTCGCTGTTATGCTAAATCGCGCCGATTTCGATCGTTTAGCTGCATAAAAAAAAAAATGTTGACTAGGATTTTTTAATGTCGTATTTTGAGTAAATTGGCGTACAAAATACGTCAAAATCGTATGGGTTGGCAGGTCTGCAAGGCGCTGACATTCACTGATTCACGCGCAGATACGCCAACATACACAACCATTCATTCGACCATCATCAAATCAACATAAAAGTTACAGTTTTAAGAGGGAACCCTCGAAATTTGTTATCAGCTTTAATTACCCGGTTAAAGGCACAGCCGGAGTATATAAGGAGCGGCTCTCATCGCGTGGCCGCATTTTGCCTTCCTGCTCGTCCTTTACTACTCTTTACCCTACCATTTTCCCCTTTAGCACGAGCAGCAAGTGATGGACTACCGTGACCCGATTCTATGGATTGCTTTGGCTTTAAGGAGGATTATGCTTTTGTGTGTGTTGCTATGTCCCAGTTTCACAGTTCCCCGATTATTCCCCCTCTTTCTTTTCGCAGACCTGTTCACCCCCTACACAAGTCTAGAGTAGTCTGGGTAGCTGAAATGAGTAGTTTTGGTGCGAAATGTGTAGCTTTATTCATCAAACCATCAAACAATGTTCACTGAAAATGAGTAGAATCTAGCAATTTTCAAGAGTAGTAGAGATCCAAATTGAGTAGAATACTAATCGAAAAGAGTAAACAGGTCTGTTTTCAGCTTGACCGCTATCCTTTCACAGTTACCCAATTATCCCCTCTTTCTTTTCAGCTTGACCACTATCCTTTCAGTTCCCCAATTATCCCCTCTTTCTTTTCAGCTTGACCGCTATCCTTTCACAGTTCCCCAATTATCCCCTCTTTCTTTTCAGCTTGACCGCTATCTCCTTTCACAGTTCCCCAATTATCCCCTTTCTTTTCAGCTTGACCGCTATCTCCTTTCACAGTTCCCCAATTATCCCCTCTTTCTTTTCAGCTTGACCGCTATCTCCTTTCACAGTTCCCCAATTATCCCCTTTTCTTTTCAGCTTGACCGCTATCTCCTTTCACAGTTCCCCAATTATCCCCTCTTTCTTTTCAGCTTGACCGCTATCCTTTCACAGTTCCCCAATTATCCCCTCTTTCTTTTCAGCTTGACCACTATCCTTTCACAGTTCCCCAATTATCCCCCCTTTCTTTTCAGCTTGACCGCTATCTCCTTTCACAGTTCCCCAATTATCCCCTCTTTCTTTTCAGCTTGACCGCTATCCTTTCACAGTTCCCCAATTATCCCCTTTCTTTTCAGCTTGACCGCTATCTCCTTTCACAGTTCCCTAGTTATTCCCCCTCTTTCTTTTCAGCTTGGATGCTATCCCCTTTCACAGTTCCCCAATTATTCGCCGTTTCCTTACACCCAGCCCTTTCCCTAACTGACCGCTTCATCCTCTTCCTCCACATCCTCCTCGTCTTCCTCCTCCTCCTCGTCTTCCTCCTGGTGGTGACTAGTCAGCGTGGAGTCGTAGGCGTGGCTCTCCATGTCTTCGGGACCTGCGACCGGACAACGATCTTTTTACACTAAATTCTAAATGACCCTTTTCCAATGCATGTGCAGAACCATCCCACTAACTGTCTTGAGCGATCGAAGAAGGAGGAGAAGAAGAAGAAGAATCACACAAGGCACAACAATATTTCAAGCTACGCTTTAATTACTTTCAGTTCTCAACGTGCGTGCGTTACCATCGCAAGACACAACAATCTTTAACATACTACAGACAAACCTCTATTTTAAGACTTCCAAAATGTCTGGAAAAATCGGTCGTAAACTGGAGGGGTCGTATGACGGAGGTTTTCACTGGCAGCCGTAGAAAGAAAAAGTTCAGCACAGTTCATACTCTCTTCTTCATGCACACATACAATGACATATTAAAACTGGATTTGGGTCTTTCCAACTCCATAAGATTGTGCAATTGATGTATTACAGTTTCACTTCGCCGACTTCTGTTAATCACCTCCACTCTCGTCCACTCTCGTTTTCTTTTTCAAAGTCAGTGGTTTTCGTGCTTTTCCTACGCTTTCCGCCATCTTTTCTACAACAAGGGAAGCGACTCCGCTTTCAGGCCCTTGACCGTGGTTGTTTCCCTTTGCTCGAAGTCTATGCAGACGACAACAACGGTCGTAAAAACCAACAAAATGGCGGTCGTAAGTCGCGTTTTAGAGGAAGTCGTTTAAGAGAGGTCGTTTACATAGTAAAATGCATCCGTGCCAACAAATCCGGTCTCAAATGAGAGGTGGTCGCTTAACAGAGGGTCGTAAAATAGGGGTTTGTCTGTACCTACTTTTACCATGCCCAAAGAAAAACAAACAAGAAAAAACCAAACAACACACAAATGTTTTCAGTAGCGCATTGTTCAGACCATAAGGCGATACTTTTTCCCCAGACTAAGACCCCTGTGCCTGACAATATGACTAATAATATCCAGTGGAACCTCTATTATAAGACCTTCAAAAATCATCCAAAAGTAGGTCAGCAACATTTTACAAACTTTTTAGATATGTGTATCAAATTATAGTTTCCTGGAAATAAGACAGATGGTTGAGAGAGAGAGAGAGAGAGAGAGAGAGAGAGAGAGAGAGAGAGAGAGAGAGAGAGAGAGAGAGAGAGAGAGAGAGAGAGAGAGGGAGGGAGGGAGGGAGGGAGGGAGGGAGGGAGGGAGAGAGAGAGAGAGAGAGAGAGAGAGAGAGAGAGAGAGAGAAAAATTATGTTGATTGGAAAAATCTTCTACATGCAAATCTTTTCACTTTTTTGGTGTGACAGGAAATAACTTTGAAAAATAGAATTTCCGTTTTATGTCTTGAACCTCATATTTGCAAGTACAGTGGAACCTCCCTTATAAGACCTTCAAAAATCATCCAAAATGAGGTCTTATAATGGAGAGGTCTTATCAGGGAGGTAATTTTAATACTTACAAAGAAGGGCAATGTCTCAGAGAAGTAGGTCTTATATGGGAGGGAGTCTTATAATGGGAGGTCTTATAAGGGAGGTTCCACTGTAGTAAGAGTAGTAACAAAATCTGAATATTGCGTCAAACTTGGGGGGTGCACCTTATAATAATGTACGCCTTATAGTCCGAAAGATATGGTACATGTTAAAATCAAAAGGCACAGCAATCTCTTGCATCCTTTGCTTCTATTTCCCTTTACAATGCAAGCGTTTTACAACCACATGGCAGAGCAATCTTTTACAAACATGCTAACTATTTCAGTTTTCTGTGATCATTGTTCACATTTCCACCCTCCAATTCAGGACCCATTACCGTAAACACTGGACTATAAGACGCACCTGTACATAAGCTGCATCCCTTAAATTGACAAAATATTAGGTATTTATTCACATATAAGCCGCACCAGAGAAAATTATATGTGCACAAAGCAACACAAATATAGAAATTCTCCCAGCAGAACATAAGTTTTTAATGTTCTCAAATACTTTAAACATGAGATCTGAATCTATTGGTTACCAAAACCAGTTTGGAAGCTCAAAATAGGCTGAAAAATGTGGTCAGAAACAGATTTAATCATACGATAAATGTAGAATGGAGAAAAAAATGCGCAGATAAGCCGCGTCAGTATATAAGCCGCATGGGCCAAAGTTGAGGGGAAAATAGTTATAGTCCGCATTTTACAGTATTTCAACCCAAGCACAGACAAAATGTTGTCCAATACACCTGCGGTGGAGATCTTACCCTGATTTCTGGTGAGTGTGGAGGTTTGTGACGAGATAATCGTGGACTCATCACTGCTCTCTTCTTTCAAAGACAGCACAGTCGGGTGCAGGGACCTGGCGTGGCTGAAAACACCCCCCACGTAACATAAACCATTAGGCCGTACACACACATAAGCGGATATTCCATGCGGAAACCCGTGCGCAATCCATAAATAAGTGAAACAAAGAAGGGGAAAGATTTGCGCATGTGTCCGAATTTCCCCTATATGCGTAAACTTTTATCCTTCTTTCTTCCACTTATTTAGGGTTTTCCGTACGGAACTTACGCGTCTGATGTGAACCAGGCCTTACATTCATGCAATATTCACGCAACATTCATGCAATATTATTTTCTGATCACTTTTCATGAAAGCCAACGCACATCATTCTAGAAAAGCTTTTAGCTTCTTCTCTTTTTTTGAGACTAAAAAAGGTTTCTAACAGGTAAGATTTTAGTTAAGTTCGACAGATAACATTTCTACCTCCAGAGCAAAAGCATTCACAGAAAATCTCTGGAACTATTTCTACAAAAGACCCCCCGGAGAGAGACTCATGGAGTCCAGCTCCCCGTATGAAGGCACGAGGCATCCACCCACTGCCCCGATCACACAACAATCCTTATACTGATGTTGATTGAAAACATAAAATCTCCCAGTGGGGACACACAGGGTTATTTCGTACAAATAGTTCCCCCACCTTCTGGAAGTTCTGTGCTTATACCTTCCACTATCTTTCATTCTCTTTGACTCTGCCTTTTCCCTTTGCTTTCCGTCATCTACTATCTTTCTGCCTTACTGGCCCATTCTCCTGCCTTTTTCCCCCCCAAAAAAAACGTCCCAATTTTCTCTTTTGAGCTCCTTTGAAATCAGAATGTGTCGGCTGCATGCAGCAGGGAGACCAGTGAAGACTGAAAACCGGACACATACGTACCTTACCCATTATGGCCATACAGCCTGGGAACGCAGAAGAAGAAGAAAAAATAAAAATGAAGAACATGGCGGTGCACGATCAGTCTCCCAAACGTCCCTCAAAACAAGGGGTCCCAGGGACTCCTTCACTTCAGGGCTCCCAATCGTCCCTCAAAACAAGGGGTCCCAGGGACTCCTTCACTTCAGGGCTCCCAATCGTCCCTCAAAACAAGGGGTCCCAGGGACTCCTTCACTTCAGGGCTCCCAATCGTCCCTCAAAACAAGGGGTCCCAGGGACTCCTTCACTTCAGGGCTCCCAATTGTCCCTCAAAACAAGGGGTCACAGGGACTCCTTCACTTACAGCACAGAGGGTCCTAGAGGCGGGATAGAGGGTCCCAGTGGCATTGCGAATGCTAAAAATAATTTTTCTAGTGCATCCCTGGGACCCCCTGCACATTCTTTTAGAGGGTCCTTTAGAATTTTTGTACTTAATAGTCCCCCAAATGGGGGTCCCTGGGAGCCCTGACGATGTGAAGGGAAAAAAATCAGAATTTTTCTAGTGCATCCCTGGGACCCCCTGTACATTCTTTTAGAGGGTCCTTTAGAATTTTAGTATTTCATAGACCCTCAAATGAGGGTCCCTGGGAGCCCTGATGATGTGAAGGAAAAAATTCAGAATTTTTCTAGTGCATCCCTGGGACCCCCTGCACATTCTTTTCGAGGATCCTTTAGAATTTTAGTACTTCATAGACCCCCAAATGTGAAGAAAAAAATCCTACCCGTCACGCAGGTTATCTGCAGCGGAGTTCTCATCGCTGGTGATGGAAGCTTTCCTCAGCTTGGCTGATGAGGCCTCCAGCAACTGGTGAACCCGATCCTTCTGCTGAACACAGCATGTTGTAACTCACACTTCTGTTTTCTCTCTGTGTGTCTGACTAGTACAGACCTGTTTACCCTTATAATGAACAACCTGGAATTTGCCACAGAAAAACCTGGAATTTGAAAAAACCCACCAGAATTCACATCGGTACACGACTCGCGATAAAACACTGATTTAAAAGGTATCTTGCGAGCGCACTGTGTGCGAAATTTTGAAGTCCACGTTGCAGTACTTGCAGTGTGCATGCTCGTCTCCCAAACGCGAACTTGTTATTCCTGGCACTTTCAAATACTTTTGACAAAACTTCTGTTTCACTTTTGGCCGTTTCACCCTATCACTGCTGTCGTTTGTCGAAGATTTCTGGCGCTTGCCGCCTGCGGTTGACTTGCCTGACGACATGTTTGGCGCAAAACTACAATCTCTGCCAACAAGAAATACTATCATTGGTCGAGGGGGGTCCACGGACCAATGAAAAATCGCGTCTCAGAACTCCAAGGTTTCGGTCAACCCTTGCGTCTTTTCATACAAACGGAAACAAATAACAAACGTTTTTTCGAAATCCCTGGATTTTCAGCGTTCACCCAATTTTTTTTATTTTACCCAGAATTTTTGCAAATTCCCGGGATAATTCTGGCAAAACCGGGAGGGTAAAGAGGTCTGCTAGTAACGCTGAGCTATCCAATTGGATACAGCGTGGTTGTGGAGCAGCAGGAAGAAAAATAAAACAAAATGAAACAAGCAACTGAAAAGAAATGAACTAAAAATATAGAGATCTCCCCAGCGTTTCATGGCTCCAGTCAGGCCAATCCGGCTACCGTAGCGGCCCCCAGGGACAAACCCTGACCGGCACAGCCCCAACCTTCTTAACCACGGGGGACAAACCCTGACCGGCACAGCCCCAACCTTCTTAACCACGGGGGACAAACCCTGACCGGCACAGCCCCAACCTTCTTAACCACTTTTTGCTGGGGAGGGAGTGATAGGTTTACAATGAGAGGTTGTTGAGCTCCTGCTTGAAGTGTGTGTGTGTGTGTGTGCGTGTGCGTGTGTGTGCGTGTGCGTGTGTGCGTGCGTGCGTGCGTGTGCGTGTGCGTGTGTGCGTGTGCGTGCATGCGAGTGTGTGTATATGTTTGTGTCTGTGCATGTGTGTGTAGACTTCTGTGTGTGTGTGTGTGTGTGTGTGTGTGTGTGTGTGTGTGTGTGTGTGTGTGTGTGTGTGTGTGTGCGTGCGTGTGCGTGTGTGTGTGTGTGTGTGCGTGTGCGTGTGCGTGTGTGTGTGTGCGCGCATTTGTATGTTTGTATGCTACACACAACAGCCAATGTTCTAACAACCTAATAGTCATAAAATCACCAGCCAATCAGTAAGCGAATAAATCAAGAGCTCGAATATTAGTTATACCATTAATTTGTCAAGACACATTGTTATTATTTCACATTTTTATCATGGCAACACACCAATTATACTAACAAAGGGTAATGCTACGGTGGGAAACTGAAAAAATAACTGTGTATTTTGACCTTTACCAGCTAATCAGACATATAAAAACACAAGAAAAACCTGCCACCACACAATGATACGCACAACTCGTTAAGTTACGGGACACAGTGCAGTGTCTCCTCGGTTGGTTGCCTCCTGACGGCCTAATATAGATTCGCTCCTCTTGGACTGCTGGTCTCGGATTCTGCGACCTGAACGTGCGGCTGCGAATTGGGACTCGGAATGAGAGGCGTGGGAGCAACGCCACTGTACGGCCCAGAAGATGGGACAGCAACAACAACAAAAAAGTTACGGCATACATGACAAGACGCAACAATTCACCAGACCCGCTTACCCCCTACACAAGTCTTGAGTAGTCTGGGCCTGTATTCACATGAGATAGCATGAGACTTAGCATCATGCTAACTTAGAAGCTCTTCCAAAAGTCCTATTAAATCCTATAGGACATTGGAAGAGCTTCTAAGTTAGCATCATGCTAAGTCTCATGCTATCTCAATGTGAATACAGGCACTGGTTAGCTGAAATGAGTAGTTTTTATGCAAAATGTGTAGTTTTATTCATTAAACCATCAAACAATGTTCACTCAAATGTTCACTCAAAATGAGTAGAGAGCATTATTTTCAATTTTGAAGAGTAGTAGAGGTCCAAATTGAGTAGAATACTACTCGAAAAGAGTAGAGTAAACAGGTCTGATTCACCCAACAAAGGCCAGCTCACCTGCTTAACGCGCACAGGGTGGGAGGGCTTCACGCAATCAGAACTGGACGAAGAGGAGGGCAGACTCTGCAGACTGCCACGACTGGTAGGACCGACCACCGACGAAACCCCGCC
Source organism: Phymorhynchus buccinoides (assembly GCA_017654935.2). NCBI lineage: Eukaryota > Metazoa > Mollusca > Gastropoda > Neogastropoda > Raphitomidae > Phymorhynchus > Phymorhynchus buccinoides. The sequence continues at coordinate 56,460,124 of CM065692.1, forward strand.
CTCTACAGCACCCACATCCTTGGACAACGCTGCCGCTGCAGGGGTGGTGGTGGTGGAGGTGGTGGTGGTGGTTGTAGGGCCGTTGCTGGGAGGGGCTTTGACTGCCGGGGGCAGGTCGGCCTGCATGAACTTGAAGCTGAGCACGTTGTACCAGCGGATGGAGGGGGGGTTGTGGGTGTTGAAGTCCGCCAGGCTCACCTGGGCGCAGCCCTTGAAGGCATACAGGCAAACACGGTGTGGGGTGTTTTTTTTTATACGTTTTCAGTTTCATACACGGTGCGGTTCAGTTTTTATACACTTTCATTTATCATCAACGAATGTTTGTACGAATATGACGATTAATTCATTGCAAAAACCAGAGTGTACGATATAACTTGAGTATGTAAAAATAAAACCAAAAACACAAAGATGGGACTTTGAAAGCCTAACGGCTATATTATTTTGTCCCTATTTCCTAATCCTAATCCATCAACAAATTCACATCTTTAAAACTCCTTAGTCAACAAATTCACAAACCTGATAAGATAGTCCTCTTTTCTTGTTTTGTTTAAAATAAATAGAACTTACAGACCATGTAAACACAGACACACAAGCGCATACAAAATTAAAAAGAGAGGGAGGAGGTGTGTGTGTGTGTGTATGCATTAGCTACCTCTCTCTTATTTATGGCTTTCAATCTCAATGCGTAGTTCTTCAGTTTCATGAAACTAGCCCTAAACTAAGCCTATCCTAAGCAAGGCAAAATGCTACTCCTTATTAAGAGAAAGAGAAAATGTAACAGTGGGTAGCGAAACTGCACCATTCGCATGTGCTCTGTGTGTGTGTGTGTGTGTGCGTGTGTGTGTGTGTGTGTGCGTGTGCGTGTGTGTGCTCGCAGGTGGGTGGGTAATCAGTTGACGAGTGTGATTGTGTCCATGCATTGATTTAATAAAAGAACTAGTGAATGCATGTATTCTACACCTTTTTTTTTTATAAAGGGGCACCCTTACGGATGAGTTTTTTGTAAGAAACACGTCCAGATCACCAGGAAAACACCTTTTACAGAGATTGTAACACTCACTTTGCTCTGGTTTCCCAAAAATCAAGCCGTCAAATTGGCGATTCCTCCTTGGCGGAGGTGCTGGAAGTCAAATTATTTCACCCAAAGAGAAGGCGTGTGCCGTCTCTTTTCTAATGGCCGCCTGCATTTAGACCAAATCGTTTGCACGAAATTTTCACAATACAAGCCTTTTTATTTTTATTTTTTTAAAATTTTATACAGTTTATCTAAAGGAGTTTCGCTCACAACAAAGGAAATAGCTCCTTTTTTTTTTTTACTGCACTACAAAAAAAGAAAACGCTTCAACCACAATGAGTGACCTCCACCCACCCCATCCAAAATGGCTTCTCTCTCCGGCATCTCCGCCAAGGAGGAATCGCCGTTTTGACGGTTTAATTTCTAGGAAACCAGAGCAAACTGAGTGTTCCGATCATTGAAAAGGCTGTCTTTTCGGTGATCTCAACGTGTTTCTTGCAAAAACTCATCCGTCAGGGTCCACCTTTAACGAAGGTTTGTACTTCTGTACATTAATAATCTTTTGTCACCGTAAACGCTTTCAGCTCCTGATTTTGTTGGGAGATAAATGCGTAAAAATCTTTAATACATCATTAAGTGCATGCGTCTGGCAACTGACCAGGCACTCGTCGCCGATGCTCTCGTGCAGGCTCCAGACGTTGAGCTGGACGGTGTTGGTGTAGAGGCGCTGCTCGGGCAGGGTGACGGCGAACATCTCCAGGAACTTGGGGGCCTTCAGCTCCCCAACTGCCTTGGTGGTCCACGACACAGCCACGCTTGGCACCACCGCCACCTTGATGCACCTGAAGCCGGGGACAAAGTCAAGTCAAGTCAAGTCAAGAATACAAACGCCTCCAGGATTGGAACTTGGGGGCCTTCACTGCTCGCCCACTGCCTTGGTGGTCCACCTTGATGTACCTGAAATCGGGGACAACAAGTCAAGTCAAGAATACAAACGCCTCCAGGATTGGAACTTGGGGGCCTTCAGCTCCCCCACTGCCTTGGTGGTCCACGACACCGCCACGCTGGGCACCACCGTCACCTTGATGCACCTAAAACCGGGGACAACAAGTCAAGTCAAGAATACAAACGCCTCCAGGATTGGAACTTGGGGGCCTTCAGCTCCCCAACGGCCTTGGTGGTCCACGAGGCATCCACCCACTGCCCCATTGAAGAGAGCTAAACACAACCCAAGGCTCCCAATCGTTCCGCAAAACAAGGGGTCCCAGGGACTGCTTCACTTACAGCATAGAGGGTCCTGGAGGCGGGATAGAGGGTCCCAGTGGCATTGTGAATGCTAAAAAGATTTTTTCTAGTGCATCCTTGGGACTCCCTGCACATTCTTTTAGAGGGTCCTTTAGGATTTTAGTGCTTCATAGACCCCCAAATGGGGGTCCCTGGGAGCCCTGCAATCATAGATCTACTTTACTAAACGCGCTAAATTAACGGAAATGCACTGAAATAAGCTCTACAACTAGACAACCAGGTGGAAGATGTTTTCCCGGCGCCCACCTGCAACGCTGGGAATGACGCACAGGCAACGTCATGCCGCACATCTGCACCCGGAGCAGTGGGAGAGTTAAATCATAAAAGAACAGTCTAAATAGGGCATTTGCCACGAGTGTTCGTCCTCTATACTAGACTACTAATTTGCCCGCACTCGTTCTGCCCGATTTTTCTAATTCAACTCAGTGAATTTCAAGGTCGTTATCGTGTGGCAAAATGCCCTATTGACAATGAACAACTGAGGCAGTGGGTCGATGCCCCCTCCACGAGTCTCTCCCCATGGGGATACTGGGGGGGGGGGGGGGGTCTTTTATAAAAATAGTTCCCCCACCTTCTGGATGTTCTGTGCTTGTAACCTCTAATCTGCCACTCTCTTTGACTCTGCCTTTTTCCTTTGCTTTCTATCATCTACTATCTTCCTGACGTTTTGGCTCATTCTCCTGCCAATTTTAAAAAAAAATCTTCAAATTTTTTCTCCTTTGAGCTCCTCCGAAATCGGAACGTGTCGGCTGTACGCAGCGGGGAGACCAGTGAAAACTGGACACATATGTACCTTACCCATTATGGCCATATGGCCTGGGAACGCAGAAGAAGACAATGAGCAACATTTGACAGTACAGTTGGTGGCACGAATCGCAAACAGCACTTACACTTTGCTTCCCTCTGGGAAAGGGAGAGCAGCCAAGTTACGAGCTTGCTCGATGCCCACGTGAAGCTGTTTGTCCAACGCTTCATATCTGAAACAATACACACATACAAAAAACAACAACCAATAATTTAACAAAACTGACAACAAAAACTGTAATAATAATAATAATAATAATAAATACAGTGGAACCTCCTTTATAAGACCTCCCATTATAATACTCCCTCCCATATAAGACCTACTTCTCTGAGACATTACCCTTCTTTGTAAGTATTAAAATTACCTCCTTTATAAGACCTCCCATTATAATACTCCCTCCCATATAAGACCTACTTATCTGAGACATTGCCCTTCTTTGTAAGTATTAAAATTACCTCCTTTATAAGACCTCCCATTATAATACTCCCTCCCATATAAGACCTACTTCTCTGACACATTGCCCTTCTTTGTAAGTATTAAAATTACCTCCTTTATAAGGTCTTATAAGGGAGGTTCCACTGTATCTGAAATAATACACACATACAATGAAAACACACACAGTAATTTAGCAAAACTGAAAACAAAAACCTACACAAACTGTAATAATAATAATAATAATAATAATAATAATAAATCAAGCTTATATAGCGCTCTTCGATGAAAAATTCATCCTCAGAGCGCTTTACAAATATTTTGAGAATAAAAGAAAACAAATAAAGTAGAAGAAAACATTACATGTATTACAAAACATTAAGAAGCATAACAATAATAATTTAGCAACAATTTAATAATTTAAAGTAAAAAAAAAAAAAAGCTCATGCCCCCCCCCCCCCCTTTTTTTTTTTCACATACACTTTTTAGACACTCCGGGACACTCAAAACCATCGCATCAGGGAAAAAAAATAAAAAATTAAAATGAACAAACAGAAAAAAAAAGCGACAAAAAAAGCCAGAAGAACACGCCTGTTTTTCATCAACCCCAACTTTTCCACACCCCCACCCTACCCCACCTTTTCCACGCATAAACTGTACATAAACATTTGATGCCAGCTTCTGCATATGAAATCTCCCTATAAACCCTTTCGCCGCCAGCCATTTTTTAGCCTAAATTTTCCAATAAACTTACATGGGTAGAAAAAAAAAGATTTTGTCCGCAATATTGGGAATTCCTCTGTGACATGTTTAAAACAAGGCCTATTGTTACCTCTTAAAATTAAGAACACAAGATCATTGGATAACAGATCCAGATTTCAAGCATGTTTATGACATGGGTTTTAACCCTTTCACCGCCATTCATTTTAAGCAAAAAATGTCCATTAATCTTACCTGGGTAGAGAAAAAAATAATCTGCAATAGTGGGGATTCCTCTATGACATATTTAAAGTAAGGCCTGTCCTTACCTCCCAAAATTATGAAAATAGGCTCTTTGGATAACAGACCCTGGTTTGAGGCCTTTTCGTAACATGGGTGTTAAATCATTGTGGTGCCAAAATGCGACATTGGTGGTGAAAGGGTTAAATCTTTATGGTGCAAAAATGCGACATCAGCAGTGAAAGGGTTAAGACCTTGAAAAATCAGCGAAGAAAAGGTCTCCATAGGGAGGGGTCTTAATAGGGAGGTTGGCGCTCAGTAGTCCGGATATGAAGGGGAAAATAAATTGGTGAAAATGTTTTTGGGTCAATCTTAGAGGGAGTCTTTATAGGGAGGGGTCTTAATAGGGAGGTGTCACTGAACTTAACACGTTCATTTAAATAATAAATCAATGGAAATACAAAGAAAAATCTCAAACTCAGGGTTCGTACAGATTTTTCATATCAAAATTCACAAACTTTCAAAGACCTTTTCAAAGACCCTTTATCCCATTTTCAAAGACCTCTCACAACACGCAATGACATGATTGCCTCGATCATGATCATTCATGATTCAAGTTGCACCGGGTGTAACTCGACAAACCGAGGACGTCTGTTTATATGGAAAATTAGTGAAATTAAATAACTTCTTAATCAATTCTGGAAGCAAACAGCAACAACAACAAAAAAATGGCATCAATTACTTTTTCACAAACTATTTCACAATTTTCACAGACCAAAGCCAATTTTCAAGGACTTTCAAAGACTTGAAAATGGCACTCCATTTCTCAAAGACCTTCAAAGACTGTGCGAACCCTGAAACTGCTCGTCTCACAAATCTACGTTGAGGCAGTGTGGAAGATGAAAATCGCGTCAAGTCATGAAATCTACTGTAAATGTTCAGCTCAATCACTATTGATAAACTCATAACGCCACAAGTCTGAACATATAAGAACAAATTTCTTATATAAAAAAAAAATACATTCACCGATTGAAACACAACACACACATAATAAAACAAATATGTACATTGAAAGAGACAAACACAGATTTTTCTACATTTAACTCCCACAAAACACAACACACACACACATTGTCTGAATCACTTTTAGTGGAAGGACGTCAAACTGAACAACAACAACACATATAACAACAAAACTAGAAGTTCAAAATTGATCAATTCACCAACTTACTTTAACTTCACTTGAATCTGAGCACTTTCCAGGTTTGTTTCTAATACTTGATCAATTACGCCAGTCCTGAAAAAACACAACAAAAAACCCATCTTAACTTAGAGTTAGAAAACACACAAAAAACACCATATTAACTTAGAGTTAGAAAACACACAAAAAAAACATTAACTTAGAGTTAGAAAACATACAAAAAAAACATTAACTTAGAGTTAGAAAACACACAAAAAAAACATTAACTTAGAGTTAGAAAACACACAAAAAAACATTAACTTAGAGTTAGAAAACATACAAAAAAAACATTAACTTAGAGTTAGAAAACATACAAAAAACCCATATTAACTTAGAGTTACAAAACACACAAAAAAACCATATTAACTTAGAGTTACAAAACACACACAAAAACCATATTAACTTAGAGTTAGAAAACACACACAAAAACCATATTAACAGAGTTAGAAAACACACAAAAAACCCACATTAACTTAGAGTTACAAAACACACAAAAAACCCATATTAACTTAGAGTTAGAAAAGGATTTTAGCTCTGAAAAAACAACAAAAAACAAACAAACAAAACAAAAACAAAATGAGACGAATGCAGAATCCTTTGCCCAGTGTACAGCTGGGGCAAAGGACAAAAAAACACAGCTAGAAAAGTGGGAAATAAAGGCAGTTGAACTTGAAGCAGAAGAGAGACATTAGAACGGATAATCAAGCAGGTCAAAGAAACACACACAAAAACAAGCATTAACCCCTTGACTGCCATGTGACGTATTACGTACTGACTTGATGACATCACTGATGATGTCATCAGATGAAGAGGAACAACTCTGATATGCTGGTTTTTGCTCTAACACAGTCAAGAGAGTTATATCCCCAGACCATTTTTCCAGATTGGCTCTATCAGTTGTCTTTTTCATGGCATGATTTGTACAATTGTTTTTAAATTTTCTCTGGCAGTCAAGGGGTTAAGACTGAACTAAACCAAAATGTTAACATTTGGGTTCCTTTCTAATCATCTCTCTTGACCTGCACCCTACGCCATTGGCTTACATATCCATACTATTAGGTATATAGTCACCGAGGCATCTCTGCGTGCCACCCAATTTTGCTTTATGCATGCAATTTTTGTGTGACTGAGGAAGGAAAGGGGGGGGGGGGGGGGGGGGGGGGGGGGGGGGGTAAATATTGACCAAATGACAACTTTTTCGTTGCCACTGGTTTTAACGTGTGCTAAGTGCATGGGCACACGGGACCTAGGTTTATCATCTCATCCGAAAGACTCCACGTTCAGACCATAAGGCCTAGTGCAAAGTGAGAGGAAAAATCCCCTGTACCCAGGTTCGAACTCGGGTTTACTTGACAGTCACACAAGGCGAACGCGTTACCTCTGTGCCACTCTACACCTGGCATACTCATCCAGTCACAGATGAAATATCAGAAAAAAGAAACAATTATCACCATGATCAAAATACTTCAAAGGGAAATCAATCTGAAAAACAAAACAAAGCGAACAAACCCACTGCACTTCGACATGAAAAATCTACCCACAATGCATTCCACGTTTCCAAAACCATAATATCAAGTACTGCTTCTCTATGAAGTTTTTTTTCTTTTCCCTATGAAAGATACTGAAATAGGATAAATAACTTTTCGGTTATCAGAACTACAAACAATTAACACAAAATAAAAAATCCTAACATCAACTTAAAAAGAAGTATTAAAACTCCAACACGGAATAATAATAATAATAATAATAGTAGATTTATATAGCGCTTTACCTTAGATGAGCCCAAAGTGCTTTACAATCAATTATTCATCAACAGACAACAAAAACAGCATTCAAGAATGACACCAACCAGCAACAACGCATAAACAAAGCAACTCTCTCTCTCTCTCTAACACACACGCGCGCGCACACACATTTATCGACGCCAACTCGTTCATACCCCATTCAGTAAGCCACAGCAACATAATCAGAATTTTTTTCACGAGCGCAATACTGTTTGCATTTTCTTCAAATTTCAGCCAAACGTCACTGCCGCTTTCTTATTTCATAGGGAAGATTTCAAACACTCCCTCTCCACAAAGTAACTATTATCATCATGTAACATATTTTCCGAACTATAAGGCGATATTTTTCCCCCTAGACTGAGACCCCTACGCCTCATAATATGACTATAATAAAATACATGTAGTAAGAAAATATAACAAAACAATCTTAATTTTGTGTAAAATGCAGGGGGTGCGCCTTATAAGCGCATTGAGCTTTAAAGACACACTGATCCACAACGATTACGTCCCTTGTTTTTTTCTGGGCAGCTGTGACCCACATACAAATGTCCCCAACTTCAAATTGAGGCTGCTCTTTAAAATGATGTTTCGTTTTCAATTAGGGAGCATTTGTATGGGAGTCAAACCTGGTCAAAACAAGATTTCTTACCAGCTATAAGACGGAAAACACGTGAATCCCGTGATTTTAACACATCATCTGGTGGGTCTTTAAGGTAATGCCCTAAATAAGTTTTCTAAATAATAATAATAATAAGGTGCGCCTTATAGTCCGAAAAATATGTTCCTTGCTCACCTTTTGATGGAAGCTTCAAAGACCCCCGAATCCCCGGCCACGGACTCGTCGCTGACGGCGGCCGACACACTGCGCGTGTTTCCCCCGGACAGGTTGTTGCCCACACCGGAGCTGCTCTCGCTGATGGGGCTCAGCGGAGGGTTGGACACCACCTCCACACTGTCCAAACCACCCATCACCGGCCGACGCGCGTTTGCCGACACCGCGGCAACAACACCCGACACCGCCGCGGCGCCCCCGGCAACGCCCGACACCGTTGCCGGTTCTCTGAGTGTTCGAGGGTGTCCGGAAACCGTCAGCGAATCCACACAGTTTGCGGCTGAAGCCGACGACAAGGCACCAGGGCCTTGGCACAGTTCTTGGTGCGGGGAGGACAAGGAGGAAGGCAGAGGCAGCTGTTGAGGGTAGGGCGGGGGTACCGAGGATGGGGGTGGTGCAGTAGCGCCGGTGGTAGGGATGGAGGGTAAAACGCAGGGGGCGGGGACAGGGGCGGGGGGTGGTTCTTGCGCACACCATGCGACTGCCGCTGCGGACGAACAAGAGGACAGGTTCGACTCCTCTGCCTCGAGAATTGTCTCGGGGGTCAAGTCCGTGTTGGGGTTCCGCCCCCACTTACAACCACCACCCCCAACAACAACACAACCCCCAACCCCACCGTTGCCTGGCAACAGTCTGTGCATGCAGCTCATGTGCTGGTCGTAGCTGGGCGGGGCCCCAATGCTGTACGGGGAGACAGGAGGGGAAGGGAGAGAGGACGAGTAGGGAGACGATTTGGCAGTGGCGGCGCCTTCCGAACTCGTCGAACCTGCCGCGGTCATACCTCCCCCACCCCCACCACCTCCCATCACACTCTGCAGGTAGTTGTTGGTGGCCGCGGCGGTGACGTCAGCGTGGGGGATGGGGGTGGTTGCGGGCGACAACATCCCCTCGCTGATGGGCGACATGCTGCTGCTGTGGCCCTGGAGGAGCTTCTCCACGCGCTGGTGCAGCTCCTGGAGGTTGACCTCTGCCCCCATGACCCCTAGCCCCGACCCCGCGACCCCCGCCGCCACCCCCGACCCGTACACGTCCAGCGTGCTGAGGGAGTTGAGCGAGCCGCGGCTGCTGGCCGACAGGGAGCCTAGCGAGCCCAGGGACGAGCCGGAGGACATCGAAAGCGTGCTCAGAGACAGGCTGAAACACACAGAAACTTTAACATATATCTCAACTCTTCTCCCAAGTCGGGAGTGTGGCTGCCCACGTGGCAGGGGGAATCAAGAATGGTCACTCTCACACACATGGCTGCTCCTGGGAAAGTTAAAAAAAAGCCTGCAAGGGGGGCGGCCCCGGCGGAGTGCAGGAGCAGCGCACACACACACACGCACACATTTACTGTTTTTTTCACCCCTCTAGACTAGTACAAGTGCTACATTCCTTTGAATATAGCAAATGCTTATATAGGCCCTTTTTATTGTACAAGTTTGTGTGTGTGTGAAAAAATCGTTGTTTCTCAAATTCTCATAATCCGGCGACGCCGGCTCTAGGCAATTTAAAAATCCTGCAATTCAGGACATCCTGAAAGAAGGAGCATTCATGCACACGTAATGTTCTCATCCCTAGCTGGTGCATTTGTACACCATAGTGTTCAAGTGCTTCGGCTGTTGGGATGATATCCCTGGAGTCCTTTAGCCAGGGTACGACGACAACAACTTAACTCTGCTAGAGCCATGTATTTTATTTTAACGTTCTTGGTTGTCCGTTGCATCTCAACCCACAAGAGGGGGGTAACTATTTTTTCGAGTGCGCATGCGTGGTTTAACCGGTAAAAAAATTCACTGACATGAGCTCTGAAAATAGACAAAACACACGGCAGTGAATGTCTTTGCGCTTGGTGGGAGTGAAGTGTGATGTACTGGGCGACTATACATTCGCCCAAGGTGCTAGAAGAGCTAACAAAGCATAAGCATAAGATAAGAAGAGTCCAAATGGTTTGTGTACAAAGATCTTTTTGTGTCTGTATGAACTATTGTTGCCAGTTGAACATACTATTAAGACCTAGACTAGATTGTGTAAATTGCTTACCGTGCCTATCCACTTATAAAAAAACAAATTAAAATAAAGGGAAGGATAAATGATAAAAAATATTTTAAAAATTTGTTTGTATGCATATATATCTATATATATGAATGATATTTCTGGCATATGTGTTCACGTGTGTGTGTGCACTGATAACTATGGGGGTGCTCAAAATGTATACTAAAATGTGTGGATACGCACGCGGATGTTATAACTTAAATTGCCAGCCCGATTTCATCATAACCTTGCCTTGAAGTTTTTTTTGTTTTTGGTTTGTTCCCCTCTTTCTCCTTTGTTTTCTTTCTTTGCTTCTTTTTCTCTCTCTTTTTTCTGATTTGTATGTCTGTAGATTGTTATTTTACTTTTATTTCATTTGTATGAAAATGTAAAAAAAAGGTTCAGTAAAAATTTTAAAAAAGAAGAGTGAGAATGACGAGGGGGGGGGGGGGGGGGGGGGGGGGGGGAAAAGAGGAAAGAGTGCTCAGAGAAACAAACCATCCCAACCAATGCCACTTAACAAAAACACCCCCAAAATATCATCAGTACCATATTTTTCGGACTGTTCGGTGCTTATGCATGCAAGGCAAATCTGGCAAAAGAAAAAAAGAAAAAAAAAAACCTGTAGAAAAAAAGTGCATTTGTATATAACGCTGTTTAGTTTAATTTAAAAGTGTGCCCGGAGAAAGGCTGAAACGCAGAAACTTAAGTATTATAAGTTTTAACATTTTGACAGTATTATAATAGTTTTAACATTTTGAAAGAGAGAGAGAGAGAGAGGGGGGGGAGGGGAGGGAGGAACAGAGTGTTTTAACACTCAGAAAAGTGGCTGCAACGCATAATCCCAAAGCCATTTCATAAAAACGTCAAAACAATAGCATGAATGATTTTTATATGCTGTACTACATGAAATTTTGCAGACCTTTACTTTCAATTAAAGAGTGAAAATGGTGTGAATATATTTTAACTACAGAACTGAAAACGATCCTAAATTTATTTTAACTATGGAACTGAAAACGATCCTAAATTTATTTTAACTATGGAACTGAAAACGATCCTAAATTTATTTTAACTATGACAGAACTGAAAACGATCCTAAATTTATTTTAACTATAGAACTGAAAACGATCCTAAATTTATTTTAACTATGGAACTGAAAACGATCCTAAATTTATTTTAACTATAGAACTGAAAACGATCCTAAATTTATTTTAACTACAGAACTGAAAACGATCCTAAATTTATTTTAACTATGGAACTGAAAACGATCCTAAATTTATTTTAAGTATAGCATCAAAGCCATCTTAAAAGTATTATGACTATTATAATCATCATTATGCATACAGTGGAGTACTCTTAACACAAAACTGGATAACATGAAATATTGGTTAACGCACAAAAATCTGTTTGAACTGACGAAACCCCTCTTTATTATTACTTAATGCTTAACACAAAATACTGCTTAACACACACAAAAATCTTTGTCCCCTGAAGTCTATGTTAAGGGTACTCCACTGTACCTTGAATACATTTTGAAAATAGAAGCATTCACATTTCACATGCATGCACGCTGCACACGCACACAGGGAGAAAGGCGGCAGTGTGGTTAAGGCATTCGCCTGCCAAATGCAATGCATGACTGCAGCGTGAGTGACCAGGGTTCGAATCCCGGCCTCGCCCTTTCTTTCTAGTTTGACAGGAAAATCAAACTGAACGTCCAGTCCTTCGGACAGGGACTTAAAGCTAGTCTGACCTGTGCGCTTTACGCTCGTAAAAATCCCACGGCAGTTGAAAGTCGGTAAGAGCAGCGAGAAATCCCGCTGCCTGGCATGGCCAAATTGATAGCTAGGTTTTCCAAGTGTGCCCACACCCCCCACCCCCCCTCCTCACCCTGTGCCCCCAACAACAACAAAACAAAATTGGGTAAGTGCTGCACTTATGGCGACGCGCTCTCCAGGGGAGAGCAGCCTGAATTTCACCGAGATAAGTCTCTGTGACTAGAATATACCAAATACCCAAAACACACCTTCTGAGCTGCGTTTCCAGGAAGGAGGTGAGCTTTGCTGTCTCGTTGAGCTCCTCCATAATATTGTTCTTCTCACTGTGCAGGTTCAACCTGCAACAACACGCACGTCCACAATGTTATTATGGGTATTGTGCCTGCTTTTGCCATTATTTTTTGCTGTTATCATTTATGTTATCTTAATTTACTATCATTGTTGTTGTTATTTTTATTGCTATTGCTATCATTGATAAGGCTGCTGTTGTCATCATCATCATCATCATTGTTCTTGCTACCATCATCATCATAGTCATTGTTCTTGCTACCATCATCATCATAGTCACTATTATTATTGCTGTTGTTGTTGTGTTGCTCGTGCTGCTGTTGTCCTGGTGACCATTGAGTGCTGTTGATGTTTCTGAGTGTTGTCGTTAGCGTTGAATCCAAAACCATCACTATATTCTATACATGTGTTTCACTGCATTTACAAAATGGACAAAAAATTTAAATAAAAAACAACAACACACACACGTCCACCTGCTCTTTAGTCACTCCTCTCCCACAGGCAACGATGGAGATACGACCAAGCATACTGCTACATGCCCTATCATTATTCTATGCTTCACAAGCCTTTTCAAAATAATTGATATAAGCCTTTCCCAAATCAACCATGTCACCATGTCGTGTCAGCAGGTTTCTTTATCGCCTAATAATGTCACCATTCTACTGTAGAAATAATACAATTCTACTGTATAAATAATACAATTCTACTGTAGAAATAATACAATTCGGTTACTAATTCCCTGTGGGGATACCGGGAGGTCTTCCGTACAAATAGTTACCCCACCTTCTGGAAGTTAGGTGCTTGTAACTTCCTCTAATCTGTCTGTCTCTCTTTGACTCTGCCTTTTTCCTTGCTTTGCGTCATCTACTATCTTTCTGACTTTTTGGACCATTCTCATGACTTTTTTCCCAAAAAACATCTTCCATAGTTTTCTCCTTTCAGCTCCTTCGAAAACGGAATGTGTCGGCTGAATGCAGTGAGGAGACCAGTGAAAACTGGAAAACGTAGACATACTTAACCATTGTGGCCATTTGGCCTGGGAATGCAGAAGAAGAAGAAGAAGATTACCAATGAAGAAGACTTTTGTTAATCAAATTTTGCCAAGGACGACCTCTTTGTTACCATGTGGTTTCTTAACATACACGGCACAAAACAACTCAAGTTTATCATCATTTCTAAAAGACTAGAGCCCAAACCATCATTTCGAGCTTTAGTAGTGAGGGTGAAAAATGTATTTCTTTGTCTGTGTTGTTTTCAGTTATTGATGAGTTAGGTGCTCCCGCGTCGCTCGACACATGAGGCAGTCAAGGCTCTCCACTGGGCACGGTCCTCAGCCAGCTTGTCATGTCACTCCAGCGTCTGTGGACAAGCTTCAGGTCCCTCTCCACTGTCTGTTTCCAGTTCATCATGTCCATGTCACTCCAGCGTCTGTGGACAAGCTTCAGGTCCCTCTCCACTGTCTGTTTCCAGTTCATCATGTCCATGTCACTCCAGCGTCTGTGGACAAGCTTCAGGTCCCTCTCCACTGTCTGTTTCCAGTTCATCATGTCCATGTCACTCCAGCGTCTGTGGACAAGCTTCAGGTCCCTCTCCACTGTCTGTTTCCAGTTCATCATGTCCATGTTACTCCAGCGTCTGTGGACAAGCTTCAGGTCCCTCTCCACTGTCTGTTTCCTGTTCATCATGTCCATGTCACTCCAGCGTCTGTGGACAAGCTTCAGGTCCCTCTTCACTGTCTGATTCCAGTTCATCATGTCCATGTCACTCCAGCGTCTGTGGACAGGCTTCAGGTCCCTCTCCACTGTCTGCTTCCAGGTCATCATGTCCATGTCACTCCAGCGTCTGTCGATAAACTCCAGGTCCCTCTCCACTGTCTGTTTCCAGTTCATCTTGGGCCATCCTCTTCTTCTCTGTAACCCTATTTAGATGCCAGGTTTTACAGCCACATGGGTGTAACTCCCAAAAATGAAAAAAAGGCAGGTGTCCAGAGACCACCCAGGGCCCCGTCAGAGGATTCAGGGGGGCAACGCAAGAGAGAGTGATAACGAGATAGACAGACAGACATCTGACAGAAAATTATCCTTGTTTTAATGAGGACAAAATAAAAAAGTTGAGTTGAGTAACATTTGACAAAAGTTGCTCACCTTTCTTGTATCTGCTTATTAGAAATCTGAAGTGCGTGTTTCAAGTCATACTCTAGCTGGGCAATTCGCTGACGGATGGAGGTCATTTCTTCTCCACTGCGACCTTTGGGGTCAATGCTGCGCAGTTCTCGCAGCAGCTGTTCTTTTTCTTGGAGAAGAAGCAGTCTGTAAACATATAATCACCACAATCTTGTCAATATAAAACAAAAAACTGAAACAGACTGCAACGTCACTGGAACATACAACAAACAAACAACTACACGACAAGTGTAAAGTGACGTTATTTTATTCACGAGACAAAACAAAACTACTGGATATTTCGACGAATGCGCCTTTATCAACATAGACAAACAAGAAAACAGCAAATATAGCAAAAGGATATAGCAGGCAACAAAAGGAGCAAAAAATCAACAAGATAAAAAAAACAATACTTCCCCTCTAAAGTCCACTGTGTAAATGATACAAGTATTGTTCTTTGATCTTGTTGATTTTTTGCTATTTTTGTTGCCTGCTTTTTTCTCCATTTGCTATATTTGCTGTTTGCTGTTTTCTTGTTTGTCTATGTCAATAAAGGCGCATTCGGCGAAATATCCAGTCGTTTTGTTTTGTCTCTTGTGAATAAAATAACGTCACTTTACACTTGTTGTGTAGTTGTTTGTTTGTTGTATATAAAACAAATGCAATGAAAGTACAGTCAACTTTTGTTGTTATTGTTGCTTCAAATAGTTCAAGTTTGATAACATCTGTAAAGTGCTTCATTTCTGTGTACTATTATTCACCTGTTATCTAATCCCCACAGCTAAAAACAAAAACAAAAAACCCAACACAAGCAGAGACAGGGAGGGAGAGAAACAGAGACAGAGAGAGACTGAAATATAGAGAGGCACAGAGAGAGACATTGACCTGTCTTTATCACTATGTGACAGTCATCTGGTCTTCGATGTTGGCAAGTCAGTCCTTGAGGCTCTCCAGCTTCTTGTGTGCATCAGAAAGAGGGAGACAGATACGCAGACACAGAAAAGTGTAGCGGACATCTGACCATCTTTATCGCTGTGTGACTGTCCACGCATCATCCGGTCTTCGATTTTGGCCAGTCGGACTGACCTTTATTTCAGTCGAGTTTATCCTTCAGCTTCTTGTGGAAGAAAGAGAGAAAGACACAGACAGAGACAGAAAAGTGTAGAAGACACAGGGCTCCCAGGGACCCCCATTTGGGGGTCTGTGAAGCACTAAAATTCTATAGGACCCTCTAAAAGAATGTGCAGGGGGTCCCAGGGATGCACTAGAACAATTATTTTTAGCATTCGCAATGCCATTGGGACCCTCTATCCCGCCTCTAGGACTCTCTATGCTGTAAGTGAAGGAGTCCCTGGGACCACTTGTTTTGCGAGATGATTGGGAGCCCTGAGACACCTGAACATCTTCACCGCTGTGTGACTGTCCAGGCATCATCTAGTCTTTGCTGTTGGCTTATCAGACCTTCAGGCTCTTTAGCTTCTTGTGGGGGAAAGACAGAAAGACACAGACAGAGACAGAAAAACCAGAAAGGGTCTCACTGAGACAAACAGACAGAGGTGAAGACAACTGACCTGTCTTTATCGTTGAGTGACTGTCCCGGCATCATCTGGTCTTCGATGTTGGCCAGTTGGATCTTAAGGCTAGAGACAGAGGTAGATAGACAGACAGAGACAGACTGAGACTGAGACACAGGTGTCATGTTCCCACCTGTCTTTATCGCTGTGTGACTGTCCAGGCATCATCTGGTCCTCGAAGTTGGCAAGTCGGACCTTGAGGCTAGAGACAGAGGTAGATAGACAGACAGAGACAGAGAGAGACTGAGACTGAGACACAGTTTTCATGTTCCCACCTGTCTTTATCGCTGTGTGACTGTCCAGGCATCATCTGGCACACAATATTGGCCACTTGGACCTTCAGGCTAGAGATAGATAGACAGGGAGACAGAAACAGACAGACTGAGACAGAGACACAGGTGTCATCTTCCCACCTGTCTTTGTCACTGTGTGACTGTCCCGGCATCATCTGGCACACAATATTGGCCACTTGGACCTTCAGGCTAGAGATAGATAGACAGGGAGACAGAAACAGAGACAGACTGAGACAGAGACACAGGTGTCATGTTCCCACCTGTCTTTATCACTGTGTGACTGTCCCGGCATCATCTGGTCTTCGATGTTGGCCAGTCTGACCTTCAGGCTCTCCAGCCTCTTGCGGGCGTCATCGTACTGCAGCATTACCCGCGTCCTCTCTGCCAGCAGCCGACTCTGGTTGAAGCCAAACTGAGCACCACACACACAAGATTCAAGAATTTTAATCCTTTGACCCCTTTTGGAGCATGGAGGATACAAAAACAGTATAACACAAACATAAAACTCAATAAAAACCGCAAAAATGTCAAAAGTAACAGCGAAATGTCATTTTTTGATTAGCAGTGAAAGAAACACTCTTTTATTATATATAGTTTTAAACTATCTTTCCAAATTTGAGAAATGTTGTTAAGTTTATATGCTCACAGACACACACACACACACAGACACAAACACACACACACAAACATGCTCACAGACACACACAGCTCTAGACAACACACACACATATTCATAGATACACACACACACACACACGCTCACAGACAGACAGACAGACACACACACACACACGCTCACAGACATACACACACACACGCTCACAAACACACACACACACACACACACACACACACATACTCACAGACACTCACACACACACAGCCTTGACTTAACCAAACCAGTAATAACTTATGCACCGATGTACATCTGTAGAGCTCGAAACTCCAATTCGACGCTCTAAATTTCAGGCCACTGAATCGCAAATACGAAACAAATTTCCACTTGACGAAACAATGGTACAAATGTTTTTAAGTGTGACCCCTAAAATATTGAGGTGACCCCTAAAATATTGAGGTGACCCCTAAAATATTGAGGTGACCCCTTAAAAATGTAAAGATACATTTTGCACACTGACTCTGACCCTCTTATTTCAAAGAAAGAATAAACACTTATCTACTTACATCTCCACAAAGGTCACAGAAAAGAAAAGAATTAGAAGAAATAATTCAACACTTCTTCTTCTGCATTCCCAGGACATAAGGCCATAATGGGTGAGGTACATATGTGTCCGGTTTTCAGTTTTCACTGCAGTTTCCTATAAATCAAACCGTGAAATCGGTGATTCCTCCTTGGAGGAGGTGCTGGAAGTCAAATTCTTTCAAAGTCTTTTGTAATGGCCACCTGAGTCGCTTAGATAAAAATATCACAAATTTTCCATAATACACGCCTTTTTATTTACAGTTTACCAAAAGGAGTTTCGCTCAAGACAAAGGAAATAGCTCCAATTTTTTTTTTACTGCACTACAAAGAAGAAAACTCCTAAACAACTCTGAGTGTCCTCCACCCACCCTGTCCAAAATGGCTTCTCTCTCCGGCAACTCCGCCAATGAGGAATCGTCGTTTTGATGGCTTGATTTCTAGGAAACCAGAGCAAAGTGAGTGTTCTGATAATTGAAAAGGCTGTCTTTCTGGTGATCTCGACATGTTTCTTGCGAAAACTCACCCGTCAGGGTGTAAGTCATTTTAGAGCAAAGTCACACCATTCTCCTTTAGCCCTCAAGAAAGTATCTTTCCAGTTTCTACTTTACTTACTTACAAAGTCACACCATTCTCCTTTAGCCCTCAAGAAAGTATCTTTCCAGTTTCTACTTTACTTACTTACAAAGTCACACCATTCTCCTTTAGCCCTCAAGAAAGTATCTTTCCAGTTTCTACTTTACTTACTTACAAAGTCACACAATTGTCCGTTAGCCCTCAAGAAAGTATCTTTCCAGTTTACTTACATCCCCACGGAGGTCTGTTTGTGATGCCGTTTCATGCCTGTCGTGGACCAGAGACAGAGTGGACACGTCGGGGGAGGAACCGCCCGTCTTGGACAGCAAAAAGTCCTCCTTTAACCGCGCCAGGGACTGTGAACACACACAGAAACAATACAGTGTGTTGAGAACTTTGTGCGAGAAATCTAAAATATGTCCTGAAGATGGTGACTTATGGGCAGTACATTTGTGTGTGTGTGTGTGTCAGTGTGTGTGTGTGTGTGTGTGTGTGTGTGTGTGTGTGTGTGTGTGTGTGTGTGTGTGTGTGTGTGTGTGTGTGTGTGTGTCAGTGTGTATGTGTACGTGTGTGTGTGTGTGTGAGAGAGAGAGAGAGAGAGAGAGAGAGAGAGAGAGAGAGAGAGAGAGAGAGAGAGAGAGAGAGAGAGAGAGAGAGAGAACACTGAAAAACTTTATTTAACAAGGATGAAGATTTTAGGCGAGAGAGAGAGAGAGAGAGAGAGAGAGAGAGAGAGAGAGAGAGAGAGAGAGAGAGAGAGAGAGAGAGAGAGAGAGAGAGAGAGAGAGAGAGAGAGAGACTGTGTGTGCACATGAGTGTCTGCATGTGTCTGTGTCTGTGTCTCTGTCAGTACTCTAGCGCCATGTAATTGGTTTACATTCTTGGTTGTCTGTTGCCCCTCACTCGACAAGAAGGGAGTGACTATTTTTTTCTCAAGTGTGCTTCAATGGAAGAAACAGTGATTATAGTATACAAGCTCTAAATGCAGACAAACACATGGCAGGGTGCTTGGCAGTGAATCTCTTTGCATTTAGCGGGAGTGTGGAGCAATGTCTTGGGCGAATGTCTTCGTGGGCATGTATTCACCCATGGTGCAAACCTAGCTATTAATTGGGTCACACAAGCAAGCAGGAATTTTCCCTGCTCTTACCAACTTTTAACTGCCGTGGGAGTTTTATGTGCATAAAGTGCATGGGTCAGACTAGCTTTATGTCCCCATCCGAAGGACTCAACATTCAGTTCGCTTTTCCTGTCAAACTAGGAAGAAAGGGTGAGGCCGGGATTTGAACCTGGTGTCCCTCACACTGCAGTCACGCATTGAAATCGGCAGGCGAACATCTTAACCACACTGCCACCTCCCTTCCTGTGTGCGTATGTGTGTGTGTTTGAGAGAGAAAGAGAGAGTGAACACTGAACAACTTTATTTAACAAGGATAGTGTTTCAGGCGATGCCTATTCTTACAATCTGTCCTTACAAACGAGAGAGAGAGAGAGAGAGAGAGAGAGAGAGAGAGAGAGAGAGAGAGAGAGAGAGAGAGAGAGAGAGAGAGAGAGAGAGAGAGAGAGAGAGGTAGTGTGTGTGTGTGTGTGTGTGTGTGTGTGTGCACGTGTGCGTGTCAGAGACAGAGAGAAAGAAAGAGCATGTGGAGAGGAAGGGGTGGAGAAAAATAAAATAACACTTAAGCCTTTATCACACTACAGGCCTCTTCCTAGCGGCCTAGGCTAAAGTGTAGAGTGGCACAGAGGTATCGCGTTCGCCTTCGTGTCAAGTAAACCGAGTTCGAACCTGGGTACAGGGGATTTTTCCTCTCACTTTACATTAGGCCTTATGGTCTGAACATGGAGTCTTTCCGATGAGACAATAAAAAGAGGTCATGTGTGCCCATGCACTTAGCACACGTTAAACCTAGTGGCAACGAAAAAGTTGTCATTTGGTCAAAATTTCCCCCCCTCCCTTTCTTTCATCAGTCATACAAAAATCTCATGCAAAAAAAAAGAGAAAAAAGAGTGGCGTGCCTCTGGCTGCGACGCGCTCTCCAGGTGTGAGCAACCCGAATTTCACAGACACCTCTGTGACTATAAAGTACCTAATACCTAACAACCATTCAATGACATCATAAAGGTCTGAAAAATATGGTATTTAAAAATAAAAAAGTTCCATAGACATAATACAATTTTCCTAATTAATTTTCCAAGGAAATAAAAAAATACTTTCATCCCCAGTGGCCATTCTGCTTGCTCATTTGGTAAGGAAAAAAAAGTGTCTCTTTTTCTGTTGGGATAAAATATTTTCACCAATCATTTCCAATATTCCCCCACCCCGATTTTAAAAGCTATTGCGCTGCCTTACAATTACACTTATAGGCAAGGCAAGGCAAGGCAAGGCAAGGCAAGGCAAACAATTTTAATTGACATAGGCCAACAGCCCCAATCAACGGGGAGTGAGACATTTTAACATTGCAACAAGCATATACACAACATAATGAAAAACGAATTCTTGTACTTGGAGAAAAACAAATAAATTATTATGAAGGATGATCGGGATAATTATAGAATGTTTGTAGAATTTCTTAATTTCATGGTATAAGCAATACATTTAGCCAAACAAACAATATGGTCATCATTTCTAGGATTCAGTGCAATAGCTACTTGAGGGTGAAGTACCTGTCCTAACAATTACACTTATAGAAAACTCATGATGTTTCAAATAGGGGGGGGGGGGGGGGGGGGAAGAAGACGAAAAGTAAAAGGAGGGAGAGATCAGAAAAGCTGACGAAAGTAACACAGAGAGTAACACAGAGGGAACAGAAGGGATTTACATTGGGGCTGTAGAGGCAGATTGAAGGCGTGTGCTGCATCACTAAGATGAGGCAGGTTTGGGGAGGAGGGGGAGAAAAGATGGAGAAGGGGTTGGGGGTGGGGGACATTACTGCTACCTGGCCAAGCACCAAGAGTAGTGACCTCAGAACAACCTGCTGAAGAATGTCTGTTTTCTAGGTGTCTGTTTCCACATGTCTGACTCTCTCTCTCTCTGATCCAATTCTTTTTCCTTGTAAAATAGTTTCTGAACTCTCTCCCTCTCTTTCTCTCTCTTTTTCTCGTGTGCGCGCGCGCTGTCTGTCTGTTTCTGTGTGTGTGTGTGTGTGTGTGTGTGGGTGCGTGCATGCGTGTGTGCGTGTGTGTGTGTGTGTGTATGTGTGTGTGCGTGTGCGTGTGTGTGTGCGCATGTGTGTGTGTGTGTGCATGTGAGTGTGTCTGTGTGTGTGCGTGCGCCAGTCAATTCCAGGCCCTTTGCAACTTACAGGAAAACCGATCCCAGAAGCAAAGAAGCCTACAGTGGATTCCTGATAACTCAAAAACGGGTAACTCAAATACACTGGGTTTGCCTCGGCATGAGGCTGTGTCAGACCAGTTGACATAAGCTAGAACGCCAAGGCTACATCAAAATGTTGTTATGCTCTGAATGGTTGTGCGGGGATTGTCTTAAGCCATGACAAGCTCCCAGCATAACATCATCAGTCTAAAATCCCCCGAAGACGGAGTGTGCTGTTGGGATGATCCCTGGAGTCGTTAAGCCAGGGAACAACAACAACAAATACACTGGGTAATTCACAATAGTTTTCTGGTCCCAATTTAATTTATTAATCTTTATGGTAAAATGTCCTTTTAACTCAAAATATTGGCTATCTCAAATATTTTCACTGTGTGTATTGGAAAAGAGGGCCGTAGAAAGGATGACAAGGTGTGATGGATAAGGGAGTCCATCGGTTTACGTTGTTGTTGTTGTTGTCGTCGTACCCTGGCTTAAACTAAAGACTCCAGGGATCATCCCAACAGCCGAAGCACTCGAACACTGTGGTTCAAATGCACCAGCTAGGGATGAGAACATTACGTGCGTGACCGTTTTTCATTACCCCGCCACACTCCGGAGGACTTTGGAAGATTTTGGACTGATCATGTTATGCTAGGAGCTTGCCACGGCTAAAGACAATCCCCGCTACGCATAACTATGCAGAACAGAACATTTCGATGTAGCCTTGGTGTTCTAGCTTATGTTAATTGGTCTGACACAGCCTTATGCCAAGGCGACATCTTTTTTATAAAAACTGATATCATAGTGAAAATGCACACAACACACACACAAATCAAAACCAAACAAAAACAGGAGAGAAAAGGAACGAGAGAGAGAGAGAGAGAGAGAGAGAGAGAGAGAGAGAGAGAGAGAGAGAGAGAGAGAGAGAGAGAGAGAGAGAGAGAGAGAGAGAGAGAGAGAGAGAGAGAGAGAGAGGAGAGAGAGAGAGAGAGAGAGAGAGAGAGAGAGAGAGAGAGAGAGAGAGAGAGAGAGAGAGAGAGAGAGAGAGAGAGAGAGAGAGAGAGAGAGACTGTAATCGGTCTATACACGAGTAGTGGAAGAGGGTCAGGGGCTCTCTTCCGCTACTTACATGCAATCCTATGTTTATTTCATTTGCCAAATTGCAAGGAAAGTTTGAGTTTGCAACATCAATTGAGGGATCTTAGGATCTTGAGGATCAGCACAGAGAGAGAGAGAGAGAGAGAGAGAGAGAGAGAGAGAGAGAGAGAGAGAGAGAGAGAGAGAGAGAGAGAGAGAGAGAGAGAGAGAGAGAGAGAGAGAGAGAGAGAGAGAGAGAGAGAGAGAGAGAGAAACAGAGAGACAAAGATCTGTGTTGATGGGAAATGCTTCAAGTGGCTTGCATGCACACACAATGCAAGGAGTTTAGTGCATCAGGGGGCACATTCCAGGACCGACACTAACCTCCCCTCATGGCTCCCAGCCAACAGTTACACACACACACATACACACACACACCTCAACGTTCCACCATCCCAAGGAGGAATGTCCTCACCTTCTCCACACACCCCACTACTACAACTAGTAGTAACTACCTCTGCCTCTTTACTTTTCTTTCTCTTTCTCTAATAACCAACCCACTTCCTTTCCTCATTTATTTCTCTTTCTCTAACCAACCCACTTCCTTTCCTCATTTATTTCTCTTTCTCTAACCAACCCACTTCCTTTCCTCATTTATTTCTCTTTCTCTAACCAACCCACTTCCTTTCCTCATTTATTTCTCTTTCTCTAACCAACCCACTTCCTTTCCTCATTTATTTCTCTTTCTCTAACCAACCCACTTCCTTTCCTCATTTCTTTCTCTTTCTCTAGCCAACCCACTTCCTTTCCTCATTTCTTTCTCTTTCTCTAACCAACCCACTTCCTTTCCTCATTTCTTTCTCTTTCTCTAACCAACCCACTTCCTTTCCTCATTTCTTTCACCCTTCTAATCGGTAGTAAAACCTCTATTTAAAATAACATTTTTACACACACACACAATCCAGAGAGAGAGAGAGAGAGAGAGGGAGAGGGAGAGGGAGAGGGAGAGAGAGAGAGAGAGAGAGAGAGAGAGAGAGAGAGAGAGAGAGAGAGAGTGAGAAAGAGAAACACACACACACACAGATCCTCACCCCCACAGAGAGAGAAAGAGAACACACACACACACACTTCTCAACCAACAGAAACAATCACCGGCCAACAATGTTCCATGTCCTACCCCACCAACCCCAACCCCTTATACTGTACAACTCCCTCCTCCGCAGCCAAGCTAATGAATGAAAGTTAAAGACCCAGTACCACCACCACCACCCCCTCCTTCAGGTAAAAGACCACCCTGACCCACCCCGCACCCTACCAGGGACTCTCACTCCTGCACCTCTCACGGTGCACAGCTGAGAAACAACAACAACAAGATGGCAAAGCCATGTAAACGTAGTCCCAGTACAAGCAACAGTCCAGACCTGTTTACCCCCTACACAAGTCTTGAGTAGTCTGGATAGCTGAAATGAGTAGTTTTTATGCAAAATGTGTAGTTTTATTCATAAAACCATCAAAAAATGTTCACTGAAAATGAGTAGTAATCAAGAATAAAAGAGCACTATTTCCAAATTTGAAGAGTAGTAGAGGTCCAAATTGAGTAGAATACTACTCGAAAAGAGTAGAGTAAACAGGTCTGCAACACCCTCACAGATACAGTGGAACCTCCCTTATAAGACCTCCCATTATACGTCTCCCTCCCACATAAGACCTACTTTTCTGAGACATTGCCCTTCTTTGTAAGTATTAAAATTACCTCCTTTATAAGACGCCTCCCTTATAAGACCTTATTTTGGATGATTTTTGTATAAGGGAGGTTCCACTGTAATCATACTCCCCCTGAGCACATCAAATTGCCTTCCACTGCATTCCCCCCAATGATGCTGGTCACGAAAATACACCGCTATAGTGGTCTAACGCAAAACGGTTTTGAAACTATGAGCACTTGTTTCCGTAGCCCCCATCAGCTCTCTGTGCCATTGGCCCCTTGAGAATGTCACGTGCAGCATCTAGGGCACCCTAAGGAACAATTCTGCCAAGTTACGCTTAGATTGGCTCAGCACTCTCACTGTGCCATTGGCCCCTTCAGAATGTCACGTGCAGCATCTAGGGCACCCTAAGGAACAATTCTGCCAAGTTACGCTTAGATTGGCTCAGCACTCTCACTGTGCCATTGGCCCCTTCAGAATGTCACGTGCAGCATCTAGGGCATCCTAAGGAACAATTCTGCCAAGTTACGTTTAGATTGGTTCAGCACTCTCACTGTGCCATTGGCCCCTTCAGAATGTCACGTGCAGCATCTAGGGCACCCTAAGGAACAATTCTGCCAAGTTACGTTTAGATTGGTTCAGCACTCTCACTGTGCCATTGGCCCCTTCAGAATGTCACGTGCAGCATCTAGGGCACCCTAAGGAACAATTCTGCCAAGTTATGTTTAGATTGGTTCAGCACTCTCACTGTGCCATTGGCCCCTTCAGAATGTCACGTGCAGCATCTAGGGCACCCTAAGGAACAATTCTGCCAAGTTACGCTTAGATTGGCTCAGCACTCTCACTGTGCCATTGGCCCCTTGAGAATGTCACGTGCAGCATCTAGGGCACCATGAGGAACAATTCTGCCAAGTTACGCTTAGATTGGTTCAGTGGCTTAGGCGCTATGAAGTGGAACATATTTTGGTCACACACGCACACACACAGCCGGACAGACCAACGCACACAGCTCGTCCCCATTGAAGAAATTCTGTTTAACGTCCTCCGGTCTGAAACAGACACATATATGGGACATTGGTAGATATAAAGATGGTGGGAACGATCCTGGAGGCAATGCCGGAGGCAAGGCAACACCAGGAAAGTCCTGGATTTAAAATAATACAGATATATATTTAACTCATTCGCATCGCAACAATTTTGAATCATTCAAAAAACTCACAAATCACTCCAGCCATACACACAAACAAAACATACATAAACGAAAGGAGAAATGAAAGAAGATTACGGGTTTTTACTTCAGGTTCAAACATAGGAAGTGGTAGATCAGACTTTTTTTTATATATAGACTTTTTTTATATAGAAAAACTCTCTACACCGATTGGTGTCCCCACAACAAACCACTACAAAAGCAAAGTCAGAGGCAAAATTGTGGTCTAAGCAGGGCTCCCAATCGTCCCGCAAAACAAGGGGTCCCACTCCCAGGGACTCTTTCACTTACAGTATAGAGGGGTCCTAGAGGCAGGATAGAGGGTCCCAGTGGCATTGCGAATGCTAAAAAGAATTTTTCTAGTGCATCCCTGGGACCCCCTGCACATTCTTTTAGAGGGTCCTTTAGAATTTTAGTGCTTCATAGACCCCCAAATGGGGGTCCCTGGGAGCCCTGTCTAAGGGAGCGAAGCGAGCTTAGAAGTGACCAAGGTATGAATGATGTACACACATATTTACTTCCCTTGAAGCAAATGCATCAAATTGATACCTATCCATTAATTCCGGACGTATATGGCCGGAAAGACTTGAATGAGTTAACCCTTTCACCGCCAATGTCACATTTATACACAATGGTTTTTACCACCCATGTCACTAAAAGGCATCAATTCAGGGGCTGTTATCCAAATTCCCTATTTTCTTAATTTTGGGAGGTAAGGATAGGCATAATGTTATGCATGTCACAGACGAATTCCCAATATTGCAGATTTTTTTTTTTTTACTCAGTTAACCATAATGGTATTTTCTGAAAAATGGCTGGCGGCGAAAGACTTAAAAGGCTCGTCCCCATTGCAATGTAGTCCCGTTCTTATAGAAGTGGGACCACAGCAGCAGCCACCATGTGCAGTCCCCATTGCAATGTAGTCCTGTTCTTATAGAAGTGGGACCACAGCAACAGTGCAGCAGCAGCCACCATGTGCAGTCCCCATTGCAATGTAGTCCCGTTCTTATAGAAGTGGGACCACAGCAACAGTGCAGCAGCAGCCACCATGTGCAGCCCACATGCAATATACCTGGCTTTCCCCACAACAAACACCAAGCTGCTTCTTGTTGGGCAAGAGCCAGAAAGTACCATCACAAAACTAAGTGATCTTCTTCTTCTTCTTCTTCTTCTTCTGCGTTCCCAGGCCATATGGCCATAATGGGTAAGGTACGTATGTGTCCGTTTTTCAGTTTTCACCGGTGTCACCCCGCTGCGTGCAGCCGACACATTCCGATTTCGGAGGAGCTCAAAGGAGAACATTTATTTGCAAGATTTTTAAAAATAATAAAAAATTAAAAGGCAGGAGAATGGGCTGTTAAGTCAGAAAGATAGATCTCAGAAAGCAAAGGGAAAAGGCAGAGTCAAAGAGAGTGGCAGATCAGAGGAAGTTACAAGCACAGAACTTCAAGAAGGTGGGGGAACTATTATTTATGAAAGACACACACACATACACCCCCCCCCCCCCCCCCCCCCCCCCCCTCGGTATATCCCCAAGGGGAGAGACTCGTGGAGGGGGCAGGGTCGTCCAGCTCCCTGTATGGAGGCACGAGACATCCACCCACTGCCCCGGCCAAAAGGGATAAAAGTGGACGATAGTACTTTTCTGCTCTCATCTGACGCTTTTTTATACTGCAACCAAGTTGCTCTCCTAGTACCCACCTACCGTAATATTCGGACTATAAGGCGCACCTGTATATTAGCCGCATCCCTTGAATTTACAGAATATTAGGCATTCATTCATATATAAGCCGCAGCAGTTTAAAAGTCAAACACAAAATTACACACACACAATAGCTCACAAAGTTTAAAAAAACTATAGAAATAATTGCAATTCATCAAGAGTATATAATAATCTGAAACATTTTAAACATGGGATTAGAAGCTATTAAGAGTTAAAACCAAGTTTGAGAGCTACAATGAAGATCACAATAGGCTGGAGAATGTGGCTGGAAGCAGATGTAATGGTACTGATAAACGTAGAAGGGGAAAAGCCATAGACAAGCCGCGTCAGTATATAAGCCGCATGGGTCAAAGTTGAGGAAAGCATTTTACGGTACTACCCTATCCATGGCCGCTTCTTTAGTTGTCTGGTTGCTTGATACCACTTTTGCTACATGGAAAAGGGAGGGCAGTTTGGAAAAGGGAGGAGTGGAGTACATGTATCTATGAAAACATGGCAGCATAAAACAAAACACACACATACACACACTCTCTCTCTCTCTCTCTCTCTCTCTCTCTCTCTCTCTCTCTCTCTCTCTTTTCATTTCAGTGTCTCTGTCTATCTGTCATTTTGTCTCAGTCATTGGGGTTTTCCCCAACTTCTTCTTCTCCTCTCCCTTTCCACTATGATTACTTTTGTCAGTATTATGTACATGATTATCGTATTGTGCTTGCGGAACATATGATTACTTTTGTCAGTATTTTGTACATGATTATCGTATTGTGCTTACTGTTGTCAGTATTATGTACATGATTATCGTATTGTGCTTACTGTTGTCAGTATTGTGTACATGATTATCGTATTGTGCTTGCGGAACATATGTGTATTTTTTCCATATTTTTCATTGCAAATTGATTTTTTGTTTATTTTTTTGTTTTTCATCTTGTTTGCTTCAGTTGTGTTTCTCATTTATTTATGACAGGATGAAAAAAAAGCTTTGTTTAGCGTATTCCTTTATCATCAATAAAGATAAACTTGATATGACTTGACTTGACAAAAATCCTTTTCTGCTAAAGAATCACTGATGTGGGTCAAGCCTGGCAACATGATTCTCTGCAGACTTTTCTGGTTGTTGGAGGCATCAACTGAGTTGACAATCTGATAAAATTGCTTTAACTTAAGAAAGTTGGGTACATTTTGAAAATCAATTACTCCCTCAGAAAGTAAGATAGTATCTTGAGGGCAAGTATTTATCATGTTTTACATTACAGAAACTTTAATAGGCAAAAAAATTTATACTGTTTTGCTTTGCTTCAAGCACTTAGTCTAGTTTCATTGTAAATACCCAATTTAATTTAACATATGAATTTGTCAATCAAAATACAAAAAAAGCGTAATAATTTCAATGGCTGCTACTTGGTATGGGAACGACGACGACGAAAATGGTGTTTTACATACTCTTGGTCTGAATCAGACACATATGGGACATTTGTAAATACAAATATGTTGGGAACAATACTGGAGGCAATGCCCGGAGGCAGTACGAAACCAGTAAAGTCCCGATTTTTTTATCAATGCAGATAGGTGTAGCGGTAACCACGCCTCGGTTTTAATTGGTATGGGAATGTGTTAGAAGTTTCATCATAACAAAAACGCAAAACAGAATAAACAGAGAATGGACCATTCTTAAATAGGGACCTTAATTTTCTTATTCTGTTTTTCTTAGGAGTTATAACAGTTTGATTTTGTTTGTGTAACTTTTAACACTTTGTTTTCTTTGAATTGTTTTGCAACCTGCTCTCCTCCCTGCCTAAGAATAATTAAAAACCATTATTTTTTAATCAATTACAAAAATATTGTACTTGCAAAATTCAGAGAGAATCGTCACGATTTAGTTGTAAAGAATATTTCATTTTAACAACTTTGTTTTCCTTGGCAAAACATGCTATTACTAACATTTAACCCTTTCACCGCCAAAGTCGCATTTTAGCACCACAGTGATTTAACACATACATGTATGTCACTAAAAGGCATCAAATTGGGGTCTATTATCCAAAGACCCCATTGTCTTAGTTTTGGGAAGACCTTATTTTATATGTGACAGAAGAATCCCCAATACTGCAGATGGATTTTGTTCTCTACCCAGGTAAATTTAATGGGAATTTTTGGCTGAAATATGGCTGGCGGTGAAAGGGTTAACCTTTCTCTCTCTCTCTCTCTCTCTCTCTCTCTCTCTCTCTCTCTCTCTCTCTCTCTCTCAAGAATGCTCTCATGGGAATCATCCCAGAAGGAATGAGGGTTGAGAGGCGGAGGGTGCTATTTCCATGGATTATGCAGAAACATCACTTGTGAAATAACAAGACTCTGACTCATTCTGGCAGCTGACTAGCTGAAGGTTACCTCCACCATTTTCTGCCACTTCCACCACTGATCATTTACAAACAACATTGTGGGGAGGTGTGTGTAGGTGTGTGTGTGTGTGTGTGAGTGTGTGTGCGTATGTGTGTGTGTGTGTGTGCGTGTGCATGCGTGCGTGTGCGTGTGCTTGTGCGTGTGCGTGTTGTGGCAGTGGTATTGTAGCTGATGCTTACAGCACTACCTCCGTACCTGTTTTCACACTTTCACTCTTCCTAACTGTCGATGCTTAAAACGGAAGAGTTCACTGATCTCTGTATTGGTAGTGAATTACACATTACATGCTCTCCCAAATTTTTTTTTTCAAACAAACCTTGAATTCTGTGTTGACTTGAATTCAGCAGGAACATTTTGCAGCCTATCCTCCCCCTCCTTTACCCTCCTCCCCCCAACAGATCAAAGAGATCTCTTTCTAACCCACCTCCCCCCTCCCCAGTCCTTGCGCTCTCTACAACAAATACTTCCACTTCCTAACATGAAAATGACCAGCACAATGGATTTAAAGACCCTCCACGTCACATGTCACATTCCCTCTTATGCTAGGAAGATTTCTTAAGATTCCTTACCAGCTATAAGAGGGAAAAACCATGATTTTGACACGAGATGTGGTGGGTCTTTAAAAAAAATCAAGTCCTGAGGTCTTAGATGCATGACTAAAGGTAAAGGTGTCCCATAGCCTATCGGACGTAGGGGCAACGAACTGTTATAGGTTTACCGTGTCAAGGGCACGGCATCATGGAAAGCGGAGCCCATCCCTCTCCTTCCGCCGCCTTTAACCTTCCCTGAACGAATTAGGTACCCATTCACTGCTGGGTGGACAGAGGGTTTTCAGGCCAGAAAAATCAGACTCCAAGCTGGACTCGAACCCGCGACCTTCCGCACCACAGCCGAGCGCTGTAACCACTCGACCACGGGCCCCTCTAATGCATGACTAGCCTCCAACACATATTAACACACACACCCCACCCCACCACCAATTAATTTATTTTTATATTATTATTAAATCTTATTCAAATAAGGGGCAATGAGAAGCCCTGTCTTTTTTGTGTGCTGTCCCTTCTTCTGGGTCGTACAGTGGCGCTGCTCCCACAACGCTCATTACGAATCCCAACTCGCAGCCACACCCCGGCTTGTTCAGGTCGCAGAATCTGAGACCAGCAGTCCAAGGGGAGCGAATCTATGTTAGGCTGTCAGCACTGCTGCTGAGTCACTTTGGTCGAGTTCAGTGGAGCCTGTTCAGGACACCACCAACTAAGCCCCCTACTGACGACACTATTCTCTTGGTCGCGGAGCCAGCGTGAGCGAAGTCCTCTTCCGAGGGTGCCACCACGACTGTCCACCGACAGCTCCTCAGAACACACTGATCCCCATGACTTTGACCCGAACGCACCAAGGCATAGACTGGATTGGAAACCGAAACTGAGGTCACCATGAGAGCAGGGCATGCAAAGCCACAGAATTTGAGACATTTTTTTCTTTTTAATGAGAAACCCTGTCTTCACTGAAGAAAGATATGAAAAGCCTGAAGTCCTGAATGTTCATGCAGTTGTCGACTCTGAACTACTTAAAAGATTCGCTTCCTAAACAAAATTCTTTTAGGCACAAAAAAGGACAGAATTGTTCAAATATTAGTTGCAACCTACTTAAAGATTTGCTTCCTTTCAGGCACATAAAAACAAACCAGTATAATTCATGTGCTTTGTCTTCATTAAAATGTACTTAAATCATTCAGGTCCTTCCGCCTAAATGTATGTACCGGTAGAAGAAATACTAAGCTGTCAGTTTGATGAATTTGCTTCAAGGGAAGTAAATCTGTGTGCACACTATACTTTGGTCACTTCTAAACTCGCTTCGCTCCCTTAGACCACATTTTTGCCTCTTACTTTGCATTTGTAGTGGTTTGTAGTTGGGTAACCAATTGCTGTAGAGTCTTTCTATATAAAGGCTTTCTATTTATAAATTTAAAAAAGTCTGATCTACCACTTCCCTATGTCTAAACCTGAAGTAAAAATCTGTAATCTTTCATTTCTCTTTTTGTTTATGTCTGTTTTGTTTGTGTGTATGGCTAGAGTGATTTGATGAGGACTTTTTTTAATAATTCAAAATCATTGTGATGCGAATGAGTTAATGAACACAAACAAACAAACAGAACTTGTTAGAGATTTCCTTTGTCTTAACAGTAAATGACAGAATTAAAGTTTAAGTTAAAGTAAAGAACTTGTCGAAAACATGCTTTGCCTTAAGCACTGAATTACATATAACCCATAAGCGGCCTTACACTGCCATTATTTTCAAATTACTAAATCAGACATCCGTTAACCCTTAAATAAATAAAAAATAGTGTTGAATCCTGGACAAAATATGATCAATCAAACAAATGAGGTTCAAAAGAGTTCACGACCTTCAGCTTCACAATCAAATGCAAACATTAGAATAGAAGTAGAACAATAAAGAAACTGCTTTTCATAAATACAAATAGTAGGAAGAACTCTACAAATGTGTAGGATATTAAACAAAACCTGAAAAAAAACACCATATAACAGCATAATCGCCAAGGCCCCAGGGATGAGGGAAACGCCTTTTCAGACATTTCAATAAGAGGCAAAGCTTTCAAGGCTCACTCGCTGTTCTTTTCTTTAAAAAAAAATCTAAATGCCAGAGATAGATCTAAATGCCAAATCGTTTACTTTCAAATACTCCATGTTGATGACTGTTGTAACAGTTGATGAATATGGTAACTGTTGATGACTGTTGTAACAGTTGATGAATATGGTAACTGTTGATGAATATGGTAACTGTTGATGAATATGGTAACTGTTGATGACTGTTGTAACTGTTGATGAATATGGTAACTATTGATGACTGTTGTAACTGTTGATGACTATGGTAACTATTGTTGACTGTTGTAACAGTTGATGAATATGGTAACTGTTGATGACTGTTGTAACAGTTGATGAATATGGTAACTGTTGATGACTGTTATAACAGTTGATGAATATGGTAACTGTTGATGAATATGGTAACTATTGATGACTGTTGTAACTGTTGATGACTATGGTAACTATTGTTGACTGTTGTAACTGTTGATGACTATGGTAACTATTGTCGACTGTTGTAACTGTTGATGAATATGGTAACTGTTGATGAATATGGTAACTGTTGATGACTGTTGTAACAGTTGATGAATATGGTAACTGTTGATGAATATGGTAACTATTGATGACTGTTGCAACTGTTGATGACTATGGTAACTGTTGATGACTGTTGTAACTGTTGATGAATATCAGCTTGATGTGATATATCATCCTACAAAATTTTAAAGCAAATATGTGCAGAGGATTCAAAAATTCAAGGTCAAAGGTCAAGGTGATCATGGTCACCGAGGTTGACAACACTTCACATTCCATTTGATCTTAAGCTAGTCTATCTGCTTGCCAAATTTGAGGACTGTATCTGCCAGGATATAAAAGATATGGCCAAAACAAATAATTGACGAAGTTCAAGGACAAAGGTCAAGCTTAAGATTATCAGAGTAAAAGTCACCTCAGATACCACATCACCTTAGGTTAATGCACCACCATGCCAAATGTGGGGACTTAAACTGCGAAACTGTGAAAGATATGGCCAAGACAAAGCTTAAACGTTAAAGGTCAAGGTCATTGGCTAATTTTAATATGCAAATCATCTTTCTTGAAAGCTTGCATAAACATCTATGTGTATGCAAAGTTTGAACAATGTACGCCATGTAGTTCTCGAGAAAAAGCCAACGTTAAAGTTACCACGGACACACACACACACACACACACACACACACACACACACACACACACACACACACACCTGGAAAACCGAAGAAGCATGAGAACATAGACTCACTTCATGTCGTTGGCACGAGTGAGCCAAAAAGCATCACATACACACAGGAAAGGCTGGGAAAAAGACGTAGGATGAATTAAAGGCAAAGGTAAGAGACATGACTCTAGGCAATGAGGGGAAAGAAATTCCGGGCTTTCTGCCATTGAAGAGAGGAGCTACTCATCATTCTGCAATGATGAAGATTTTGGTGTTTGCCGAAATCAGATTCACAGACTTGACTGAGGAATGTTAAAGGTGGAGTATGTAAGGGGGGTTCCTAGGTTACAATTGTTTCAGTTTTTTTGTGACGTTTCTTGCTTGAGGTTAAGCGTTTGTTGTTGGGTGTGAGCTCATCTGACGGGAGTGTGAAAGTTGTTTGTGTGTGTGTGTGTGTGTGTATGTGTGTGCGTATGTGTGTGTGTGTGTGTGTGTGTGTGTGTGTGTGTGTGTGTGTGTGCGTCTTTCATTTAACATCTATCCACTTCTCGTGGTATTAGACGGATCACGATATTAACGTGTGTGTGTGTGTGTGTGTGTGTGTGTGTGTGTGCGTGCGCGTGCATGCACATGCATGTGTGTGTGCATGCATGTGTGTGTATGCACAAATCTTCATCTGTGTGTCAGTTGAGATATGGAATGAATGCTATGTTTGTACATAAACACATCTCGGTACATGCATGTCCAAATAAGAAATCTTTCACACAAACATAACAAGTGTCTGTGTGTGG
Source organism: Phymorhynchus buccinoides (assembly GCA_017654935.2). Lineage (NCBI taxonomy): Eukaryota > Metazoa > Mollusca > Gastropoda > Neogastropoda > Raphitomidae > Phymorhynchus > Phymorhynchus buccinoides. The sequence continues at coordinate 56,494,361 of CM065692.1, forward strand.
TTTTGTGTGTGTGTGTGTGTGTGCGTGTGCGTGTGTGTGTGTGTGTGTGTGTGTGCGTGTGCGTGCGTGTGTGTGCGTGCGCGTGCAGACGCGTGTATGCACTTGTATGTGACTGTGAATATGTGTGAGGTGTCTCCTACTATAGCCATCCATTCTCACAAAATCACGGAAATTAGATAACGTGAATCTTTCAAACCAAGATTTAAAAAAACCTCTTTCAGACTATAACAACCATAAAAATACAAGATATTGCACGGACATACAACAAAAAAGACAGAAAGACATGAACAATCAGAATTTCCCTCTACTCCGAAGGAGGCGGCGGACAACCACCAACAAGAGAGAAACATTAGAACCCCTGACCCAGACAGACTGCAGTGAAACCACCCTATCCCCCCATTGATTCCCAGGGCTGTGCTAAAGCAAAGGGGTTCAGCTGGAAATCCTTATAATAATAATACTACTGAACATTCATATAGCGCTTTACTCCCTTTGCAGGGAGCTCAAAGCGCTTTACATAGACAATAAAACACAAATAAGCTAACATTATACACATAAGACTAACTACAATCAAATCAACTATACATAAAATAACATTATTTAAACAAGGCCCTGTTTATAACCACAACGTTTGAAACAATATTACAATATTATAAGAAAATAAACAAAATTGCTAGGGAAATCAAAGTTCATAAGCACGGAAACGGCACAGCGACGGTAACAATATCATGTCGTGTTAATCGCTCAAACTAAATTGCTACTGCTTGAATCCAGAAGACACGAAACGGCAACGGTAAGTCACCGGCAGGAGTTTTTGGAGCATGTTGCGAATTTTGCTGTTGCCGTCCACGAAATAGGGACGGCACCATGAAATCTGAGGGAAAAAATGCTTCGGTCAGCTATGGAAAAAAAGGGGGGGGGGGGGGGGGGGATTTGGTCACGGTCGTGTTTGGATAGGTAAGGCACCATTTCTTTCTTCTTCTTCTTCTGCGTTCCCAGGCCATATGGCCATAATGGCTAAGGTACATATGTGTCCGGTTTTCAGTTTTCACTTGTCTCCCCGCTGCGTACAGCCGACACATTCGGATTTCGGAGAAGCTCAAGAGAAAAATGATTTGGAAGATTTTTTTGAAAAAAGGCAGGAGAATGGGCCAACATCTCTTTCAAAAAGAAAAGGCGCTGTACCGTTTCCGTTTGGATGGATTCAAAACTTCGGGTTTCGTCACGGAACCTACGACGACAACCACAAAAAAGCTGCCGTGCTGTCGGGGAAAACGTTTAGAAGGATTTCCAGCTTTAGGCGGACAGACGGAAGACAAGCTACCTTGCATCTGAACCCTAGGGGTGAAAACATTAGCATTCCAGCCTCCCAACTTGGTTTCCACTTTTTGCACTACAGCCCCCCCCCCCCCTTTCTCCTCCCCCTGTATCCAGGACAGGTCTACCCTTCTTCTTGCACCTTGCCTTGTTTGTTTGTTGTCGTACCCTGGCCCAAAGACTCCAGGGATCAATCCCAACAGCCGAAGCACTTGAACACTATGGTACGAAATGCACCAGCTAGGGATGAGAACATTACGTGTGTGACCGTTTTTGATTACCCCGCCATGTGGGCAGCCACAATCCGTCTTCGGGGGAATTCAAATCAGTGAAATTGAAGGTCGCTGGCACGCGGTAAATGACCTATTGGTCTGACACAGCCTTATGCCAAGTCAAGTGCACCTAGCCTTGATTCCACCCCCTCTCCTCCGCCACCCATTTCTTCTTTCCTAGGGACAGATGGTAAAACTGACGGTGACTGTTTAGATTCAGGGAGCAAGCTGCATGCATACCTGGACAATGTGCAAACAAACTGCAACAGGACTGTTGGGAGGGTTTCCCCCTATTATCTTTGCTTTATCAGTATTCCCATTTTACGCACAATATGTACACATGTTTTTTCATGATTGGGGTGGTTGAGGAACATGAATGTGAGAGTGTGGTCTTTTGATGATGGCTTGTTCTGCTTGTGTGTGCATGTGTAAACTTTATAACATGTTGTTTTGAATAAACATCGTTTTATAAAAATGAAAAAATTAGGCCTATGGGAGAGCTGATGATGTGTGTGGGAGTTTGTATGCTCTGTGTGTGTGTGTGTGTGTGTGTGTGTGTGTGTGTGTGTGTGTGTGTGTGTGTGTGTGTGTGTGTGTGTGTGTGTGTGTAAGTGCAGGTAGGAAGGTGTGTAAGTGTGTGCATCAGAAAGTGTGTGTGTGTGTGTGTGTGTGTGTGTGTGTGTGTATGTGTGTGTGTAAGTGCAGGTAGGAAGGTGTGTAAGTGTGTGCATCAGAAAGTGTGTGTGTGTGTGTGTGTGTGTGTGTGTGTGTGTGTGTGTGTGTGTGAGAGAGAGAGAGAGAAGAGAGAGAGAGAGAGAGAGAGAGAGAGAGAGAGAGAGAGAGAGAGAGAGAGAGAGAGAGAGAGAGAGAGAGAGAGAGAGAGAGAGAGAGAGAGAGAGAGAGAGAGAGAGAGAGAGAGAGAGAGAGAGAGAGAGAGAGAGAGAGAGAGAGAGAGAGAGAGAGAGAGAGAGAGAGAGAGAGAGAGAGAGAGAGAGAGAGAGAGAGAGAGAGAGAGAGAGAGAGAGAGAGAGAGAGAGAGAGAGAGAGAGAGAGAGAGAGAGAGAGAGAGAGAGAGAGAGAGAGAGAGAGAGAGAGAGAGAGAGAGAGAGAGAGAGAGAGAGAGAGAGAGAGAGAGAGAGAGAGAGAGAGAGAGAGAGAGAGAGAGAGAGAGAGAGAGAGAGAGAGAGAGAGAGAGAGAGAGAGAGAGAGACTGAAATCCTTTCTAAACTTTGTGCACATGTGTATGAGAGCGAGCACCAGAGAGAGAGAGAGAGAATATATGTCTGTGTTGCGTGCGTGAGACAGTGTGTTAGTCACTTAGTGTATGTGATAATGTGTGTGTGTGAGCATATGTGTGCTTGTGTGTGTGTGTCGATGGGCCTGGGTTAAATAGATGATACTTTGGCCTTATTCCCAGGATAGGATACAGAAAAGGAGTAAATTTAAAAGGGGCTTAACATATAAATCACATTAAATAGAATCACTGCCAAACCACACCACAGAGAGAGAGAGAGAGAGAGAGAGAGAGAGAGAGAGAGAGAGAGAGAGAGAGAGAGAGAGAGAGAGAGAGAGAGAGAGAAGAGAGAGAGAGAGAGAGAGAGAGAGAGAGAGAGAGAGAGAGAGAGAGAGAGACACAGAGAGAGAGAGAGACAGAGAAAGAGAGAGAGAGAGAGAGAGAGAGAGAGAGGGGGGGGGGGGAGAGGAGAGAGAGATCTGAGAGAGAGAGAGGAACTGGCAATAGACACATTATAGGCAGCGCATGCAGAAAGATACAAAAACAAATGCAAACTGAAAAAGACAAGTTTGGATGAGGAAAAGGATGACAGAGACAAGAAACAGTGGTAAAACTGGAAAATGAAGAAGAAAAAAGAGCAGAGAAAAAAGACAAAGGCGTCGAAATACACTCAGAGAAGGAGATTCAGACAATGAGAACGATGAAAAAACAGGAACAGCAGGGCTCCCAGGAACCCCCATTTGAGGGTGTATGAAGTATGAAAATTCTAAAGGACCCTCTAAAAGAATGTGCAGGGGGTCCCAGGGATGCACTAGAAAGTCTTTTTAGCATTCACAATGCTACTGTGACCCTCTATCCCGCCTCCAGAACCCTCTTTTTCTTCTTCTTCTGTGGTGGTGTCCAGCTTCTTTTAATAGAAGTAAATGCACACACTTTAAGTGTAAGTGAAGGAGTCCCTGGGACCCCTTGTTTTGAGGGACGATTGGGAGCCCTGCACAGTGATGAGAGGACAGAGAAGCGATGATACAGAACGAGACAAGAGACAAGAAGTTGGACAAACAATGGAAAAACGGAGAAAACGCAGGAAAGAAACACAAGATAGAAACATACGGCAAGACAATGGCGCAACAGAATCACAGACTCCAGTTGTTCTGGCAAGGATAAGTATGTCAGTAGAGACAAAAACAGGCAAGATTCGCCTCAAAACATATCCACACAACATTTGTGACCTAGCACCACGAAAGGGACATTAAGTGTCAAAATGACCACATTTGAGATATTGGTACAGCTAGAAACTTCAGACAATTCTCTTTCAAATGATATAAGAACCATTTTTGCAACGTTTTCCGTTTTAGTGTTATAAGCATTTAAATTTGGTTGGGTGACTGTTGGCCATTTTGATAAATAACAGTGTAAAGTTTAGCCTAGCTGAAGAAAATGCACCAACCTACTCATTTAAAAGCACTTTTTGGAGTATTTAGAGACCATACCAATGATTGCTCTTTATAAATATGAAAGATGAGATGTTAGAGCACAAAAATACCCGTAACTCAAAATTGATAAAAAATAAGATTTTTGACTTTGCAAGCCTGTTGTGAGAAACTAGCCCAGCGACTTAATGTCCCTTTCATGGTGCTGGGTCACATGTTTTCATAATAAGCCATGCAAACTCACAAAATCAGGAGACTATCTCAACACACATTGCACAGACGCCAAGAAATAATACTTTTTATATCAACAGGACATTACAGAACCAGAAGCAAAATAGAAAGCCATTTAAATGTACTCCAAACTTGTTAAGACTAGAAAGATTGAGAGAGAGACTCAGAGAGAGAGGGGGGAGAGAGAGAGGGGGGGGGGGAGAGAGAGAGAGAGAAAGAGAGAACGAGTGCAGCGAGCAAGGAAAAGAGAATGTAAACCTTGTTACTGACAAAGCAAGAAATGTGCTAAGCCTGGTCCATTTGAGCACTGCATGAGTTACATAACCCCCATGTCCAATGAACACTGAGTTACATGGCCCCTGCATATGTGACTGACAACACCACACGACTTGAAGACTTAGACTATCTTTTCACAAACATCTATTTTTTTAAAAACAATGCATCTTTTGCCAACAAGTTTTAGTCTTTTGGCTTGCCATTTGCGCAAAATGCCCTATCATGCATCAGCGTCAGGACATCCGGGTCAATTCCGCCCATTTTTACTGTGATTGATTCAATAGTTTAGGCTGTAAAGGCCCAAACAAAACTACAGTGATCGCGCTAGGAATTTTGAAAACCGGTCCAATCAACGACAATGTCCCAGAACAACCGGTGTGTGAAAACCAGTCCCAGGGAAACCAAACCAGTGAAAACCACAACATCAGAGCCGTTAGAACAATGTATCAGTCCTAGCAAAAAATTATCAGCCCCTGGGACTGACAGGTCAAATTGTTTTCAGTATTTTGGTTTTGCAATCAGTATTTTACTGATAATTACCAGTAAACGCATCACAGAAATATCATCACAAACACACACATACACAGAAAAAAAGCACAGGCCCTCGTTCCAGTGCAAAAGGGAAAGACAATCAAAGACAGCAACAGTGATCACAAATCTGGACTGTACCTGGACCAATTCGTTGCGCTCCTTCTGCCCCGAGGTGAGGTACTGCTGCAGCTGTCGAATCTCACTGATGATGGCCTGGGCCTGGCCCACGCTGTACCCCCCTGTGGACTGCAGCTTCTGACCCACACTGTAACAGAAACATGGTCAACTGTAACAATTAATTACTGTCGAACCTCACTGATGATGGCCTGTGCCTGGCCCACGCTGTACCCCCCTGTGGACTGCAGCTTCTGACCCACACTGTAACAGAGACATGGTCAACTGTAACAATTAATTACTGCCGAATCTCACTGATGATGGCCTGTGCCTGGCCCACGCTGTACCCCCCTGTGGACTGCAGCTTCTGACCCACACTGTAAGAATGGTCAGTTTGACACTTAGGCCGTGTACACACATAAGCGGATATTCCATACAGAAACCTGTGCGCAATCCATAAATAAGTGAAACAAAGAAGGGAAAAGATTTGCGCATGTGTCCGAATTTCCCCTATATGCGTAAACTTTTATCCTTCTTTCTTCCACTCATTTAAAGTTTTCCGTACGGAACTTACGCGTCTAATGCGAACCCGGCCTTAATGTACCTTTCATGGTGCTAGGTCACATATATAAGGCGCAGGGGTCTCAGTCTTGGAAAGAAAACTATCGCCTTATGGTACGAAAAAAATGCGGTAGTGTCACCCATGCTGACCTGTTGAGGGTCTCCACCCCCTGCTCCTTGTAGTGCATCTCTGTCTTGATCTGCTCCAGCTCCCAGTGCAGGCGGGCCACCCGGTTCTTGGCCAGGTGGATGTCCGCCTTGAGCAGGTCGGGGTCATACTTGGAGCTGCCCACGCTGGAGTTGGAGTTCACTGCACACACACACACAGACAACAGGGTCTTGGTCGTAGGCTTTACTCATCATATGATTGTGAATGTGATGGTGCATGAAAAAAACAGACCAGGGCTCCCAATCGTCCCGCAAAACAAGGGGTCCCAGGGACTCCTTCACTTATAGTATAGAGGGTCCTAGAGGCGGGATAGCCCCGCCTTGAGCTGGTCAGGGTCATACTTGGAGCTGCCCACGCTGGAGTTGGAGTTCACTGCGCACACACACAACAGGGTCTTCAGGACTCCTAGGGACCCCCAGGGGGGTCATGTTTGGGGGTCTATGAAGCACTAAAATTCTAAAGGACCCTCTAGGATGCACTGGAAACATTCTTTCTAGCATTCACAATGCCACTGGGGACCATCTATCCCGCCTCTAGGACCCTCTATACAATAAGTGAAGGAGTCCCAGGGACCCCTTCTTTTGCGGGATGATTGGGAGCCCTGGTCATGGTCGTAGGCTTTACTCATCATACACTCACTAACTCAGGCATGGAAATTGGAAAGGTCAAAACAAAACAAAAGCTGAAAAGCGGGAGGCTCTGGGGGCAAAGTCCCCTGAAAGTGAAGCTTTTTTGTTTAATGTAATGTAAGCCTTAAAAACAGCATTAGAAATAAAACTGATATATTTAGTTCATTTTGCATTCACTCATTTGGATTCGTTTTTTTAATCTAAAAATGTTGTTTTGGGCCATCAAAAAAGAGAGCTGAAATTTGCTTAAAATCTGAAAATTCCCATGCCTGATACTGCTGGGTTTTTTTTATAGTCTTTTCACCACCGATGTCGCATTTCTGTACCACACCGATTTAATACCCATCCCATGCTACACTAAAAGGCATGACATTAGGATATGTTATCTTTATGTTGTTAAAGCCAGCGCGGTGCTATATAAGCAAGCAGTAGGCTAAAATTGTCAGTTTCTGCTTGGCGCTTGCAGCGAAAGCATCCTTTTTCAAAAGGAAAAGGAGGGAAAACTCAACTGGCGCAGGCGAAAGCCCGCAGCTAGGAGAGTCGCTGGCTTGTTTCTCTCTCTCTCCCCCTTACAACTGACTACCCGATTCCTGGGATCGGCTCTTTTATAGCCCAGTTGTGCCTTTAAGTTTGGTAGATAACTAAAGGCCTTATTTGATACATGCATGGGTTTAACTCCCAAAAATTAAAAAAAATTAAAGGCAGGGGTCCAGGGACCCATGGCCCTGGCAGGGTACAGGGGCAGAGCCCCATCGGACGATTCAAGGGGGCAACTTAAGAGAGAAATATAACGAGACAGTTAAAATGATAAGACAGAGACAATTATTACATTGCCTTTGTAAACTTCCAAGATAAAAACAACTAAATCGCTTGTGGTCATTGTGGTCCCACCCCCTCCCCCAAACCCACCATTTCACAAAACAGAACAGGGTTGATACCAAACCTAAAACAGTGTGACCACATTAATGCACAGAATAGTATTTCAAGACTTAAAGCTTTGAGTTCAAATTAAAGCTTTGAGTTCAATCAGTACACTTTGAAAATATGTTGAATTTTTTCTATTTTGTCACAGCTTTCAAGCTCTTGGAGATATTGGTTGCTTTGTGTGTGTGTGTGTGTGTGTGTGTGTGTGTGTGTGTGTGTGTGTGTGTGTGTGTGTGGATGAGTGAGCTGTGAGTGAGTGGGACTCCCTTCCACCAGAGGCAATATCATCGGCCTCGGTGGAGGAATTCAAATCCCAGATCTGAAACCCCTCCCCTCTACCCTCACCCTGCTCTCCCCTTCCCCCCAGTTTTTCGCCTTCCTATTTCCTCAACTCCACCCTGTTCAGCTCCAACTCAACTGTGTCCCCCCTCCCCTCCCTACAAATCTCTGATTGAAGCTGATCATCTGGGCAGCAAGTATCCCACACCAGTCATCTTGTTAATTTGCAACCCCCCCTACGTACTAAGCGTCATAATCATCAAATTGTTGATGGAGGACGCTATATTCAAGAAGACAAGAAGAAAGAGATGGTTGTTGGTGGGTTGTTTTTGCATGTGTGTCATAATGCAGAATCATTAGGTTAACAAACAAACACAAAAGCAAAAAAAGACCTTTCAAAGCAAAATACAATGAACGTACAGCTAGTGTGTGAAGATTTCCAGCAGTTGGAGGTAAGCGTGTCTTTGAGGTGCTGGAATTCATCCTGGGCTAGGTTCAGCCGCTGTTCTTTTATGTTGTAGATCTCTTGCTTGGCCTGTGACACACACACACACACATATATAAGATATGCACATGCTCACAAACATACACACACAGTGACACACACACATACACAAGCAGAGTCACACACACACACACATAAGGCCTATATTTTACACAAAACTCAGAATTTGTTATTATATTTTCTAACTATATTGTATATTTTTCTAACTATATTCTCAATCATAATGGCGCACGGGTCTCAACTTGACAAAACTTTTACAGCGCTTAATCTTAAAGCTCTATATCATAATGAAAGAATAGATTACTGTAATTTTCGGACTATAAGGCGATATTTTTTTCTCCAATTTCGAACTATGTGCCTAATAAACGAGGACGCCCTATTAGTGATTAAAATCGTGAGAAGAGAGGCAGTGATTGCCATGCTCAGTACAGTCTACTGTGAGTCTAGACATCGAAAGTGGCAATGAGTCACCGATACGGCAAATACTCAGGTTCAAATGCTGCAAAATCCCTATTATCATCCGAGACACTGTCTAACAGATGCCATAACCCTTCATTGGACGTAAAAAGCATTGCTGTAGAGCTTAAAATGCCATCATTCAAACAGTTTTCATGAAAAAAAGTCTTAACACAATGGGAAGTTGCACAAACGGAAGTTCGATTATTTGAAAGGGGAGCCAACTCTCGTTTATGACAGCCGTAATGGCGGTCGGCAAGCGTTTACAGACGCATACGGGCTTTGAAGCTTGACTTTCTTTTGCGAGGTGTGTATCGCAAACGAGGGCGCTGTTTTTTCTTTCTTTTTTAAAAAGTTTTCTTGAAAACTGTCCTATTTGCCTTAAATACACACAAGCGCCTAATGGTCTGAGAAATATGGTATATTAAACATACACAGTATACAGAAGAGATCAGTGCAACCATTATTTGCACTGCCCTTATATATGGCATTGGAACGTCAGACAATCAACCCTAATGATATGGACTATCAGCAATTTTCAAATAATA
>CM065692.1:56504336-56541246 GCA_017654935.2 Phymorhynchus buccinoides
AGAACAATGACTATGATAGATAAATAGGATAAGCAAGAAAAGAAAAAAAGGCAAAAAAGATACAATGATGATATGATATGATAGACAAAAACAACAAGCAAGCCTTTAAAAATCAAAAAGAAATAGCAAATAAGCAAAATAAAAATAAACAAACAACAATGATAGTAAATAATAAGAAACATACAATGAGCAACAGCAAAAAAAATAATGGCAAAAGCAGGCACAATACCCATAATAACATTGTGGACGTGCGTGTTGTTGCAGGTTGAACCTGCACAGTGAGAAGAACAATATTATGGAGGAGCTCAACGAGACAGCAAAGCTCACCTCCTTCCTGGAAACGCAGCTCAGAAGGTGTGTTTTTTGGGTATTTGGTGTATATTCTAGTCACAGAGACTTATTTTTGTTAAATTCGGGCTGCTCTCCCCTGGAGACCGCGTCGCCATATATTTGGCAGCACTTACCCAATTTTGTTTTGTTGTTTTCGATTTTTTTTTTTTTTTTGGGGGCACAGGGTGCGGAGTGGGGTTGGGGGTGTGGGCACACTTGGAAAACCTAGCTATCAATTTGGCCATGCCAGGCAGCGGGATTTCTCCCTGTTCTTACCGACTTTCAACTGCCGTGGGATTTTTACGTGCGTAAAGCGCACGGGTCAGACTAGCTTTAAGTCCCTGTCCGAAGGACTGGACGTTCAGTTTGATTTTCCTGTCAAACTAGAAAGAAAGGGCGAGGCCGGGATTCGAACCCTGGTCACTCACGCTGCAGTCATGCATTGCATTTGGCAGGCGAATGCCTTAACCACACTGCTGCCTTTCTCCCTGTGTGCGTGTGCAGCGTGCATGCATGTGAAATGTGAATGCTTCTATTTTCAAAATGTATTCAAGGTACAGTGGAGTACCCTTAACATAGACTTCAGGGGACAAAGATTTTTGTGTGTGTTAAGCAGTATTTTGTGTTAAGCATTAAGTAATAATAAAGAGGGGTTTCGTCAGTTCAAACAGATTTTTGTACGTTAACCAATATTTCATGATATCCAGTTTTGTGTTAAGAGTACTCCACTGTATGCATAATGATGATTATAATAGTCATAATACTTTTAAGATGGCTTTGATGCTATACTTAAAATAAATTTAGGATCGTTTTCAGTTCCATAGTTAAAATAAATTTAGGATCGTTTTCAGTTCTGTAGTTAAAATAAATTTAGGATCGTTTTCAGTTCTATAGTTAAAATAAATTTAGGATCGTTTTCAGTTCCATAGTTAAAATAAATTTAGGATCGTTTTCAGTTCTATAGTTAAAATAAATTTAGGATCGTTTTCAGTTCCATAGTTAAAATAAATTTAGGATCGTTTTCAGTTCCATAGTTAAAATAAATTTAGGATCGTTTTCAGTTCCATAGTTAAAATAAATTTAGGATCGTTTTCAGTTCTGTAGTTAAAATATATTCACACCATTTTCACTCTTTAATTGAAAGTAAAGGTCTGCTTTCATGTAGTACAGCATATAAAAATCATTCATGCTATTGTTTTGACGTTTTTATGAAATGGCTTTGGGATTATGCGTTGCAGCCAGTTTCTGAGTGTTCACTTTCCTGCCTCCCCTCCCCCCCCTCTCTCTCTCTCTCTCTTTCAAAATGTTAAAACTATTATAATACTGTCAAAATGTTAAAACTTATAATACTTAAGTTTCTGCGTTTCAGCCTTTCTCCGGGCACACTTTTAAATTAAACTAAACAGCGTTATATACAAATGCACTTTTTTTCTACAGGTTTTTCTTTTTCTCTTTTTCTTTTGCCAGATTTGCCTTGCATGCATAAGCACCGAACAGTCCGAAAAATATGGTACTGATGATATTTTGGGGGTGTTTTTGTTAAGTGGCATTGGTTGGGATGGTTTGTTTCTCTGAGCACTTCTTTCCTCTTGTCTATCCCCCCCCCCCCCCTCGTCATGCTCACTCTTCTTTTCTAAAATTTTTACTGAACCTTTTTTTTACATTTTCATACAAATGAAATAAAAGTAAAATAACAATCTACAGACATACAAATCAGAAAAAAGAGAGAGAAAAAAGAAACCAAGAAAGAAAACAAAGGAGGAACGAGGGGAAACAAACAAACAAAACCACAAAAAAAACTTCAAGGCAAGGTTATGATGAAATCGGGCTGGCAATTTAAGTTATTAAAATTAGCGTGCGTATCCACACATTTTACCATACATTTGTTTTGCCACCCCCATAGTTATCAGTGCACACACAAACTGTGAACCAATATGCCAGAAATATCATTCATATATATAGCTAGCTCTGCATCCACCACACCATTTTTATAAATATTTTTTATCATTTATCCTTTCCTTTATTTTAATATATTTTTTGATAATTGGCTCGGCACAGTCCGCTCCCTTTACATCAATCTAGTCTAGGTCTTAATAGTATGTTCAACTGGCAACACTCGTTCATACAGACAAAAAAAAAAAGCTCTTTGTCCACAACCCCTTTGGACTCTTTTTATCTTATGCTTATGCTTTGTTAGTTCTTCTAGCACCTTGGGCGAATGGTATAGTCGCCCAGTACATCACACTTCACTCCCCCCCCGCGCACAAGCCCTTCACTGCCGTGTGTTTCTGTCTATTTTCAGCGCTCATGTTAGTGCCTTTTTTGTACCGGTTAAAGCAACGCACGCGCACTCGCCACAAAAGTTACTCCCCTCTTGTCAGTTAGGATGCAACGGACAACCAAGAACGTTTAAAATAAAATACATGGCTCTAGCAGAGTTAAGTTGTTGTTGTTGTTATACCCTGGCTAAAGGACTCCAGAGATAACCCCAAACAACCAAAGCAATTGAACACTATGGTGTACAAATGCACCAACTTAGGGATAAGAACATTACGTGTGCATGAATGCTCCTTCTTTCAGGATGTCCTGAATTGCAGGATTTTTTAAATTGCCTAGAGCTGGCGTCGCCGGATTATGAGAATTTGAGAAACAACAATTTTCTTACACACACACAAACTTGTACAATAATAAAAAGGGCCTATATAAGCATTTGCTATATTCAAAGGAATGTAGCACTTGTACTAGTCTAGAGGGGTTAAAAAAAAAAAGAGCAGTAAATGTGTGTGTGTGTGCGCTGCTCCTGCACTCCGCCGGGGCCGCCCCCCTTGCAGGATTTTTTAAATTTCCCAGGAAGCAGCCATGTGTGTGAGAGTGACCATTCTTGATTACCCCTGCCACGTGGGCAGCCACACTCCCGACTTGGGAGAAGAGTTGAGATATATGTTAAAGTTTCTGTGTGTTTCAGCCTGTCTCTGAGCACGCTTTCGATGTCCTCCGGCTCGTCCCTGGGCTCGCTAGGCTCCCTGTCGGCCAGCAGCCGCGGCTCGCTCAACTCCCTCAGCACGCTGGACGTGTACGGGTCGGGGGTGGCGGCGGGGGTCGCGGGGTCGGGGCTAGGGGTCATGGGGGCAGAGGTCAACCTCCAGGAGCTGCACCAGCGCGTGGAGAAGCTCCTCCAGGGCCACAGCAGCAGCATGTCGCCCATCAGCGAGGGGATGTTGTCGCCCGCAACCACCCCCATCCCCCACGCTGACGTCACCGCCGCGGCCACCAACAACTACCTGCAGAGTGTGATGGGAGGGGGTGGGGGTGGGGGAGGCATGACCGCGGCGGGTTCGACAAGTTCGGAAGGCGCCGCCACTGCCAAATCGTTGCCCTACTCGTCCTCTCTCCCTTCCCCTCCTGTCTCCCCGTACAGCATTGGGGCCCCGCCCAGCTACGACCAGCACATGAGCTGCATGCACAGACTGTTGCCAGGCAACGGTGGGGTTGGGGGTTGTGTTGTTGTTGGGGGTGGTGGTTGTAAGTGGGGGCGGAACCCCAACACGGACTTGACCCCCGAGACAATTCTCGAGGCAGAGGAGTCGAACCTGTCCTCTTCTTGTTCGTCCGCAGCGGCAGTCGCATGGTGTGCGCAAGAACCACCCCCCGCCCCTGTCCCCGCCCCCTGCGTTTTACCCTCCATCCCTACCACCGGCGCTACTGCACCACCCCCATCCTCGGTACCCCCGCCCTACCCTCAACAGCTGCCTCTGCCTTCCTCCTTGTCCTCCCCGCACCCAGAACTGTGCCAAGGCCCTGGTGCCTTGTCGTCGGCTTCAGCCGCAAACTGTGTGGATTCGCTGACGGTTTCCGGACACCCTCGAACACTCAGAGAACCGGCAACGGTGTCGGGCGTTGCCGGGGGCGCCGCGGCGGTGTCGGGTGTTGTTGCCGCGGTGTCGGCAAACGCGCGTCGGCCGGTGATGGGTGGTTTGGACAGTGTGGAGGTGGTGTCCAACCCTCCGCTGAGCCCCATCAGCGAGAGCAGCTCCGGTGTGGGCAACAACCTGTCCGGGGGAAACACGCGCAGTGTGTCGGCCGCCGTCAGCGACGAGTCCGTGGCCGGGGATTCAGGGGTCTTTGAAGCTTCCATCAAAAGGTGAGCAAGGAACATATTTTTCGGACTATAAAGCGCACCTTATTATTATTATTATTTAGAAAACTTATTTAGGGCATTACCTTAAAGACCCACCAGATCATGTGTTAAAATCACGGGATTCACGTGTTTTCCGTCTTAATAGCTGGTAAGAAATCTTGTTTTGACCAGGTTTGACTCCCATACAAATGCCCCCTAATTGAAAACGAAACATTTTAAAGAGCAGCCTCAATTTGAAGTTGGGGACATTTGTATGTGGGTCACAGCTACCCAGAAAAAAACAAGGGACTTAATCGTGGATCAGTGTGTCTTTAAAGCTCAATGCGCTTATAAGGCGCACCCCCTGCATTTTACACAAAATTAAGATTGTTTTGTTGTATTTTCTTACTATATTATTATAGTCATATTATGAGGCGTAGGGGTCTCAGTCTGACGGGAAAAATATCGCCTTATAGTTCGGAAAATATGTTACATGATGATAATAGTTACTTTGTGGAGAGGGAGTGTTTGAAATCTTCCCTATGAAATAAGAAAGCGGCAGTGACGTTTGGCTGAAATTTGAAGAAAATGCAAACAGTATTGCGCTCGTGAAAAAAATTCTGATTATGTTGCTGTGGCTTACTGAATGGGGTATGAACGAGTTGGCGTCGATAAATGTGTGTGCGCGCGCGCGTGTGTGTTAGAGAGAGAGAGAGAGTTGCTTTGTTTATGCGTTGTTGCTGGTTGGTGTCATTCTTGAATGCTGTTTTTGTTGTCTGTTGATGAATAATTGATTGTAAAGCACTTTGGGCTCATCTAAGGTAAAGCGCTATATAAATCTACTATTATTATTATTATTATTATTACTCCGTGTTGGAATTTTAATACTTCTTTTTAAGTTGATGTTAGGATTTTTTATTTTGTGTTAATTGTTTGTAGTTCTGATAACCGAAAAGTCATTTATCCTATTTCAGTATCTTTCATAGGGAAAAGAAAAAAAACTTCATAGAGAAGCAGTACTTGATATTATGGTTTTGGAAACGTGGAATGCATTGTGGGTAGATTTTTCATGTCGAAGTGCAGTGGCTTTGTTCGCTTTGTTTTGTTTTTCAGATTGATTTCCCTTTGAAGTATTTTGATCATGGTGATAATTGTTTCTTTTTTCTGATATTTCATCTGTGACTGGATGAGTATGCCAGGTGTAGAGTGGCACAGAGGTAACGCGTTCGCCTTGTGTGACTGTCAAGTAAACCCGAGTTCGAACCTGGGTACAGGGGATTTTTCCTCTCACTTTGCACTAGGCCTTATGGTCTGATCGTGGAATCTTTCGGATGAGATGATAAACCTAGGTCCCGTGTGCCCATGCACTTAGCACACGTTAAAACCAGTGGCAATGAAAAAGTTGTCATTTGGTCAATATTTACTCCCCCCCCCCCCCCCCCCCCCCTCCTTTCCTTCCTCATCAGTCACACAAAAATTGCATGCATAAAGCAAAATTGGGTGGCACGCAGAGATGCCTCGGTGACTATATACCTAATAGTATGGATATGTAAGCCAATGGCGTAGGGTGCAGGTCAAGAGAGATGATTAGAAAGGAACCCAAATGTTAACATTTTGGCTTAGTTCAGTCTTAACCCCTTGACTGCCAGAGAAAATTAAAAAAAAAACAATTGTACAAATCATGCCATGAAAAAGACAACTGATAGAGCCAATCTGGAAAAATGGTCTGGGGATATAACTCTCTTGACTGTGTTAGAGCAAAAACCAGCATATCAGAGTTGTTCCTCTTCATCTGATGACATCATCAGTGATGTCATCAAGTCAGTACGTAATACGTCACATGGCAGTCAAGGGGTTAATGCTTGTTTTTGTGTGTGTTTCTTTGTCCTGCTTGATTATCCGTTCTAATGTCTCTCTTCTGCTTCAAGTTCAACTCCCTTTATTTCCCACTTTTCTAGCTGTGTTTTTTTGTCCTTTGCCCCAGCTGTACACTGGGCAAAGGATTCTGCATTCGTCTCATTTTGTTTTTGTTTTTGTTTGTTTGTTTTTTGTTGTTTTTTCAGAGCTAAAATCCTTTTCTAACTCTAAGTTAATATGGTTTTTGTGTGTGTTTTGTAACTCTAAGTTAAGATGGGTTTTTTGTGTGTTTTCTAACTCTAAGTTAAGATGGGGTTTTTGTGTGTTTTGTAACTCTAAGTTAATATGTTTTTTTGTGTGTTTTCTAACTCTAAGTTAATATGGGTTTTTTGTTGTGTTTTTTCAGGACTGGCGTAATTGATCAAGTATTAGAAACAAACCTGGAAAGTGCTCAGATTCAAGTGAAGTTAAAGTAAGTTGGTGAATTGATCAATTTTGAACTTCTAGTTTTGTTGTTTTGTGTGTTGTTGTTCTTCAGTTTAATGTTTTTTTTAAAAGTGATTCAGACAATGTGTGTGTGTGTTTTGTATGTTTTGTGGGTGTTAAATTTAGAAAAATCTGTGTTTGTCTCTTTCAATGTACATATTTGTTTTATTATGTGTGTGTTGTGTTTCAATCGGTGAATGTATGGGTTTTTTAAGAAATTTGTTCTTATATGTTCAGACTTGTGGCGTTATGAGTTGATCAGTAGTGATTGAGCTGAACATTTACAGTAGAAAGTGCTCAGATTCAAGTGAAGTTAAAGTAAGTTGGTGAATTGATCGATTTTCATCTTCCACACTGCCTCAACGTAGATTTGTGAGACAAGCAGTTTCAGGGTTCGCACAGTCTTTGAAAGTCTTTGAAAATTGGCTTTGGTCTGTGAAAATTGTGAAATAGTTTGTGAAAAAGTAATTGATGCCATTTTTTGTTGTTGTTGCTGTTTGCTTCCAGAATTGATTAGAAGTTATTTTGGTAAAGGTAAAGATGTGTTTCCACCCACCCATGCATTTCTCGGTTAATAAGAAATTTTTCCTTTTTTGCCTTTCTTACCAGACATAAAGCTGTATTTTAGGACATTTTTCAGCTAATAACCTTGAGCTGAATACTAACCCTAAGATAACCCTGACCCCTAAACCTAACCCATACCCCCCACTATGTACTGCAGTACACCGCGATTTGTCACAGTTGTGGTTCGTTGCGTTTTTCCGTCTTATACGGTGGGGGTTGGGAAAGGGTTAGGGCTAGGATTAGGGTTAGGGTTAGTATTCCAAAAAGGTTTTAGTCTAAAAATGTTGGTAAGAAAGGAAATAGCTTTATGTATGAAAAAGGCAATAACGGAAAAATACAATTAACCGAGCATAGGTGCTGGGGGGTGGCACATCTTGACCTTTACCGTTATTTAATTTCACTAATTTTCCATATAAACAGACGTCCTCGGTTTGTCGAGTTACACCCGGTGCAACTTGAATCATGAATGATCATGATCGAGGCAATCATGTCATTGCGTGTTGTGAGAGGTCTTTGAAAATAGGATAAAGGGTCTTTGAAAAGGTCTTTGAAAGTTTGTGAATTTTGATATGAAAAATCTGTACGAACCCTGAGTTTGAGATTTTTTCTTTGTATTTCCATTGATTTATTATTTAAATGAACGTGTTAAGTACAGTGACACCTCCCTATTAAGACCCCTCCCTATAAAGACTCCCTCTAAGATTGACCCAAAAACATTTTCACCAATTTATTTTCCCCTTCATATCCGGACTACTGAGCGCCAACCTCCCTATTAAGACCCCTCCCTATGGAGACCTTTTCTTCGCTGATTTTTCAAGGTCTTAACCCTTTCACTGCTGATGTCGCATTTTTGCACCATAAAGATTTAACCCTTTCACCACCAATGTCGCATTTTGGCACCACAATGATTTAACACCCATGTTACGAAAAGGCCTCAAACCAGGGTCTGTTATCCAAAGAGCCTATTTTCATAATTTTGGGAGGTAAGGACAGGCCTTACTTTAAATATGTCATAGAGGAATCCCCAATATTGCAGATTATTTTTTTCTCTACCCAGGTAAGATTAATGGACATTTTTTGCTTAAAATGGCTGGGTTAATACCCATGTCATAAACATGCTTGAAATCTGGATCTGTTATCCAATGATCTTGTGTTCTTAATTTTAAGAGGTAAACAATAGGCCTTGTTTTAAACATGTCACAGAGGAATTCCCAATATTGCAGACAAAATTTTTTTTTCTACCCATGTAAGTTTATTGGAAAATTTAGGCTAAAAAATGGCTGGCGGCGAAAGGGTTTTATAGGGAGGTTTCATATGCAGAAGCTGGCATCAAATGTTTATGTACAGTTTATGCGTGGAAAAAGGTGGTGCTAGGGTGGGGGTGGGGTGGGGGGTATGAAAAGACAGGCGTGTTCTTCTGGCTTTTTTTTTTAGTTTGTTTTTTCTGAGTTTGTTCATGCCTTTAATTTTAATTTTTTTCCCCCTGATGCGATGGTTTTGAGTGTCCCGGAGTGTCTAAAAAGTGTATGTGAAAAAAAAAGAGGGGGTAGGGGGAGGGCCGGCGTGAGCTTTTTTATTTTTACTTTAAATTGTTAAATTGTTGCTAAATTATTATTGTTATGCTTCTTAATGTTTTGTACATAATGTTTTCTTCTACTTTATTTTTTTTCTTTTATTCTCAAAATATTTGTAAAGCGCTCTGAGGATGAATTTTTCATCGAAGAGCGCTATATAAGCTTGATTTATTATTATTATTATTATTATTATTATTATTACAGTTTGTGTAGGTTTTTGTTTTCAGTTTTGTTAAATTACTGTGTGTGTTTTCATTGTATGTGTGTATTATTTCAGATACAGTGGAACCTCCCTTATAAGACCTTATACAGGAGGTAATTTTAATACTTACAAAGAAGGGCAATGTCTCAGAAAAGAGGTCTTATGTAGGTCTTATAATGGGAGGTCTTATGGGTAATTTTAATACTTACAAAGAAGGGCAATGTCTCTTAGGTCTTAATGGGAGGGAGTATTATAATGGGAGGTCTTATAAAGGAGGTAATTTAATCTTACATGTCTGTAGGTCTTATATGGGAGGGAGTATTATAATTAGGTCTTATTATTCCACTGTACAGTATTTATTGTATTATTACAGTTTTTGTTGTCAGTTTTGTTAAATTATTGGTTGTTGTTTTTTGTATGTGTGTATTGTTTCAGATATGAAGCGTTGGACAAACAGCTTCACGTGGGCATCGAGCAAGCTCGTAACTTGGCTGCTCTCCCTTTCCCAGAGGGAAGCAAAGTGTAAGTGCTGTTTGCGATTCGTGCCACCAACTGTACTGTCAAATGTTGCTCATTGTCTTCTTCTGCGTTCCCAGGCCATATGGCCATAATGGGTAAGGTACATATGTGTCCGGTTTTCAGTTTTCACTGGTCTCCCCGCTGCGTACAGCCGACACATTCCGATTTCGGAGGAGCTCAAAGGAGAAAAATTATTTGGAAGATTTTTTTTTAAAATTGGCAGGAGAATGAGCCAAAAAGTCAGGAAGATAGTAGATGATAGAAAGCAAAGGAAAAAGGCAGAGTCAAAGAGAGTGGCAGATTAGAGGAAGTTACAAGCACAGAATTTCCAGAAGGTGGGGGAACTATTTTTATAAAAAGACCCCCCCCCCCCCCCCCCAAGATAGTATCCCCATGGGGAGAGACTCGTGGAGGGGGCATCGACCCACTGCCTCAGTTGTTCATTGTCAATAGGGCATTTTGCCACACGATAACGACCTTGAAATTCACTGAGTTGAATTAGAAAAATCGGGCAGAACGAGTGCGGGCAAATTAGTAGTCTAGTATACAGGACGAACACTCGTGGCAAATGCCCTATTTAGACTGTTCTTTTATGATTTAACTCTCCCACTGCTCCGGGTGCAGATGTGCGGCATGACGTTGCCTGTGCGTCATTCCCAGCGTTGCAGGTGGGCGCCGGGAAAACATCTTCCACCTGTTTGTCTAGTTCAGTAGTAGTTGTAGAGCTTATTTCAGTGCATTTCCGTTAATTTAGCACGTTTAGTAAAATAGATCTATGATTGCAGGGCTCCCAGGGACCCCCATTTGGGGGTCTATGAAGCACTAAAATTCCTAAAGGACCCTCTAAAAGAATGTGCAGGGGGTCCCAAGGATGCACTAGAAAAAATCTTTTTAGCATTCACAATGCCACTGGGACCCTCTATCCCACCTCCAGGACCCTCTATGCTGTAAGTGAAGCAGTCCCTGGGACCCCTTGTTTTGCGGAACGATTGGGAGCCCTGGGTTGTGTTTAGCTCTCTTCAATGGGGCAGTGGGTGGATGCCTCGTGGACCACCAAGGCCGTTGGGGAGCTGAAGGCCCCCAAGTTCCAATCCTGGAGGCGTTTGTATTCTTGACTTGACTTGACTTGTTGTCCCCGATTTCAGGTACATCAAGGTGGACCACCAAGGCAGTGGGTGAGCAGTGAAGGCCCCCAAGTTCCAATCCTGGAGGTGTTTGTATTCTTGACTTGACTTGACTTGTTGTCCCCGGTTTCAGGTGCCCAGCGTTGCGGTGTCATGGACCACCAAGGCAGTGGGGGAGCTGAAGGCCCCCAAGTTCCAATCCTGGAAGCGTTTGTATTCTTGACTTGACTTGTTGTCCCCGATTTCAGGTACATCAAGGTGGACCACCAAGGCAGTGGGCGAGCAGTGAAGGCCCCCAAGTTCCAATCCTGGAGGTGTTTGTATTCTTGACTTGACTTGACTTGTCCCCGGTTTCAGGTGCATCAAGGTGGCTGTGGTGCCAAGCGTGGCCGTGTCGTGGACCACCAAGGCCGTTGGGGAGCTGAAGGCCCCCAAGTTCCTGGAGATGTTCGCCGTCACCCTGCCCGAGCAGCGCCTCTACACCAACACCGTCCAGCTCAACGTCTGGAGCCTGCACGAGACCATCGGCGACGAGTGCCTGGTCAGTTGCCAGACGCATGCACTTAATGATGTATTAAAGATTTTTACGCATTTATCTCCCAACAAAATCAGGAGCTGAAAGCGTTTACGGTGACAAAAGATTATTAATGTACAGAAGTACAAACCTTCGTTAAAGGTGGACCCTGACGGATGAGATTTTTTTGCAAGAAACACGTTGAGATCACCAGAAAGACAGCCTTTTCAATCAAGATCGGAACACTCAGTTTTGCTCTGGTTTCCTAGAAATTAAACCGTCAAAACGGCGATTCCTCCTTGGCGGAGATGCCGGAGAGAGAAGCCATTTTGGATGGGGTGGGTGGAGGTCACTCATTGTGGTTGAAGCGTTTTCTTTTTTTGTAGTGCAGTAAAAAAAAAAAAAGGAGCTATTTCCTTTGTTGTGAGCGAAACTCCTTTAGATAAACTGTATAAAATTTTAAAAATAAAAATAAAAAGGCTTGTATTGTGAATAGTTCATGCAAACGATTTGGTCAAAATGCAGGCGGCCATTAGAAAAGAGAAGGCACACGCCTTCTCTTTGGTGAAATAATTTGACTTCCAGCACCTCCGCCAAGGAGGAAATCGCCAATTTGACGGCTTGATTTTCTGGGAAACCAGAGCAAAGTGAGTGTTGCAATCTCTGTAAAAGGTGTTTTCCTGGTGATCTGGACGTGTTTCTTACAAAAACTCATCTGTAAGGTGCCCCTTTATAAAAAAAAAGGTGTAGAATACATGCATTCACTAGTTCTTTTATTAAATCAATGCATGGACACAATCACACTCGTCAACTGATTACCCACCCACCTGC
This sequence comes from Phymorhynchus buccinoides, assembly GCA_017654935.2. Lineage (NCBI taxonomy): Eukaryota > Metazoa > Mollusca > Gastropoda > Neogastropoda > Raphitomidae > Phymorhynchus > Phymorhynchus buccinoides. The sequence goes on from CM065692.1 coordinate 56,516,455, forward strand.
GAGCACACACACACGCACGCACACACGCACACGCACACGCACACACACACATGCGAATGGTGCAGTTTCACTATCCACTGTTACATTTTCTCATTCTCTTAATAAGGAGTAGCATTTTGCCTTGCTTAGGATAGGCTTAGTTTAGGGCTAGTTTCATGAAACTGAAGAACTACGCATTGAGATTGAAAGCCATAAATAAGGGAGAGGTGGCTAATATACACACACACACCTCCTCCCCCTCTTTTTAATTTTGTATGCGCTTGTGTGTCTGTGTTTACATGGTCTGTAAGTTCTATTTATTTTAAGCAAAACAGGAAAAGAGGACTATCTTATCAGGTTTGTGAATTTGTTGACTAAGGAGTTTTAAAGATGTGAATTTGTTGATGGATTAGGATTAGGAAATAGGGACAAAAATAATATAGCCGTTAGGCTTTCAAAGTCCCATCTTTGTGTTTTTGGTTTTATTTTTACATACTCAAGGTATATCGTACACTCTGTTTTTTGCAATGAATTAATCGTCATATTCGTACAAACATTCGTTGATGATAAATGAAAGTGTATAAAAACTGAACCGCACCGTGTATGAAACTGAAAGCGTATAAAAAAAAAAAACCCACACCGTGTTTGCCTGTATGCCTTCAAGGGCTGCGCCCAGGTGAGCTTGGCGGACTTCAACACCCACAACCCCCCCTCCATCCGCTGGTACAACGTGCTCAGCTTCAAGTTCATGCAGGCCGACCTGCCCCCGGCAGTCAAAGCCCCTCCCAGCAACGGCCCTACAACCACCACCACCACCTCCACCACCACCACCCCTGCAGCGGCAGCGTTGTCCAAGGATGTGGGTGCTGTAGAGGGCGGGGTTTCGTCGGTGGTCGGTCCTACCAGTCGTGGCAGTCTGCAGAGTCTGCCCTCCTCTTCGTCCAGTTCCGATTGCGTGAAGCCCTCCCACCCTGTGCGCGTTAAGCAGGTGAGCTGGCGTTTGTTGGGTGAATCAGACCTGTTTACTCTACTCTTTTCGAGTAGTATTCTACTCAATTTAGACCTCTACTACTCTTCAGAATTGAAAATAATGCTCTAACTACTCATTTGAGGGGGGGGGGGGGGGGGGTGAACATTGTTTGATGGGGGAGAGGGGGGGGGGGGGGGGGGGGTGAACTTGTTTGTAAAAACTTAATGAATAAAACTACACATTTTGCATAAAAACTACTCATTTCAGCTACACCAGACTACTCAAGACTTGTGTAGGGGGTAAACGGGTCTGGTGAATTGTTGCGTCTTGTCATGTATGCCGTAACGTTTTTTTGTTGTTGTGTTGCTGTCCCATCTTCTGGGCCGTACAGTGGCGTTGCTCCCACGCCGCTCATTCCGAGTCCCAATTCGCAGCCGCACGTGTCAGGTCGCAGCAGTCCAAGAGGAGCGAATCTATGTTAGGCCGTCAGGATGCAACCAACCGAGGAGACACTGCACTGTGTCCCGTAACTTAACGAGTTGTGCGTATCATTGTGTGGTGGCAGGTTTTTCTTGTGTTTTTATATGTCTGATTAGCTGGTAAAGGTCAAAATACACAGTTATTTTTTCAGTTTCCCACCGTAGCATTACCCTTTGTTAGTATAATTGGTGTGTTGCCATGATAAAAATGTGAAATAATAACAATGTGTCTTGACAAATTAATGGTATAACTAATATTCGAGCTCTTGATTTATTCGCTTACTGATTGGCTGGTGATTTTATGACTATTAGGTTGTTAGAACATTGGCTGTTGTGTGTAGCATACAAACATACAAATGCGCGCACGCACACACACGCACACGCACACACACACACACGCACACACACGCACGCACACGCACACACACATACACAAACACACACACCACACACACACACACACACACACACACACACACAGAAGTCTACACACACATGCACAGACACAAACATATACACACACTCGCATGCATGCACACGCACACGGCACACACGCACATACACACGCACGCACACGCACACACACACACACACACACTTCAAGCAGGAGCTCAACAACCTCTCATTGTAAACCTATCACTCCCTCCCCAGCAAAAAGTGGTTAAGAAGGTTGGGGCTGTGCCGGTCAGGGTTTGTCCCCCGTGGTTAAGAAGGTTGGGGCTGTGCCGGTCAGGGTTTGTCCCCGGGGGCCGCTACGGTAGCCGGATTGGCCTGACTGGAGCCATGAAACGCTGGGGAGATCTCTATATTTTTAGTTCATTTCTTTTCAGTTGCTTCTTTCATTTTGTTTTATTTTTTCTTCCTGCTGCTCCACAACCATGCTGTATCCAATTGGATAGCTCAGCGTTACTAGCAGACCTCTTTACCCTCCCGGTTTTGCCAGAATTATCCCGGGAATTTGCAAAAATTCTGGGTAAAATAATAAATTTTGGGTGAACACTGAAAATCCAGGGATTTCGAAAAACCGTCTATTATTTGTTTCCGTTTGTATGAAAAGACGCAAGGGTTGACCGAAACCTTGGAGTTCTGAGACGCAATTTTTCATTGGTCCGTGGACCCCCCTCAACCAATGATAGTATTTCTTGTTGGCAGAGATTGTAGTTTTGCGCCAAACATGTCGTCAGGCAAGTCAACCGCAGGCGGCAAGCGCCAGAAATCTTCGACAAACGACAGCAGTGATAGGGTGAAACGGCCAAAAGTGAAGCAGAAGTTTTCTCAAAAGTATATTTGAAAGTGCCAGGAATAACAAGTTCGCGTTTGGGAGATGAGCATGCACACTGCAAGTACTGCAACGTGGACTTCAAAATTTCGCACACAGTGCGCTCGCAAGATACCTTTTAAATCAGTGTTTTATTGCGAGTCGTGTACCGATGTGAATTCTGTTTTTTTTTTTAAAAGTCCGGGTTTTTCTGTGGCAAATTCCGGGTTATTTCATTATAAGGGTAAACAGGTCTGTACTAGTCAGACACACAGAGAGAAAACAGAAGTGTGAGTTACAACATGCTGTGTTCAGCAGAAGGATCGGGTTCACCAGTTGCTGGAGGCCTCATCAGCCAAGCTGAGGAAAGCTTCCATCACCAGCGATGAGAACTCCGCTGCAGATAACCTGCGTGACGGGTAGGATTTTTTTTCTTCACATCCCAGGGACCCTCATTTGGGGTCTATGAAGTACTAAAATTCTAAAGGACCCTCTAAAAAAGAATGTGCAGGGGGTCCCAGGGATGCACTAGAAAAATTCTGAATTTTTTTCTTTCACATCATCAGGGCTCCCAGGGACCCTCATTTGAGGGGTCTATGAAGTACTAAAATTCTAAAGGACCCTCTAAAAGAATGTGCAGGGGGTCCCAGGGATGCACTAGAAAAAATTCTGATTTTTTTTCCTTCACATCATCAGGGCTCCCAGGGACCCCCATTTGGGGGTCTATGAAGCACTAAAATTCTAAAGGACCCTCTAAAAGAATGTGCAGGGGGTCCCAGGGATGCACTACAAAAATTATTTTTAGCATTCACAATGCTACTGGGACCCTCTATCCCGCCTCTAGGACCCTCTGTGCTGTAAGTGAAGGAGTCCCTGTGACCCCTTGTTTTGACGGGACGATTGGGAGCCCTGAAGTGAAGGAGTCCCTGGGACCCCTTGTTTTTGAGGGACGATTGGGAGACTGACCGTGCACCGCCATGTTCTTCATTTTTATTTTTTCTTCTTCTTCTGCGTTCCCAGGCTGTATGGCCATAATGGGTAAGGTACGTATTTGTCCGGTTTTCAGTTTTCACTGGTCTCCCCGCTCGGAGGAGCTCAAAGGAGAAAATTTGGGAAGATTTTTTTTAGGGAAAAAAAGGCAGGAGAATGGGCCGGTAAGTCAGAAAGATAGTAGTAGATGACAGAAAGCAAAGGGAAAAGGCAGAGTCAAAGAGAGTGACAGATTAGAGGAAGTTACAAGCACAGAACTTCCAGAAGGTGGGGGAACTATTTGTACGAAATAACCCTGTGTGTCCCCACTGGGAGATTTTATGTTTTCAATCAACATCAGTATAAGGATTGTTCTGTGATCGGGGCATTGGGTGGATGCCTCGTACCTCCATACGGGGAACTGGACTCCATGAGTCTCTTTCCGGGGGGTCTTTTGTAGAAATAGTTCCAGAGATTTTCTGTGAATGCTTTTGCTCTGGAGGTAGAAAATGTTATCTGTTGAACTTAACTAAAATCTTACCTGTAGGAAACCTTTTTTAGTCTAAAAAAAAGAGAAGAAGCTAAAAGCTTTTCTAGAATGATGTGCGTTGGCTTTCATGAAAAGTGATCAGAAAATAATATTGCATGAATGTTGCGTGAATATTGCATGAATGTAAGGCCTGGTTCACATCAAACGCGTAAGTTCCGTACGGAAAACCCTAAATAAGTGGAAGAAAGAAGGATAAAAGTGTACGCATATAGGGGAAATTCGGACACATGCGCAAATCTTTCCTCTTCTTTGTTTCACTTATTTATGGATTGCGCACGGGTTTCCGCATGGAATATCCGCTTATGTGTGTGTACACGGCCTAAGGGTTTATGTTACGTGGGGGGTGTTTTCAGCCACGCCAGGTCCCTGCACCCGACTGTGCTGTCTTTGAAAGAAGAGAGCAGTGATGAGTCCACGATTATCTCGTCACAAACCTCCACACTCACCAGAAATCAGGGTAAGATCTCCATCGCAGGTGTATTGGACAACATTTTGTCTGTGCTTGGGTTGAAATACTGTAAAATGCGGACTATAACTATTTTCCCCTCAACTTTGGCCCATGCGGCTTATATACTGATGCGGCTTATCTGCGCATTTTTTTCCATTCTACATTTATCAGTATGATTAAATCTGTTTCTGACCACATTTTTCAGCCTATTTTGAGCTTCCAAACTGGTTTTGATAACAAATAGATTTAGATCTCATGTTTAAAGTATCTGAGAACATTAAAAACTTATGTTCTGCTGGGAGAATTTCTATATTTGTGTTGCTTTGTGCACATATAATTTTCTCTGCGGCTTATAAACTGATGTGGCTTATATGTGAATAAATACCTAATATTTTGTCAATTTAAGGGATGCAGCTTATGTACAGGTGCGTCTTATAGTCCAGTGTTTACGGTAATGGGTCCTGAATTGGAGGGTGGAAATGTGAACAATGAACACAGAAAACTGAAATACAGTGAAACCCGTTTAGTACGAATTCCAGGGGAGAGGGCCAATTTACTCGTTGTAAGCATTGCTCGTTCAAACCATTTTATCGATTTTGGCAACCCTGACGAACCTATCAATCGGTCCTCACATCTACTGTGATGTGCGTGTTGGTAAAGTGTGAAAAAGACAGAAAAACGGAAACAACACACTTACCCAACAAAGCATGGTTGTAAGCCCAGTATCCATAGGGTTTTTAATGCCGATTACATACACTTTAAAACAGTTTATTAACACACGATAACATCAAAAACATAAAATACACACACGCTCTTTAAGAGAAAGTTAAAATTTCCCGGAAGTCACAAGATAAGTGCGCAAAGAGTGAGTCCAGTGTCGTCTGCTTGCGCTGCAGACACCCAAGTTGTTATATCGGCCAATCAGAATGCCGCTTACATATCGAGGGGTCAGTCAAGATGGCGATGTTGTTGTCAGTGTGTACTCGTTCTAGCCAGGTAGTTGTGCAAGAAAGCTTGACTTTGGGATGGCGGTGTGGTTGTAAGTGCGTTCTCGTTCTAACCGCGTAGTTTTTGCATAAAAGCTTGACTTTGGGAGTCAATAAATTGTACGTTATATGCAAGTTGCTCGTTGTAGCGAGCTCGTTGTATGCAGAATTATTTAACAAGGAAAAAGAAGGCTTGTGGTCGGGGATTTTGAAACCACTCGTTAAACACGGGCTCTCGTTTAAACCGTACTCGTACTAAATGGGTTTCACTGTAGTTAGCATGTTTGTAAAAGATTGCTGTGCCATGTGGTTGTAAAACGCTTGCATTGTAAAGGGAAATAGAAGCAAAGGATGTAAAAGATTGCTGTCCTTTTGATTTTAACATGTACCATATCTTTCAGACTATAAGGCGTACATTATTATAAGGTGCACCCCCCAAGTTTGACGCAATATTCAGATTTTGTTACTACTGTTACTACAGTGGAACCTCCCTTATAAGACCTCCCATTATAAGACTCCCTCCCATATAAGACCTACTTCTCTGAGACAGTGCCCTTCTTTGTAAGTATTAAAATTACCTCCCTGATAAGACCCCTCCCTTATAAGACCTCATTTTGGATGATTTTTGAAGGTCTTATAAGGGAGGTTCCCACTGTACTTGCAAATGTGAGGTTCAAGGAGATAAAACGGAAATTCTATTTTTCAAAGTTATTTCCTGTCACACCAAAAAAATGAAAAGATTTGCATGTAGAAGATTTTTCCAACCAACATAATTTTCTCTCTCTCTCTCTCTCTCTCTCTCTCTCTCTCTCCCTCTCCCTCCCTCCCTCAACCATCTGTCTTGTTTCCAGGAAACTATAATTTGATACACATATCTTAAAAGTTTGCTGACCTAATTTTGGATGATTTTTGAAGGTCTTATAAGGGAGGTTCCACTGTATATTATTAGTCATATTGTTAGGCACAGGGGTCTTAGTCTGACAAAAACGGTAAAAAAAAAAAAAGTATCGCCTTATGGTCTGAACAATGGTACTGAAAAGATTTGGGTTTTTTCTGTTTTTTTCTTGTTTGTTTTTGTTTTGGCATGGTAAAAGTAGGTAGTATGTTAAAGATTGTTGTGTCTTGTGATGGTAACGCACGCACGTTCACAACTGAAAGAGTAATTAAAGCATAACTTGAACTATTGCTGTGCCTTGTGTGTGATTCTTCTTCTTCTTCTCCTCCTTCTCCGATCGCTCAGACAGTTAGTGTGATGGTTCTGCACATGCATTGGAAAAGGGTCATTTAGAATTTGGTGTAAAAAGATCGTTGTCCGGTCGCAGGTCCCGAAGACATGGAGAGCCACGCCTACGACTCCACGCTGACTAGTCACCACCAGGAGGAAGACGAGGAGGAGGAGGAAGACGAGGAGGATGTGGAGGAAGAGGATGAAGCGGTCAGTTAGGGAAAGGGCTGGGTGTAAGGAAACGGCGAATAATTGGGGAACTGTGAAAGGGGATAGCATCCAAGCTGAAAAGAAAGAGGGGATAATTGGGGAACTGTGAAAGGATAGTGGTCAAGCTGAAAAGAAAGAGGGGATAATTGGGGAACTGTGAAAGGATAGTGGTCAAGCTGAAAAGAAAGAGGGGATAATTGGGTAACTGTGAAAGGATAGTGGTCAAGCTGAAAAGAAAGAGGGGATAATTGGGGAACTGTGAAAGGATAGCGGTCAAGCTGAAAAGAAAGAGGGGATAATTGGGGAACTGTGAAAGGATAGCGGTCAAGCTGAAAAGAAAGAGGGGATAATTGGGGAACTGTGAAAGGATAGCGGTCAAGCTGAAAAGAAAGAGGGGATAATTGGGGAACTGTGAAAGGAGATAGCGGTCAAGCTGAAAAGAAAGAGGGGATAATTGGGGAACTGTGAAAGGATAGTGGTCAAGCTGAAAAGAAAGAGGGGATAATTGGGGAACTGTGAAAGGATAGCGGTCAAGCTGAAAAGAAAGAGGGGATAATTGGGGAACTGTGAAAGGAGATAGCGGTCAAGCTGAAAAGAAAGAGGGGATAATTGGGGAACTGTGAAAGGAGATAGCGGTCAAGCTGAAAAGAAAGAGGGGATAATTGGGGAACTGTGAAAGGAGATAGCGGTCAAGCTGAAAAGAAAGGGGATAATTGGGGAACTGTGAAAGGAGATAGCGGTCAAGCTGAAAAGAAAGAGGGGATAATTGGGGAACTGTGAAAGGAGATAGCGGTCAAGCTGAAAAGAAAGGGGATAATTGGGGAACTGTGAAAGGATAGCGGTCAAGCTGAACAGAAAGAGGGGATAATTGGGGAACTGTGAAAGGATAGCGGTCAAGCTGAAAACAGACCTGTTTACTCTTTTCGATTAGTATTCTACTCAATTTGGATCTCTACTACTCTTCAAAATTGAAAATAATGCTAGATTCTACTCATTTTCAGTGAACATTGTTTGATGGTTTAATGAATAAAGCTACACATTTCGCACCAAAACTACTCATTTCAGCTAACCAGACTACTCAAGACTTGTGTAGGGGTGAACAGGTCTGCGAAAAGAAAGAGGGGGAATAATCGGGGAACTGTGAAACTGGGACATAGCAACACACACAAAAGCATAATCCTTCTTAAAGCCAAAGCAATCCATAGAATCGGGTCACGGTAGTCCATCACTTGCTGCTCGTGCTAAAGGGAAAAATGGTAGGGTAAAGAGTAGTTAAAGGACGAGCCGGAGTATATAAGGAGCGGCTCTCATCGCGAGGCCGCATTTTGCCTTCCTGCTCGTCCTTTACTACTCTTTACCCTACCATTTTTCCCTTTAGCACGAGCAGCAAGTGATGGACTACCGTGACCCGATTCTATGGATTGCTTTGGCTTTAAGAAGGATTATGCTTTTGTGTGTGTTGCTATGTCCCAGTTTCACAGTTCCCCGATTATTCCCCCTCTTTCTTTTCGCAGACCTGTTCACCCCCTACACAAGTCTAGAGTAGTCTGGGTAGCTGAAATGAGTAGTTTTGGTGCGAAATGTGTAGTTTTAGTCATTAAACCATCAAACAATGTTCACTGAAAATGAGTAGAATCCTAGCATTATTTTGAAGAGTAGTAGAGATCCAAATTGAGTAGAATACTAATCGAAAAGAGTAAACAGGTCTGTTTTCAGCTTGACCGCTATCCTTTCACAGTTCCCCAATTATCCCCTCTTTCTGTTCAGCTTGACCGCTATCCTTTCACAGTTCCCCAATTATCCCCTCTTTCTTTTCAGCTTGACCGCTATCTCCTTTCACAGTTCCCCAATTATCCCCTCTTTCTTTTCAGCTTGACCGCTATCTCCTTTCACAGTTCCCCAATTATCCCCTCTTTCTTTTCAGCTTGACCGCTATCTCCTTTCACAGTTCCCCAATTATCCCCTTTCTTTTCAGCTTGACCGCTATCTCCTTTCACAGTTCCCCAATTATCCCCTCTTTCTTTTCAGCTTGACCGCTATCTCCTTTCACAGTTCCCCAATTATCCCCTCTTTCTTTTCAGCTTGACCGCTATCCTTTCACAGTTCCCCAATTATCCCCTCTTTCTTTTCAGCTTGACCACTATCCTTTCACAGTTCCCCAATTATCCCCTCTTTCTTTTCAGCTTGACCGCTATCTCCTTTCACAGTTCCCCAATTATCCCCTCTTTCTTTTCAGCTTGACCGCTATCCTTTCACAGTTCCCCAATTATCCCCTCTTTCTTTTCAGCTTGACCGCTATCCTTTCACAGTTACCCAATTATCCCCTCTTTCTTTTCAGCTTGACCACTATCCTTTCACAGTTCCCCAATTATCCCCTCTTTCTTTTCAGCTTGACCGCTATCCTTTCACAGTTCCCCAATTATCCCCTCTTTCTTTTCAGCTTGACCACTATCCTTTCACAGTTCCCCAATTATCCCCTCTTTCTTTTCAGCTTGACCACTATCCTTTCACAGTTCCCCAATTATCCCCTCTTTCTTTTCAGCTTGGATGCTATCCCCTTTCACAGTTCCCCAATTATTCGCCGTTTCCTTACACCCAGCCCTTTCCCTAACTGACCGCTTCATCCTCTTCCTCCACATCCTCCTCCTCTTCCTCCTCCTCCTCGTCTTCCTCCTGGTGGTGACTAGTCAGCGTGGAGTCGTAGGCGTGGCTCTCCATGTCTTCGGGACCTGCGACCGGACAACGATCTTTTTACACCAAATTCTAAATGACCCTTTTCCAATGCATGTGCAGAACCATCACACTAACTGTCTGAGCGATCGGAGAAGGAGGAGAAGAAGAAGAAGAATCACACAAGGCACAGCAATAGTTCAAGTTATGCTTTAATTACTCTTTCAGTTGTGAACGTGCGTGCGTTACCATCACAAGACACAACAATCTTTAACATACTACCTACTTTTACCATGCCAAAACAAAAACAAACAAGAAAAAAACAGAAAAAACCCAAATCTTTTCAGTACCATTGTTCAGACCATAAGGCGATACTTTTTTTTCCCAGACTAAGACCCCTGTGCCTAACAATATGACTAATAATATACAGTGGAACATCCCTTATAAAAGACCTTCAAAACATCATCCAAAATTAGGTCAGCAAACTTTTAAGATATGTGTATCAAATTATAGTTTTCCTGGAAACAAGACAGATGGTTGAGGGAGGGAGGGAGAGGGAGAGAGAGAGAGAGAGAGAGAGAGAGAGAAAATTATGTTGGTTGGAAAAATCTTCTACATGCAAATCTTTTCATTTTTTTGGTGTGACAGGAAATAACTTTGAAAAATAGAATTTCCGTTTTATCTCTTGAACCTCACATTTGCCAGTACAGGGGAACCTCCCTTATAAGACCTTCAAAATCATCCAAAATGAGGTCTTATAAGGGAGGGGTCTTATCAGGGAGGTAATTTAATACTTACAAAGAAGGGCACTGTCTCAGAGAAGTAGGTCTTATATGGGAGGGAGTCTTATAATGGGAGGTCTTATAAGGGAGGTTCCACTGTAGTAACAGTAGTAACAAAATCTGAATTTTGCGTCAAACTTGGGGGGTGCGCCTTATAATAAGGTGCGCCTTATAGTCTGAAAGATATGGTACATGTTAAAATCAAAAGGACAGCAATCTTTTACATCCTTTGCTTCTATTTCCCTTTACAATGCAAGCGTTTTACAACCACATGGCACAGCAATCTTTTACAAACATGCTAACTACAGTGAAACCCATTTAGTACGAGTACGGTTTAAACGAGAGCCCGTGTTTAACGAGTGGTTTCAAAATTCCCGACCACAAGCCTTCTTTTTCCTTGTTAAATAATTCTGCATACAACGAGCTCGCTACAACGAGCAACTTGCATATAACGTACAATTTATTGACTCCCAAAGTCAAGCTTTTATGCAAAAACTACGCGGTTAGAACGAGAACGCACTTACAACCACACCGCCATCCCAAAGTCAAGCTTTCTTGCACAACTACCTGGCTAGAACGAGTACACACTGACAACAACATCGCCATCTTGACTGACCCCTCGATATGTAAGCGGCATTCTGATTGGCCGATATAACAACTTGGGTGTCTGCAGCGCAAGCAGACGACACTGGACTCACTCTTTGCGCACTTATCTTGTGACTTCCGGGAAATTTTAACTTTCTCTTAAAGAGCGTGTGTGTATTTTATGTTTTTGATGTTATCGTGTGTTAATAAACTGTTTTAAAGTGTATGTAATCGGCATTAAAAACCCTATGGATACTGGGCTTACAACCATGCTTTGTTGGGTAAGTGTGTTGTTTCCGTTTTTCTGTCTTTTTCACACTTTACCAACACGCACATCGCAGTAGATGTGAGGACCGATTGATAGGTTCGTCAGGGTTGCCAAAATCGATAAAAATGGTTTGAACGAGCAATGCTTACAACGAGTAAATTGGCCCTCTCCCCTGGAATTCGTACTAAACGGGTTTCACTGTATTTCAGTTTTCTGTGTTCATTGTTCACATTTCCACCCTCCAATTCAGGACCCATTACCGTAAACACTGGACTATAAGACGCACCTGTACATAAGCTGCATCCCTTAAATTGACAAAATATTAGGTATTTATTCACATATAAGCCGCACCAGAGAAAATTATATGTGCACAAAGCAACACAAATATATAAATTCTCGCCATCAGAACATAAGTTTTTAATGTTCTCAGATACTTTAAACATGAGATCTAAATCTATTTGTTTTATCAAAACCAGTTTTGGAAGCTCAAAATAGGCTGAAAAATGTGGCCAGAAACAGATTTAATCATACTGATAAATGTAGAATGGGAAAAAAATCCACAGATAAGCCGCATCAGTCTATAAACCGCATGGGCCAAAGTTGAGGGGAAAATAGTTATAGTCCGCATTTTACAGTATTTCAACCCAAGCACAGACAAAATGTTGTCCAATACACCTGCGGTGGAGATCTTACCCTGATTTCTGGTGAGTGTGGAGGTTTGTGACGAGATAATCGTGGACTCATCACTGCTCTCTTCTTTCAAAGACAGCACAGTCGGGTGCAGGGACCTGGCGTGGCTGAAAACACCCCCCACGTAACATAAACCATTAGGCCGTGCACACACATAAGCGGATATTCCATGCGGAAACCCTGTGCGCAATCCATAAATAAGTGAAACAAAGAAGGGAAAAGATTTGCGCATGTGTCCGAATTTCCCCTATATGCGTACACTTTTATCCTTCTTTCTTCCACTTATTTAGGGTTTTCCGTACGGAACTTACGCGTTGTGATGTGAACCAGGCCTTACATTCATGCAATATTCACGCAACATTCATGCAATATTATTTTCTGATCACTTTTCATGAAAGCCAACGCACATCATTCTAGAAAAGCTTTTAGCTTCTTCTCTTTTTTTTAGACTAAAAAAGGTTTCCTACAGGTAAGATTTTAGTTAAGTTCAACAGATAACATTTTCTACCTCCAGAGCAAAAGCATTCACAGAAAATCTCTGGAACTATTTCTACAAAAGACCCCCCGGAAAGAGACTCATGGAGTCCAGTTCCCCGTATGAAGGTACGAGGCATCCACCCAATGCCCCGATCACAGAACAATCCTTATACTGATGTTGATTGAAAACATAAAATCTCCCAGTGGGGACACACAGGGTTATTTCGTACAAATAGTTCCCCCACCTTCTGGAAGTTCTGTGCTTATACCTTCCACTAATCTGTCACTCTCTTTGACTCTGCCTTTTCCCTTTGCTTTCTGTCATCTGCTATCTGTCTGCCTTACTGGCCCATTCTCCTGCCTTTTTTTCCCTAAAAAAAAACCTTCCCAATTTTCTCTTTTGAGCTCCTCCGAGCGGGGAGACCAGTGAAAACTGAAAACCGGACAAATACGTACCTTACCCATTATGGCCATACAGCCTGGGAACGCAGAAGAAGAAGAAAAAATAAAAATGAAGAACATGGCGGTGCACGGTCAGTCTCCCAATCGTCCCTCAAAACAAGGGGTCCCAGGGACTCCTTCACTTCAGGGCTCCCAATCGTCCCTCAAAACAAGGGGTCACAGGGACTCCTTCACTTACAGCACAGAGGGTCCTAGAGGCGGGATAGAGGGTCCCAGTGGCATTGCGAATGCTAAAAATAATTTTTGTAGTGCATCCCTGGGACCCCCTGCACATTCTTGTAGAGGGTCCTTTAGAATTTTTGTACTTAATAGTCCCCCAAATGGGGGTCCCTGGGAGCCCTGATGATGTGAAGGAAAAAAAATCAGAATTTTTCTAGTGCATCCCTGGGACCCCCTGCACATTCTTTTAGAGGGTCCTTTAGAATTTTAGTACTTCATAGACCCTCAAATGAGGGTCCCTGGGAGCCCTGATGATGTGAAAGAAAAAAATTCAGAATTTTTCTAGTGCATCCCTGGGACCCCCTGCACATTCTTTTTGAGGGTCCTTTAGAATTTTAGTACTTCATAGACCCCCAAATGAGGGTCCCTGGGATGTGAAGAAAAAAAATCCTACCCGTCACGCAGGTTATCTGCAGCGGAGTTCTCATCGCTGGTGATGGAAGCTTTCCTCAGCTTGGCTGATGAGGCCTCCAGCAACTGGTGAACCCGATCCTTCTGCTGAACACAGCATGTTGTAACTCACACTTCTGTTTTCTCTCTGTGTGTCTGACTAGTACAGACCTGTTTACCCTTATAATAAACAACCTGGAATTTGCCACAGAAAAACCCGGACTTTTAAAAAAAAAAACAGAATTCACATCGGTACACGACTCACAATAAAACCCTGATTTAAAAGGTATCTTGCAAGCGCACTGTGTGCGAAATTTTGAAGTCCACGTTGCAGTACTTGCAGTGTGCATGCTCGTCTCCCAAACGCGAACTTGTTATTCCTGGCACTTTCAAATACTTTTGAGAAAACTTCTGTTTCACTTTTGGCCGTTTCACCCTATCACTGCTGTCGTTTGTCGAAGATTTCTGGCACTTGCCGCCTGCGGTTGATTTGCCTGACGACATGTTTGGCGCAAAAACTACAATCTCTGCCAACAAGAAATACTATCATTGGTTGAGGGGGGTCCACGGACCAATGAAAAATTGCGTCTCAGAACTCCAAGGTTTCGGTCAACCCTTGCGTCTTTTCATACAAACGGAAACAAATAATAGACGGTTTTTCGAAATCCCGGGATTTTCAGTGTTCACCCAAATTTTTTTATTTTACCCAGAATTTTTGCAAATTCCCGGGATAATTCTGGCAAAACCGGGAGGGTAAACAGGTCTGCTAGTAACGCTGAGCTATCCAATTGGATACAGCGTGGTTGTGGAGCAGCAGGAAGAAAAATAAAACAAAATAAAACAAGCAACTGAAAAGAAATTAACTAAAAATATAGAGATCTGCCCAGCGTTTCATGGCTCCAGTCAGGCAAATCCAGCTACCTTAGCGGCCCCCAGGGACAAACCCTGACCGGCACAGCCCCAACCTTCTTAACCACGGGGGACAAACCCTGACCGGCACAGCCCCAACCTTCTTAACCACTTTTTTGCTGGGGAGGGAGTGATAGGTTTACAATGAGAGGTTGTTGAGCTCCTGCTTGAAGTGTGTGTGTGTGTGTGTGTGCGTGTGCGTGCGTGTGCGTGTGCGTGTGTGCGTGTGCGTGCATGCGAGTGTGTGTATATGTTTGTGTCTGTGCATGTGTGTGTAGACTTCTGTGTGTGTGTGTGTGTGTGTGTGTGTGTGTGTGTGTGTGTGTGTGTATGTGTGTGTGCGTGTGCGTGCGTGTGCGTGTGTGTGTGTGTGCGTGCGTGTGTGTGCGTGCGCGCATTTGTATGTTTGTATGCTACACACAACAGCCAATGTTCTAACAACCTAATAGTCATAAAATCACCAGCCAATCAGTAAGCGAATAAATCAAGAGCTCGAATATTAGTTATACCATTAATTTGTCAAGACACATTGTTATTATTTCACATTTTTATCATGGCAACACACCAATTATACTAACAAAGGGTAATGCTACGGTGGGAAACTGAAAAAATAACTGTGTATTTTGACCTTTACCAGCTAATCAGACATATAAAAACACAAGAAAAACCTGCCACCACACAATGATACGCACAACTCGTTAAGTTACGGGACACAGTGCAGTGTCTCCTCGGTTGGTTGCTTCCTGACGGCCTAATATAGATTCGCTCCTCTTGGACGGCTGCGACCTGAACGTGCGGCTGCGAATTGGGACTCGGAATGAGAGGCGTGGGAGCAACGCCACTGTACGGCCCAGAAGATGGGACAGCAACAACAACAAAAAAGTTACGGCATACATGACAAGACGCAACAATTCACCAGACCCGTTTACCCCCTACACAAGTCTTGAGTAGTCTGGTTAGCTGAAATGAGTAGTTTTTATGCAAAATGTGTAGTTTTATTCATTAAACCATCAAACAATGTTCACTCAAAATGAGTAGTTAGAGCATTATTTTCAATTTTGAAGAGTAGTAGAGGTCCAAATTGAGTAGAATACTACTCGAAAAGAGTAGAGTAAACAGGTCTGATTCACCCAACAAACGCCAGCTCACCTGCTTAACGCGCACAGGGTGGGAGGGCTTCACGCAATCGGAACTGGACGAAGAGGAGGGCAGACTCTGCAGACTGCCACGACTGGTAGGACCGACCACCGACGAAACCCCGCCCTCTACAGCACCCACATCCTTGGACAACCGCTGCCGCTGCAGGGGTGGTGGTGGTGGAGGTGGTGGTGGTGGTTGTAGGGCCGTTGCTGGGAGGGGCTTTGACTGCCGGGGGCAGGTCGGCCTGCATGAACTTGAAGCTGAGCACGTTGTACCAGCGGATGGAGGGGGGGTTGTGGGTGTTGAAGTCCGCCAAGCTCACCTGGGCGCAGCCCTTGAAGGCATACAGGCAAACACGGTGTGGGTTTTTTTTTTTTATACGCTTTCAGTTTCATACACGGTGCGGTTCAGTTTTTATACACTTTCATTTATCATCAACGAATGTTTGTACGAATATGACGATTAATTCATTGCAAAAAACAGAGTGTACGATATACCTTGAGTATGTAAAAATAAAACCAAAAACACAAAGATGGGACTTTGAAAGCCTAACGGCTATATTATTTTTGTCCCTATTTCCTAATCCTAATCCATCAACAAATTCACATCTTTAAAACTCCTTAGTCAACAAATTCACAAACCTGATAAGATAGTCCTCTTTTCCTGTTTTGCTTAAAATAAATAGAACTTACAGACCATGTAAACACAGACACACAAGCGCATACAAAATTAAAAAGAGGGAGGAGGAGGTGTGTGTGTGTATATTAGCCACCTCTCCCTTATTTATGGCTTTCAATCTCAATGCGTAGTTCTTCAGTTTCATGAAACTAGCCCTAAACTAAGCCTATCCTAAGCAAGGCAAAATGCTACTCCTTATTAAGAGAATGAGAAAATGTAACAGTGGATAGTGAAACTGCACCATTCGCATGTGTGTGTGTGTGCGTGTGCGTGTGCGTGTGTGCGTGCGTGTGTGTGTGCTCGCAGGTGGGTGGGTAATCAGTTGACGAGTGTGATTGTGTCCATGCATTGATTTAATAAAAGAACTAGTGAATGCATGTATTCTACACCTTTTTTTTTATAAAGGGGCACCCTTACGGATGAGTTTTTGTAAGAAACACGTCCATATCACCAGGAAAACAGCCTTTACAGAGATTGTAACACTCACTTTGCTCTGGTTTCCCAAAAATCAAGCCGTCAAATTGGCGATTCCTCCTTG
The DNA here is from genome assembly GCA_017654935.2 of Phymorhynchus buccinoides. Classification (NCBI taxonomy): domain Eukaryota; kingdom Metazoa; phylum Mollusca; class Gastropoda; order Neogastropoda; family Raphitomidae; genus Phymorhynchus; species Phymorhynchus buccinoides. The sequence goes on from CM065692.1 coordinate 56,533,337, forward strand.
GCGGAGGTGCTGGAAGTCAAATTATTTCACCCAAAGAGAAGCGTGTGCCTTCTCTTTTCTAATGGCCGCCTGAGTTTAGACCAAATCGTTTGCATGAAATTTTCACAATACAAGCCTTTTTATTTTTATTTTTAAAATTTTATACAGTTTATCTAAAGGAGTTTCGCTCACAACAAAGGAAATAGCTCCATTTTTTTTTTTTTTTTACTGCACTACAAAAAAAAAACCGCTTCAACCACAATGAGTGACCTCCACCCACCCCATCGCAAAAAATGGCTACTCTCTCCGGCATCTCCGCCAAGGAGGAGGAATCGCCGTTTTGACGGTTTAATTTCTAGGAAACCAGAGCAACCTGAGTGTTCCGATCATTGAAAAGGCTGTCTTTTCGGTGATCTCAACGTGTTTCTTGCAAAAACTCATCCGTCAGGGTCCACCTTTAACGAAGGTTTGTACTTCTGTACATTAATAATCTTTTGTCACCGTAAACGCTTTCAGCTCCTGATTTTGTTGGGAGATAAATGCGTAAAAATCTTTAATACATCATTAAGTGCATGCGTCTGGCAACTGACCAGGCACTCGTCGCCGATGCTCTCGTGCAGGCTCCAGACGTTGAGCTGGACGGTGTTGGTGTAGAGGCGCTGCTCGGGCAGGGTGACGGCGAACATCTCCAGGAACTTGGGGGCCTTCAGCTCCCCAACGGCCTTGGTGGTCCACGACACGGCCACGCTTGGCACCACAGCCACCTTGATGCACCTGAAACCGGGGACAAGTCAAGTCAAGTCAAGAATACAAACACCTCCAGGATTGGAACTTGGGGGCCTTCACTGCTCGCCCACTGCCTTGGTGGTCCACCTTGATGTACCTGAAATCGGGGACAACAAGTCAAGTCAAGAATACAAACGCTTCCAGGATTGGAACTTGGGGGCCTTCAGCTCCCCCACTGCCTTGGTGGTCCATGACACCGCAACGCTGGGCACCTGAAACCGGGGACAACAAGTCAAGTCAAGTCAAGAATACAAACACCTCCAGGATTGGAACTTGGGGGCCTTCACTGCTCACCCACTGCCTTGGTGGTCCACCTTGATGTACCTGAAATCGGGGACAACAAGTCAAGTCAAGTCAAGAATACAAACGCCTCCAGGATTGGAACTTGGGGGCCTTCAGCTCCCCAACAGCCTTGGTGGTCCACGAGGCATCCACCCACTGCCCCATTGAAGAGAGCTAAACACAACCCAGGGCTCCCAATCGTTCCGCAAAACAAGGGGTCCCAGGGACTCCTTCACTTACAGTATAGAGGGTCCTAGAGGTGGGATAGAGGGTCCCAGTGGCATTGTGAATGCTAAAAAGATTTTTTCTAGTGCATCCTTGGGACTCCCTGCACATTCTTTTAGAGGGTCCTTTAGGATTTTAGTGCTTCATAGACCCCCAAATGGGGGTCCCTGGGAGCCCTGCAATCATAGATCTATTTTACTAAACGTGCTAAATTAACGGAAATGCACTGAAATAAGCTCTACAACTACTACTGAACTAGACAAACAGGTGGAAGATGTTTTCCCGGCGCCCACCTGCAACGCTGGGAATGACGCACAGGCAACGTCATGCCGCACATCTGCACCCGGAGCAGTGGGAGAGTTAAATCATAAAAGAACAGTCTAAATAGGGCATTTGCCACGAGTGTTCGTTCTCTATACTAGACTACTAATTTGCCCGCACTCGTTCTGCCCGATTTTTCTAATTCAACTCAGTGAATTTCAAGGTCGTTATCGTGTGGCAAAATGCCCTATTGACAATGAACAACTGAGGCAGTGGGTCGATGCCCCCCTCCACGAGTCTCTCCCCATGGGGATACTAACTGGGGGGGGGGGGGGGGTCTTTTATAAAAATAGTTCCCCCACCTTCTGGAAGTTCTGTGCTTGTAACTTCCTCTAATCTGCCACTCTCTTTGACTCTGCCTTTTTCCTTTTGCTTTCTATCATCTACTATCTTCCTGACGTTTTGGCTCATTCTCCTGCCAATTAAAAAAAAAAAAATCTTCAAAAATTTTTCTCCTTTGAGCTCCTCCGAAATCGGAACGTGTCGGCTGTACGCAGCGGGGAGACCAGTGAAAACTGAAAACCGGACACATATGTACCTTACCCATTATGGCCTGGGAACGCAGAAGAAGACAATGAGCAACATTTGACAGTACAGTTGGTGGCACGAATCGCAAACAGCACTTACACTTTGCTTCCCTCTGGGAAAGGGAGAGCAGCCAAGTTACGAGCTTGCTCGATGCCCACGTGAAGCTGTTTGTCCAACGCTTCATATCTGAAACAATACACACATACAAAAAACAACAACCAATATTTTAACAAAACTGACAACAAAAACTGTAATAAAATAATAATAATAATCGAAATACAGTGGAACCATCCAATTATAAGAACTCCCCTTACATAATACTTCCCTCCCATATAAGACCTACTTCGAGCTGAGACATTATGCCCTTCTTTGTACAGTATCTGAACCAAATTACACTCCTTTATAAGACCTCCCATTATAATAACTCCCTCCCATATAAGACCTACTTATCTGAGACATTGCCCTTCTTGTAAGTATTAAAATTAACCTCCTTTATAAGACCCCTTCCCATTATACTACTCCCTCCCATATAAGACCTACTTCTCTGAGACATTGTCCTTCTTTGTAAGTATTAAAATTACCTCCTTTATAAGGTCTTATAAGGGAGGTTCCACTGTATCTGAAACAATACACACATACAATGAAAACACACACAGTAATTTAACAAAACTGAAAACAAAAACCTACACAAACTGTAATAATAATAATAATAATAATAATAATAATAAATCAAGCTTATATAGCGCTCTTCGATGAAAAACTCATCCTCAGAGCGCTTTACAAATATTTTGAGAATAAAAGAAAAAAAATAAAGTAGAAGAAAACATTACATTACAAAACATTAAGAAGCATAACAATAATAATTTAGCAACAATTTAACGATTTAAAGTAAAAAAAAAAAAAAGCTCATGGCCGGCCCTCCCCAACACATACTCCCCCCCCCCCACCTTTTTTTTTTTCCACTTTTGTTTCACATACACTTTTTAGACACTCCGGGCCACTCAAAACCATCGCATCAGGGGGAAAAAAATTAAAACAAAGGCATGAACAAACAGAAAACAAACTAAAAAAAAAAAAAAGCCAGAAGAACACGCCTGTCTTTCACCTACCCCCCACCCCAACTTTTCCACACATAAATTTAACACCCACAAAACACAGCACACACACCCCACACGCCTTTTCCATACATAAACTGTACATAAACATTTGATGCCAGCTTCTGCATATGAAACCTCCCTATAAACCCTTTCGCCGCCAGCCATTTTTTAGCCTAAATTTTTCCAATAAACTTACATGGGTAGAAAAAAAAAGATTTTGTCCGGCAATATTGGGAATTCCTCTGTGACATGTTTAAAACAAGGCCTATTGTTACCTCTTAAAATTAAGAACACAAGATCATTGGATAACAGATCCAGATTTCAAGCATGTTTATGACATGGGTATTAACCGCCAGCCATTTTTCAGCAAAAAATGTCCATTAATCTTACCTGGGTAGAGAAAAAAAAATAATCTGCAATATTGGGGATTCCTCTATGACATATTTAAAGTAAGGCCTGTCCTTACCTCCCAAAATTATGAAAATAGGGTCTTTGGATAACAGACCCTGGTTTGAGGCCTTTTCGTCACATGGGTGTTAAATCATTGTGGTGCCGAAATGCGACATTGGTGGTGAAAGGGTTAAATCTTTATGTGCAAAAATGCGACATCAGCAGTGAAAGGGTTAAGACCTTGAAAAATCAGCGAAAAAAGGGTCTCCATAGGGAGGGGTCTTAATAGGGAGGTTGGCGCTCAGTAGTCCGGATATGAAGGGGAAAATAAATTGGTGAAAATGTTTTTGGGTCAATCTTAGAGGGAGTCTTTATAGGGAGGGGTCTTAATAGGGAGGTGTCACTGTTACTTAACATGTTCATTTAAATAATAAATCAATGGAAATACAAAGAAAAAAAACTCAGTGTTCGTACTCAGGGTTCGTACAGATTTTTCATATCAAAATTCACAAACTTTCAAAGACCTTTTCAAAGACCCTTTATCCTATTTTCAAAGACCTCTCACAACACGCAATGACGATGATTGCCTCGATCATGATCATTCATGATTCAAGTTGCACCGGGTGTAACTCGACAAACCGAGGACGTCTGTTTATATGGAAAATTAGTGAAATTAAATAACTTCTAAAATCAATTCTGGAAGCAAACAGCAACAACAACAAAAAAATGGCATCCAATTGCCTTTCTTCACAAACATAAAGCTGTATTTCACCAATTTTCACAGACCAATAGCCAATTTTCAAGGACTTTCAAAGACTTGAAAATGGCACTCCACTAACCCTACAAAGACCTTCAAAGACTGTGCGAACCCTGAAACTGCTCGTCTCACAAATCTACGTTGAGGCAGTGTGGAAGATGAAAATCGCGTCAAGTCATGAAATCTACTGTAAATGTTCAGCTCAATCACTATTGATAAACTCATAACGCCACAAGTCTGAACATATAAGAACAAATTTCTTATATAAAAAAAAAATACATTCACCGATTGAAACACAACACACACATAATAAAACAAATATGTACATTGAAAGAGACAAACACAGATTTTTCTACATTTAACTCCCACAAAACACAACACACACACACACACACAGCCAATTTTTCTGAATCACTTTTAGTGGAAGGACCTGAAACTGCTTGTCTCACAAACACATATAACAACAAAACTAGAAGTTCAAAATTGATCAATTCACCAACTTACTTTAACTTCACTTGAATCTGAGCACTTTCCAGGTTTGTTTCTAATACTTGATCAATTACGCCAGTCCTGAAAAAACACAACAAAAAACCCATCTTAACTTAGAGTTAGAAAACACACAAAAAACACCATATTAACTTAGAGTTAGAAAACACACAAAAAAAACATTAACTTAGAGTTAGAAAACATACAAAAAAAACATTAACTTAGAGTTAGAAAACATACAAAAAAAACATTAACTTAGAGTTAGAAAACACACAAAAAAAACATTAACTTAGAGTTAGAAAACATACAAAAAAAACATTAACTTAGAGTTAGAAAACATACAAAAAACCCATATTAACTTAGAGTTACAAAACACACAAAAAAACCATATTAACTTAGAGTTACAAAACACACACAAAAACCATATTAACTTAGAGTTAGAAAACACACACAAAAACCATATTAACAGAGTTAGAAAACACACAAAAAACCCACATTAACTTAGAGTTACAAAACACACAAAAAACCCATATTAACTTAGAGTTAGAAAAGGATTTTAGCTCTGAAAAAACAACAAAAAACAAACAAACCAAACAAAAACAAATGAGACGAATGCAGAATCCTTTGCCCAGTGTACAGCTGGGGCAAAGGACAAAAAAACACAGCTAGAAAAGTGGGAAATAAAGGCAGTTGAACTTGAAGCAGAAGAGAGACATTAGAACGGATAATCAAGCAGGTCAAAGAAACACACACAAAAACAAGCATTAACCCCTTGACTGCCATGTAACGTATTACGTACTGACTTGATGACATCACTGATGATGTCATCAGATGAAGAGGAACAACTCTGATATTCTGGTTTTTGCTCTAACACAGTCAAGAGAGTTATATCCCCAGACCATTTTGCCAGATTGGCTCTATCAGTTGTCTTTTTCATGGCATGATTTGTACAATTTTTTTTTAATTTTCTCTGGCAGTCAAGGGGTTAAGACTGAAAACTAAACCAAAATGTTAACATTTGGGTTCCTTTCTAATCATCTCTCTTGACCTGCACCCTACGCCATTGGCTTACATATCCATACTATTAGGTATATAGTCACCGAGGCATCTCTGCGTGCCACCCAATTTTGCTTTATGCATGCAATTTTTGTGTGACTAATGAAGAAGGAAAGGGGTGGGGGTAAATTTTGACCAAATGACAACTTTTTCGTTGCCACTGGGTTTAACGTGTGCTAAGTGCATGGGCACACGGGACCTAGGTTTATCATCTCATCCGAAAGATTCCACGATCAGACCATAAGGCCTAGTGCAAAGTGAGAGGAAAAATCCCCCCTGTACCCAGGTTCGAACTCGGGGTTTACTTGACACAAGGCGAACGCGTTACCTCTGTGCCACTCTACACACCTGGCATACTCATCCAGTCACAGATGAAATATCAGAAAAAAGAAACAATTATCACCATGATCAAAATACTTCAAAGGGAAATCAATCTGAAAAACAAAACAAAGCGAACAAACCCACTGCACTTCGACATGAAAAATCTACCCACAATGCATTCCACGTTTCCAAAACCATAATATCAAGTACTGCTTCTCTATGAAGTTTTTTTTCTTTTCCCTATGAAAGATACTGAAATAGGATAAATGACTTTTCGGTTATCAGAACTACAAACAATTAACACAAAATAAAAAATCCTAACATCAACTTAAAAAGAAGTATTAAAACTCCAACACGGAATAATAATAATAATAATAATAGTAGATTTATATAGCGCTTTACCTCAAATGAGCCCAAAGCGCTTTACAATCAATTATTCATCAACAGACAACAAAAACAGCATTCAAGAATGACACCAACCAGCAACAACGCATACATACAAAGCAACTCTCTCTCTCTCTCTAACACACACGCGCCGCGCGCACACACATTTAGTCGACGCCAACTCGTTCATACCCCATTCAGTAAGCCACAGCAACATAATCAGAATTTTTTTCACGAGCGCAATACTGTTTGCATTTTCTTCAAATTTCAGCCAAACGTCACTGCCGCTTTCTTATTTCATAGGGAAGATTTCAAACACTCCCTCTCCACAAAGTAACTATTATCATCAGGTAACATATTTTACGAACTATAAGGCGATATTTTTCCCCCTAGACTGAGACCCCTACGCCTCATAATATGACTATAATAAAATACATGTAGTAAGAAAATATAACAAAACAATCTTAATTTTGTGTAAAATGCAGGGGGTGCGCCTTATAAGCGCATTGAGCTTTAAAGACACACTGATCCACAACGATTACGTCCCTTGTTTTTTTCTGGGCAGCTGTGACCCACATACAAATGTCCCCAACTTCAAATTGAGGGCTGCTCTTTCAAAAGATGTTTTCGTTTTCAATTTAGGGAGCATTTGTATGGGAGTCAAACCTGGTCAAAACAAGATTTCTTACGCAGCTATAAGATGGAAAACACGTGAATCCCGTGATTTTAACACATCATCTGGTGGGTCTTTAAGGTAATGCCCTAAATAAGTTTTCTAAATAATAATAATAATAAGGTGCGCTTTATAGTCCGAAAAATATGTTCCTTGCTCACCTTTTGATGGAAGCTTCAAAGACCCCTGAATCCCCGGCCACGGACTCGTCGCTGACGGCGGCCGACACACTGCGCGTGTTTCCCCCGGACAGGTTGTTGCCCACACCGGAGCTGCTCTCGCTGATGGGGCTCAGCGGAGGGTTGGACACCACCTCCACACTGTCCAAACCACCCATCACCGGCCGACGCGCGTTTGCCGACACCGCGGCAACAACACCCGACACCGCCGCGGCGCCCCCGGCAACGCCCGACACCGTTGCCGGTTCTCTGAGTGTTCGAGGGTGTCCGGAAACCGTCAGCGAATCCACACAGTTTGCGGCTGAAGCCGACGACAAGGCACCAGGGCCTTGGCACAGTTCTTGGTGCGGGGAGGACAAGGAGGAAGGCAGAGGCAGCTGTTGAGGGTAGGGCGGGGGTACCGAGGATGGGGGTGGTGCAGTAGCGCCGGTGGGTAGGGATGAGGG
>CM065692.1:56541746-56586746 GCA_017654935.2 Phymorhynchus buccinoides
ACAACAGTTGGTAAAGGTGCAGATCAACACACACCCGCTCTGAATGATGAACACATCCTCCCCTCGCACCGACTCGCCAATCTCCACCCTGAAACCAACAGTTGGTGAAGGTGCAGATCAACATACACCCGCTCTGAATGATGAACACATCCTCCCCTCGCACCGACTCGCCAATCTCCACCCTGAAAACAACAGTTGGTAAAGGTGCAGATCAACATACACCCGCTCTGAACGATGAACACATCCTCCCCTCGCACCGACTCGCCAATCTCCACCCTGAAAACAACAGTTGGCAAAAGGTGCAGATCAACACACACACACCCTCCATTTTCTCGGTTCTTGTTTATTCCAGTCTTGCCTTTCCTACTGCACATAAGCTTCACTCATTTCCTATATTTAAAGTTAATTTTCATCCTTTTAAACAGCTAAAAATATGCATTTGCTAATACAGTGGAACCTCCCTTATAAGACCTTACAAAAATCATCCAAAATGGGGTCTTATAAGGGAGGGGTCTTGAGAGGGAGGTAATTTTAATACTTACAAAGAAGGTCAATGTCTCAGAGAAGTAGGTCTTATACTATTTTAGTTATAGTTAGTTATTATATGGGACTGGGAAGGAGTCTTGGTGAAAATGATGTTTTACGTCCTCTCGGTCATAGACACATATGGGACATTTGTAAATACAAAGATGGTGGGAACAATACTGGCTGCAACGCCCGGAGGCAGTGCAACACCAGTAAAGTCACGAGTTTTTAACAATATACTATATAGATAGGTGTAGCGGTGACCACGCCTCGGTTAAACCTCATCGGCTATGGTACCGCCACAAACTTTGGCGTAAAATATATAAGGGAGGGAGTCTTAAGTTATAATGGGGGGTCTTATAAAGGAGGTTCCACTGTAGTAGAATATAAAGGTGTGACGGAAAAAACAAAATGAACCAAGACGTTCAGGAGGGGGGGGTGATCTGCATCTTAACCCAAAAGTTTCCTCAGTTATCTCTATTATAACATCACAGGAATTTGCTGTCGGTGTGTCGTTCTCAGAAAAGGGATAAGCCTGGGGTTATCGTCATGAAACTGAAGCCCAGACTTTGAGATTGCGTGAAATGAATAAGGGGAAGGAACTTCTCGTAAATTAACTCCCTTTTTTTTAATTTACCAAACTTATTTATGGCACCGATTTGCCTGCAAAGTGAAAGTAGTTGCCACAACAATACAGACCCAAGTTCATCCTCAAAAAAGGATGACCCAGACCTGCTTATTATGACAACCACCCACAACAATACAGACCCAAGTTCATCCTCAAAAAAGGATGACCCAGACCTGCTTATTATGACAACCACCCACAACAATACAGACCCAAGTTCATCCTCAAAGAAGGATGACCCAGACCTGCTTATTATGACAACCACCCACACAGTACACAACAACAGTGGTAGAGAGTTGCTCACAAACAAATCAACATACATTCAAGAATGTAGTCTTGAATAATGTTACACTTAAACAACAAACACACAACAAACTGGTATGCATCAATGGAAGTTGGGTTAAGCAAATATTTCATATCTCACTACATGTATTTCATATTTGAGATTTAGAGTCGTAAACATGAGGGGGTTGCTTAAACTACACCTTTGCCAAGAATTAATAGTCTGAAAATAGAAAGAAAATAGTGATTGTGTTCATTTGTCCGTGAATCAATTTATCGACCTTGACTGATAAAACTGCTGTAAACAAAGAGTTGAAGTGGGTGGGTTTTTTTTGCAAAATGGAGAAACGTAGACAAGGAAATTAATAGGGCGATGTGAAGAGTGAAAGATGACTGTCGCGCGTGCGTGCGTGTGTGTGTGCACTGTGAATATCAGTTGTAAATTTATTTTAAGTTTTATAAAGGATTTTAAATTGGTTTATTTTGGAAATGTTGTCAAATCACTTTTGTACTCATACTGTTGTATTGCTTTCTGTAGACTTATTTGTGTGTGTGTGTGTGTGTGTGTGTGTGTGTGTGTGTGTGTGTGTGTGTATGTGTGTGCGTGTGCGTGTGTGTGTGTACATGCAAGCGTGTGTAAGTGTGTGTGTGCGTATGTGTGCATGCACACGCTAGTGTGTGTGTGTGTGCGCATGTGTGTGTATGTGTCACTGTGTGTGTGTTGTTCTTTTTCAGTTTAACGTCCTTCCACTAAAAGTGATTTAATAATTGAACTAAAAACATCAAAACGCTAAAAGTGACTTAGACAAAAGAGTGTGTGTGTGTGTGTGTGTGTGTGTGTGTGTGTGTGTGTGTGTGTGTGTGTGTGTGTGTGTGTGTGTCAAGTCAAGTCAAAATGATCTTTATTGACGATAAAGAATAAGCTTGATAAAGCTTTTTTGCATCCTGTGTGTGTGTGTGCGTGTGTGCGTGTGCGCGTGCGTCGAGTATTTGTGCACTCACGCATTCTTGTACGACTATTTTTAATAGCATTTTGTACATGACGTTATTAATATTATCAAGTTCTTTATTTAACGGGAATAACTGTTTTTGCTTGGAAATAAATTTGTTTTGCGCAAGTGTATGGGCAAGTTTATGTGTGCGCATGTCTGTGCAGTTTTGGTTAAAAAAAAACACAAATACATGCGTGATTGTGTGGACCTTTTCTTCCAAATAATTGTTTGTTATCAAGAAAATGTATTGCCTGAACGCATATTGAGTCTGTACATTTTTACATTTGATTTTCTTTATTCAATAGTATAAATGTGTATATCATATGTTCTCCATGTGTTCGCTTGCGCGTGAGTGTGTGCTCACGTGTGTGTGTGTGCGCGTGTCATGTGCCTTCTTAAAGGTTTTTTATTCGCTTTTTAACTTCCTAGTAATTTTGTAAAGCGCACTGAGCCTTAAGGTAATGCGCTAAATAAGTTTAATAAATAAATCTTTGGGACAATCTTCACAAATTTCTTTTTTATGATTATGATTGATTTTGTTTTTGAAAAACTTGCTCAGACCAAAACATATATACAAAATTAAAAAGACTTAATATTTAGGGGGTGATTTATAATTATAGGCCGCGAGGCCTAGGTTACCTTTACTATTAAAAAGGCAAATAAAATCTCTGGTATTTCTCATTTCATTCAGCACAAAACTAAAAATATTATGGTGCCCCCATTCAAATCACTGGTGAGACCAATGGCAATAATAATAATGGGAATTTATATAGCGCTCCTTTTCACATGAGCTCAGTGCGCTTTACATTGATAACAAGAATACTAAAGGCAAACAAATAATGAATCATTACGATATTAGTAAGTAAAACATAAACAGGATGATTGCACGCAGCGTTCTTTCTTCCTCACACACACACACACATGCGCATGCACGCGCGCACGCACACACACACGCACAAATGCATGCATGCACGCAGGCACATACATACACATACATGCATACAAAAACACACAAACACACACACATACACGCACACAGTACACACATACACGGACACAGTGACACACAATTATACAACTTTACAACTAATAGTAATACAAGAGTAAAATAGTTACAATATGAAAATTCTAAGGAAAAAACATAGACCACATTCACCTTATCAATCAAGTTTAGATACAATAGTAGAATATGATAATGTGATTTGGTCTCCATAATTAAAAATGTTCATATTATTACAAAGGCGATTCACCAAACAAATTATTGGCATGAGTAATCTGTATACTGAGCTATAAGGAAAGACTAAAAGTAAACTTCTGAATCTACCTAGCTTGGAGTATAGAAGAGCACGAGGAGATATCATTGAAACTTTTAAGATCTTAAAACGGATATTATGATACTAGAACTACAAACAAGGTGCCGTGGCCGTTTGGTTAGTCGCCGCTCATAACCCAACAGGTTTGCGGGTGCATTGGTTCGAACCCAGCTGGTCACTTTACTTTACTCTTATTTCCTGGTCCTTCGGATGAGACCTAAAACCGAGGTCTTGTGTGCGAACGAACACACAAGATCTTGCGCGCACGTTAAACTAAAGCCCGTTCCACTATTCGGTACGAGTAGGCCGTTAGTGCCGGTGTCATGAGAAATAAGTAGTCCTATGAAATATCTACCCTTGCGCATGCGCATTAGAACAGAAATGCTAAAGCGTCAGGCAATTTGCCCATTCACATGGGAGGGAAAGAGGGGGGGGGGGGGGGCACAAAAAAAAAACAATAATCGAAATCGAATCGAACATGTTTTAGAATTAGAGAGAGAGAGAGAGAGAGAGAGAGAGAGAGAGAGATAACTTTCATTAATATAAGAGAGAGAGGAAGAGGAGTGTAAGTAAGCTGACGATTGGCTCAGAGAGCAGAAAGACTAAAGAGAGAGAGAGGCGAAATAAATTTCATTATATAATAAGCCATGCTTTAAACAGGAAGTAGGCTAGCGTAACTTCGTAAGCTGACGATTGGCTCAATGCGCAATGCAGTCAAAAACTAAAAACTTTCGGAGTGGGCAAGATAAAAATCAAAATGGGTAGATATATAATGAGGTAGAATATTCTCTTCACACCAGTGGAATGGATGACACAAACTCACAAACTTGACAAAACATGCATCCTGTGCGCCAATAGCAGTCTAAACGAAGACTTTGGGCGTGGGGCAGGATAACCATCCCCAATCGGAAAGAACAAACTTTTTTCTCTTAGTAATTCTACCACTAGTAGAGGACACCTACATTTCTTCACAAACAGGGTTAATTAACAATTGGAATTCACTACCTAATGATACTGCAACCGCAGGAACGCTCAATTTTGTTTTCCTGAGGGTGCCAGAATGATCAATTTATTTAATGATCGTGGGCCCCAAAGAGAAGAAGAAGAATATCAGTTTTAAAAACAAAATAGAAAAATGTTGGGAAGATTATTGCTTCCAGTTCCATACTGTCAATGTGTCATAAGTATTCAGTAATAATTAGTACTTCTTCTCTAAGTGCAGATCTTCTTTCTAAGAGACATCCCCCTTCAGCTTGTCGCAGCCAAAAAAGTCGCTCAGTCAAATAAATCGCCCGGCTACTACTATGAGAGTGTGTATTTGCGACATTTTGCGACATTGAGCATGAACCACAAATTTCACTTTTTTTCTAGGGTTAGGGATAGGGTTAGGGTTAGGGTTAGGTAAATGGCTCAAGTACAGAAAAAGTGAAATTTCTGGTTGTCGCAAATACACACAGACTCTCATAGTAGCGGGCGATTTATTTGACTGAGCGACTTTTTTGACTGCGACACAGCTTAGTTTGCTTCTTCCACTGTATGTTTGCCATTTCCTTAACTGCTTAAGTTATAACCTAAAAGGAAATAGCAGGATACAGGATAATTAAAAAGCCTAGAATTATTATATGCCATAACCTGTCATATGACACGACATAAACTGACAGTGCAACTTACTGACATTCTCCGTTGCTGAATTTTCTGGTCGTCACTTTTCCCATTTCAATACCTAAACGAGCGCATATTTTCCGCGCAAGATCTACATGCGATGTGCCAGCGAAGACCTTGATGTTCGACATGTTGAGGCGTTTTTGTAGTTCGTGTGAACACGGGCACAGCTAAGCATCAGACTAGCACTTGAGATGTCACAGTGTCTGCTCTGCAGTCATGCATAGATCACAGCTTGCCAATGGCGCAAAAATGACCCCTCAGGCATGACTAAAGTTTACCGTTCAAGGTCGTGCAATATGAGGATAAACATTTTAAAGGATTCTGGTTCTGGTGTTATGATAAATAAGTACCTGTCATTAAATATCTACCTCTCGCATGCGAACTGTACCCATCTAACCATAACCCTATCCCTAACCCTAACCCTATCCCTAACCACGGAAAGAACCAAGAAATAGAGCAGGAGGGTGTAAATCTACATATTTGCCAAGAAATCGATGTACAAATCAATGCACTTAGTTTCGTAAAATTCACAATGGCGGACAAACAAACGATTCTGATTGGCTACGCTAGGACTACTTCCGGCTAGGACTACTTATCTCATAGAGGTAAAAATACACCGCCACACTGGATTCTGATTAAGATGACGTCAATCGCCTATTACGTCCCTTGACGTGACTCAATATTATGGGGCGCCGACGTGCTAAAAGACCAGTTAACTACTTAACTGGCATTACTATTCCAGTTAAGTACTTAACTTACCGGAAGCGGAAATCGCTTATACAAGTTAACTAGTTAACTGACATTTCGAAGTTTTTTTCCGTTTGAGAGAGGATTATTTTCTGAAGGTTTTGTAACACGCAATGTAATTGGTCGGCGTTTTTGTTTTTCGTTGTTTTTTATTTAACGATTAGACTACCTGCGTCAAGTGCTATTGACCCTGACCCTTTTCCGCAAATATGGCTGATGATCGTTTTGCACGTGCCAATTTGCCTGAAGTTGCATCTGTAATAGATGCAGCGAAACGTGTGCTACGTTGCGTTAATGTAGAGCCTACGCCGTCTCAAAAATATATGCTTCTAAAGTTGCAGCAAGATTTGACTACCATGCATACGTTCATTGGACAGCAATTCAACCTAACGGATACAATCTATTCACTAACTCATAAGAAACGGACAATGATATATTTATACTATTTGATGCTATTTGGGGATTATTTCAGTTACTAAAACGTATTTGGAGCAGTTTCTAGGGAAAGATTGCTGATCTGCAGTATCCAATGAGATTTCGTGTTACAAAAACAAGTTAACTAGTTCAACCATGATAAAATGCCACTTAAGCAGTTAACTGACCGGAAGCGGAAATTGAAAAGAAAGTCCACTTAAGTAGTTAACTGGTATTTTATCACGTTTTGGGAAGAAGAAAGTCCCCTTAAGTAATTAACTGGTCTTTTAGCACGTCGGCGCCCCATACAATATCCCGTCCACTCCATTCGTGCACATGCTTTGTGAGTGCTTCAATTATTTTAATATTGAAAATTGAAAGCTTTTGTGTTGAATTCCCACCAATTATTATGAAACAGTCTCGTGATTACTTCGTACACACTGGATATAGTGTTAAAAAAATTTTTTAAATGAACTTCTGGGAATCGTTCATCAAGAAAGACGCATTATAAAATAATAGATCTAGAACTTGAGCTAGGGTGGTTATAAAATTTAAAAAAAATTTTTACTTTTTGTCAAATCCTAATGAAATTATATCATTGGAAAGAGCCCGACAAGACCTTTAAAATGATACCCAAATTATCAAAATCGGTCGAAAATTGAGAAAGTTACGACGTTTTAAAATGTTAGCTTTTTTTACATGAGCTATATAAGAAAAAGTTGATCAAGGTTACCGGCCCTTACCGTATCAAGGTTTGGATGAATAAAACAGCCATAACTTTTTCTATTTTTTTACCAATAAACAAAACATTGGTACCAAAATAAAGCTTATTCAAAGGGGCAACATCAACCCCAAACATTAGACAGATTAGGCCTAAGCTTTTTGTGCGACTCACAAGATCGCAACATCAACATGCGCGTGACAGAAAACATGTCAGACAGTCTTCGACGTAACACCTCCCGACTTGTGGAGACCTTGAGCAGCATTGAGATTTATTCTAGATGCACCAAATTTGGTGTACTTGTAGAAAAATAATTAAATGTAACTGCGCATTTGTTTTAAAGAATTATATAATTACCGTTCAGAAATGATAAACGAATGAATTGGACCCAAATATTGGATCGCTTGTCTCTCGCGATCGGCCGTCTTAGCGTAAAAAAAGATCGTTCCCGAATGACCGAGTAGGTGTCTGCTTCCCGAAAGAAAGAAACTCGGATGGTCAGCGCCAAGAATAACCACCAATAAAAACAAGCAAAGGAAGTGACCGTTTGGCACATAGCCAAAATCGCGGTTCGGATTTTCAACGAGAAAAATCGCTGCGGCTTGACCTAATTCCGTCGTTCCTACTTGAGCTACTTTGACATTTTTTGGGTTTAGTGTAAATTATTATGGGCCCTTGCACCGGCTCTGGTGCTGCAGCCAAAGGGATGGGATGGCCTTTGGGGACCTTCCTCAACGCCAGCTGTGTCCCTTCTTCTTCGATCGGTCAGTGTCCTGTCAATTATGAGTGCAGATGCGTCATGCTGCCGTAATAGTTAGGCCCAGCAAGTCCGACTTCGGCTGGAGGAAATCTTTTTGAAAGTGTTTCGTGAAAAAAGGCAGGAGAATGGACTGGTAAGGCAGAAAGATAGTAGATGACTGTAAGCAAAGGGAAAAGGCAGAGTCAAAGAGAGTGACAGATTAGAGGAAGTTACAAGCACAGAACTTCCAGAAGGTGGGGGAACTATTTACACAAAAGACCCCCCGGTATCCCCACGGGGGAGAAGCTGTGTCCCTAAATCCATTTGGCCGAGAGAGTGGGGAGAGTGGACATCTCCACTATAAACAAATTCTCGCCCAGCCCGTCAGAATAGTATCTGCCCCCTCTGCTATCTGGCAGTCATTGTCGGAAACAACAGACTAGCATACAAAATTAATGTGCACAAATCAGCAGCACACACACACACGCGCGCATTGACTTAGTTAAAAAAAATATTCAATTACTTTCAATTTCTTTTTATTATTTGCATGAAATGAAGGTGATTTGCTGTTAGGAAACATAGGAAAGCACTGCCGTTCAACGTGTGTGTGTGTGCGCGCGCGCGCGCGCGTGCATGCATGTGTGTGTAACTAGCTGTAAAGCCTGCACTAAGAAAGGGGGGGGGGGGGGGGGCGGGGGAGAGAGAGAGAGAGAGAGAGCGTACGCGAACGTAGGTATGTGGTATTATATGCGTGCCATGTTAGGTGTCCAGTTCCACATACCACATGTATCACAGACCACTGGATCCACATCTCAGTGAATCCACATACTGCTAGTCTAACAAAGTGTAGTCCGTAGTACCGCTATTCCCACAATTTCTGATGTTGATTTGAATAAAACGAAAAGTGATAGCTACCACACACCAATATCACCACTGTGACGTACCTTTGTTCCCACGTACCATTAGTCCTACATTTTGTGGTTTTATCAGTATGTGGATGTAATGGTATGTGGTACCAACAGTGTGTGGGAATATTGGCATGTCGGAACAATGCAGTCCAAGGCTCTTCTACTATAAACACATTTTTAGACCAGCCCTCCTGCTCGCCTTGGCATAAGGCTGTGTCAGACCAATTGACATAAGCATAGCAATTGATAGCATAACATCATCAGTCCAAAATCCTCTGAAGTCGGAGTGTGGCTGCCCACGTGACGGGGTAATAAAAAAACGCCGGGTCACGCACGTAATGTTCTCATCCGTAGTTGTGCATTTGTAATGTTCAATTGCTTCGGCTGTTGGGATGATCCCTAGAGTCTTTTAGCCAGGCAACGACAACACAACAGATTGAACATTGATGTATATAATTGTCAGCCCACACTAACCCACACCTGGCTCAACTTAATAATAATAATAATAATTTTATTTCATGTAGCGCTAAAAATCCATACAGTAGTATGATCGACGCGCTTTACAAAAGCAACATTATAAGATGAAAAACATGAATGAATGAAAAATGGTGTTTTACGTCCTCTCGGTCATAGACACATATGGGACATTTGTATATACAAAGATGGTGGGAACAATACTGGCTGCAATGCCCGGAGGCAGTGCAACACCAGTAAAGTCCCGAGTTTTTATCAATATAGATATGTGGAGCGGTAGCCATGCCTCGGATAAACCTCATCGGCTATGGTACCGCCACATTAAGTTACTAAGATGAAAAACATGAAATAAAATCAACAAGATATAGGGGAAGACGGGGTAAAAAGCCCATGGGCGGTTAAGAAGCCCATGCCAATTATCTCATGAAATGAAGCAAATTTCAGTCACATTTTGCCCATGAGACGAACATTTAAACATTAACACTCGTCTCATGGGCAAAATGTGACTGAAATTTGCTTCATTTCATGAGATAATTGGCATAGGCTTCTTACCCGCCCATGGGCTTTTTACCCCGTCTTACCCTAGTACTATCAACATTACAATGCAAAGGAATAAAGTAACAAAGTTAACATGATTCTTACTCACAAAACTAACTTCGGATACGGGCCAGGTAATTAGCCTATACTGACAAATGGATCGACATAAACACAAACTCAAGCCCACAAATATAATTACAGATATTTTGGCAAAACAATGAGGAAATTAAAACTAGCGTTCACACACACTCACACATCTCAACATACGTAGGCTTAGCTCAACAATGACATGTGCAAAAATTACTGAAAAGGTAAGCAAACAACAATTAAGAATGAATGCCACCAATGCATACATACACACAGCCCATGCTCCCCCCCTCTCCCCCCCCCCTCTCTCTCTCTCTCTCTCTCTCTCTCTCTCTCTCTCTCTCTCTCTCTCTCTCTCTCTCTCTCTCTCTCTCCCCGGGCTCTCTTTCTCTGAATACAGAATTCCTGATATGATCTAAGCGACACACTTCTTTTTTTTTTCTTTTTTACCTGAAATTAAACTTGGGCCCAAGGACGTAGCAAGCGGCCCGGCTGGCCATGGCCGGTCCATTGTTTAAAATAAAAAGAGGAAAGAATTTTTTTTAAGACGAAGAAAGAAAGGAACGAAGGAATGAAAAGAACAGAACACAAAATAATTGGAAAAAAAGTAAAGAATTGAAAGAAAAAAATGTAACTGAGGAGAAAAACTGAAACGGGTAAATGACCATCTGAGCGGCTTTCTGTAGGTCCTACTGTTATCTGCTCCATCTGAAAGGGGGAAAAGGCGAAGATCTACAGATCGAAGCTGAAAAAGGAATAAAAACAAACACAAAATATGTGCGAGCGAGCGCGCGCGCGTGTGTGTGTGTGTGTGCGCGTGCGTGTGTGTGCGTATATGCATGAGTGTGCGCGCGTCAGTGTCTGCGTGTATGTGTTTGTCTGTGTGTGTGTGTGTGCGTGCGCGCGGGTATATGTGTGTGAGCCGTGTGCCTTCACGGTGTGCGTGTGCGTGTGTGTAGTATGCGTTTGTGTGTGTGTGTGCGTGCGTGTGCATGGTTACTGTAGGCCTTATTGCAGAATGAAAAAAAACCTTGCTAAAAAAACCCCGTGGGGGATACTGAGGGATCTCTTGCATAAATAGTTCCCCCACATTCTGGAAGTTCTGTGCTTGTAACTTCCTCTAATCTGTCACTCTCTTTGATTCGCCTTTTCCCTTTGCTTGCTGCCATCTACTATCTTTCTGCCTTTCCGATCCATTCTCCTGCCTTTTATTGAAGAAAGACTTTCAAAAACATTTCCTCCAGCCGAAGTCGGACATACTGGGCCTAATTATTTCTTACTTAGGCGCATAACGGCAGCATGACGCATCTGCGCTCATAATTGACAGGAAACTGTCGGAGCGATCGAAGAAGACTTGCTTTTAAAAAAAAGTATTAATGTTTGATGTTTTGCATATCTCCCTCCCTCTCTAACCTTTGCCTCTGCCCCCTTTCTCTTTTTAGTCTCTGCCCCTCTCTCTCTAACCTAGGGCCGGTTTTTATTGTAGACCGAAGAGATCAATATATTTCCTAGTAGACACATATTTGATGGATCATGTAAGTAGCGGGGTATATAATCGATATGAACAAAACTATATCAAATATAATACAGGCCTCTGCTGTATGTATAAAACCCGTACGAAGCTTTATGTGACTCGACTACAACTTTTGTGAACTCTCTGCACACAGCTTCTTCTTTTATTTATTTGTTTTTATTTCAGTGACTCAATTTAACTCTGCTGTATGTATAAAACCCGTACGAAGCTTTTGGACTCGACTACAACTTTAATGAACTCTCTGCACCAGCTTCTTCTTTTATTTATTTGTTTTTATTTCAGTGATGATCAGACTTTGGATTTAATAATTTGCCCGCCAGAGAGAGAGAGAGAGAGATATTAAACTTGAAAACGTACTTGAAAACTTAAACTTTATTTTCCAAGGATATAGATTTTAGGCAACGCCTATTCTTCCAAGCTGTCCTTGTTATAATATATATTTGAGAACATTATTATTTTGTTCATTTTACATAAGATTTTTACTATTTCTGGTTTAACTTTGTGCTGGTTTGCTTTTATTTGGATTTTCGATTTGATGCAAAGAGGACACCATTCTCTTGTAGAATGTCTTTTTTTTGCTCAGGTTGGCATCCACTGGACAGCCAAATTGCCCCCGGGGCCGGGCGCCCCACTGCATCACCAGGGACGTCCGGTTCCGACGGGCGCACCCCGGCGGGTTCACCCCCGGTTTCTGTCCTAGCCAGCCATAGTCCCTCCCCCTGATACCACAGAGGGCGCAAGTCCCCAACTCTTTTGGGGACACCCCCAACTATCCTTCTTTTTCTCAACCGGGGGCCTGTCCCAGCCCCCTTCCCTTTCTATGGGCTTCAAATTCATTACCTATGCTACTCAAATAACATTAAACTTCAAAATAAAACAACATTATTTTGCCTCCCGCCAGCGAGTCTCACCCCGGAAACACACACACTCCTGCACTGGCAGCCCATCACCATTTTACCCAACCATCAAATTCAAACAAACCACAGTGTTATTCAATTATACAAACTCCTGATCATGCAAACTGAATAATACTCGGAGAGACCTTCCATAAATTATTACCAAATTATAAATGCAGAATTAAAATTTACGAAACATCCCTGACTGGGTCCTTTGCATAACAGAAAATAGGCACAATCGTCATTTTAACCTCCCGCCGCGAAATAAATAATTAAATGTAAATAATATTCGGGTGTACATATGGAGTAAATCTATTTTAAACCCTCCACAAAAAGTAAATCAGCACAATTAAACCCACCACACACGTAAAAATCTTTGCTCAAGCCTCATTATGAAGTCAAATTATTTCTTGTCACCTTATCTGCTTTTCGCGATTTTAACCGACCTTCATGACATTTTATATAATTTTTTATTATTTTATTTTTTGAACACGGAACATTACTCAAAGTTAGTGTTAACTGGTTTTGTTTCTGAGGTTCACAAATAAAGACATTGGACACAGAAAAGCTTTATCAAAGCAAACTATATATATATCAATATGGCCGAGGCCGAAGAGGGCGTAAAGAGTCAAATTGAGATCATGAGAGAGAGGTCGAAACAGAGAGAGAGAGAGAGCACGCTTTTTCAAAATACTACCGGCTGGGTTATAATAAAAAGGCCTTAATTTACTTTCTTCTTTCGTGAAGCACAGGTAAAGCAAATCTAGAAGGCAAAACATCCTTGAGCGAGGGCACTGTTTTTGACATACCTCACTTGACCTGGACTGGTGCCATAACCGTTTGGTTTGAAAGGATAGCGTAGTGCACGTGTTCTAATTAGATATGCCTCTAAAAAGCTGGATCATCCAGGAGGGTTCGCACTATCAGTTCTCCACATTGCAAACTATAATGAGAGGCCTATGCAGAAGTGTTCAATATGTGGGTAGGGCCTATTCAATGATGTTCGGATTAATAATAATGCAACATCTGTTTATTAATTATCACCTAGCATCAGTCTGTTATAGCGCATGCTGTTGTTATGATATTGATCAGACCAGAATATCTTTAAGGATATTATGATATACAATATCGTCAGATGGCGTAAATTAAAGATTGAAGCTAACACTTGAACAAGAGAATAGAAAGTATTAGACCTTTAGACCGCCTACTCTTCTCTACGTAGGATCTGGTTGGTATATACGATTTTAATAAAGTGGTGGGTTGGGGAAATCCAAAACACTAAGCAACAACAAAAATAAAAACAAAACCGACGTTTCTGAGCACAACAGGTTGAATGTTTAATAGACATTAAGTTTCATTCTTTTGTGTGTGTGTGTGTGTGTGTGTGTGTGTGAAGTCAAAATGATCTTTATTGACGATAAAAGAGTAAGCTTGATAAAGCTTTTTTTAGATCCTGTCGTCATCCTGTGTGTGTGTGTGTGTGTGTGTACCCAGACGAAGGAGTTATTATTTATTTTTGTTGTTGTTTAATGTTTTCGAATTCCCCAACCCACCACTTTTTTAAGTTTATTTTTAAATTTTCCGGAGACTTTGAAATCCTGCAGTTATTTATTTTTTATACGATTTTAAGCTTCCCTTTTGCTGCCAGACATTTTCAAGCCAAACAATACCATTAAATCTAACTGGGTAGAGTAACAAAAAAAAAATTGTTGTTGCAATATTGGGAACTCCTCTGTGACATGTACATTAGGCCTATCCTTACCTCCCAACATTAAGAAAATACTTACGGTCTTCAGATAACAGGCTCTGGTTTGATGCAACCAATTGTGGTGCATAAATGAGACATTGGCAGCGGGAAAAAAAATCCATTAAAAAAAAAAGCAAGCAGCAGATTCAGTTGCAATAATTTTAACACACATTTTGTTTGCTCGTTTGCTGTTTGATGATGCTTTAAAAAATTCCTTATGAATCATGTTCCCCGTTTGGATGAAAAAAAGAAGAAAAAAAAGGGTAGGTGCTGTACTTGTGGCGACACGCTCTCTGGGGGAGAGCAGCCCGAATTCGACAGATATAAGTCTCTGTGACTAGAATATATACCAAATACCAAACCAAATATGCCTGCATGCACGTGCAGACACACACAAAGTTTTTTCGTGTGGCCAGATGATAGCAGGTTGAAGACACAAGCACCATTTGTTGAGTCATTATCAGTCTTCACTTGAGCATACTTCGAATGAAGATGTTACGAGAAAATAAAAATTATACGAGTATGTTTTTGTCTGGTGTGTATGTGCACATTGTGTGTGTGTGTCTTCTTTGTTCGCTCAGACAGTTTCCTGTCGTATGAGCGTAGATGTGTCATGCTGCCGAAGTAAAAACCTGTAATCTTTCATTTCTCTTTTTGTTTAGGTCTGTTTTGTTCGTGTATGGCTGGGGTGATTTGTGAATTTTTCGAATAATTCAAAATCATTGCGATGCGAATGAGTTAACAGGAGCATTTGCTGCTTAAGCCCAGCTTGTATTCTGTTCTGGCTTCACCCGCCTTGGGGTTAGTAACAGCCGAGAAAGTTCGTAACTCCGACAAGAATTCAATTTCCACTTCTTGTTTCCCCATGCAGACTAAGGCCGGGTTCACATTAGACGCGTAAGTTCCGTACGGAAAACCCTAAATAAGTGGAAGAAAGAAGGATAAGGCCGGGTTCACATTAGACGTGCAAGTTCCGTAGGGAAAACCCTAAATAAGTGGAAGAAAGAAGGATAAGGCCGGGTTCACATTAGACGCGTAAGTTCCGTAGGGAAAACCCTAAATAAGTGGAAGAAAGAAGGATAAGGCCGGGTTCACATTAGACGCGTAAGTTCCGTAGGGAAAACCCTAAATAAGTGGAAGAAAGAAGGATAAGGCCGGGTTCACATTAGGAGCGTAAGTTCCGTAGGGAAAACCCTAAATAAGTGGAAGAAAGAAGGATAAGGCCGGGTTCACATTAGACGCGTAAGTTCCGTAGGGAAAACCCTAAATAAGTGGAAGAAAGAAGGATAAAGGTTTACGAATATACATGGGTGCTCCTGGGAAATTAAAAAATTCCTGCAAGGCAGGGGTCCTGGGGCCGCCCAGTCCCCGGCGGAGTGCAGGGACCCCTCCTGGGGGTTCCGGGGGGCAATGATCCCTGTAAGCTGAAGGGAAACAAGTTTCCAATGTAACTGACAGGCTCTCATTGCACTTTCACTTCTGGTTAAACTTCATGACCTCTATAACCAGCAAATTGCATCTTCTCAAATTCTCATAATCAAGCGATGCCAGCTCCAGGCAATAAAAAAATCCTGAACCTCAGGACATCC
The DNA here is from genome assembly GCA_017654935.2 of Phymorhynchus buccinoides. NCBI lineage: Eukaryota > Metazoa > Mollusca > Gastropoda > Neogastropoda > Raphitomidae > Phymorhynchus > Phymorhynchus buccinoides. The sequence continues at coordinate 56,557,542 of CM065692.1, forward strand.
TGAAAGCAGGAGCATCCATGCATATAGGGGAAATTCGGACACGTGCGTAAATCTTTTCCCTTCTTTGTTTCACTTATTTATAGATTGCACACAGGTTTCCACATGGAATATCCGCTTGTGTGTGTACACGGCCTTAGGGTCATAGTATTTTGTATGCAACAAATCCTGAGCTTGAAAAATTCCATTTTGATTGGTTTACATGTTTTATGCCCGTTTAATTGCCTCCATCAATTAACAATGGTGGCTGATTCTAAAATATCAGAAGGCACTGAATGGTATTCATAGATATGTTACACATGCATGATTAAAAATTAAGAAAAAGAAATACTGGTATCTCTCTCACTCACACTAAGTCCCAGACTCAAACTCGCAATCACACATTCTCATCAAAGGTTCCAAAATCCACCCCAAACATTTGTCCTTTCAGTTAAGTTTATTTCCAGGAATAAAATCAACGCCAAGACAAACCATAGTCTGCACTACAATCGTAGACACCCCAGATATAAATAGTTAAGGAATTAAGAGAGTTAACCGTGATGAAAGTACCGTAGTTTGGGTGTATATTACAAGCTGGCTTAGAGAGGATAGCAAAGCGAGAAAAACAAAAACTAAAAATTCACACATATACATGCACTCTAGTGCATACTTGAAGGAAAACAAGGGTTGGGAAAACTTGCACACAACTTAAAAAAATCATACTTTGGAAAGAGAAACTAAAAAACCAAAACAAAGCAAAACCTGAAAAACATCCTTCCCAAACACCACCACAATGTTCGCACCATACACAGTATCGTGCTATCAAATCCAAGCATGTCTCAATGACCAGAATGTGTGCATACAGTACACAGCAGATTTGTTCAACTCTTAGACTAGAGACTAGATAAATAAATAAAATCCATTCATAACCATAACCAAAAGTACTGACAGACAGAAAGAGAGAGAGAGAGAGACACATTTGTATCAAGGTCAAAAACATGCTTACCCCTTTACGACAAAGAAGTTTGCTGAAAAATATATACTTTAAAACAAAATAAAAAGTTGTATTTATCTGAATATATTCCAACTATGTACAGGCATGCAATGCGTTCACAAGGAAACAAAAGGTAGATTTACCTTGGCATATGTCAATGAAAAAGAAAAAACCCAAACAAACGCACACCTCTATCCTCTCAAATTTTAACTATACGCAAATCCCAAAATCAGAAAAAAACGTAATTTTCTCTGCCAGCTTTTTATTTGCTTTATGTTGATCCCTTTCGGATGCAGAAAGAGAAAGAAAAAAATAGCAAGTACACAACACACAAACTCAAAACAGAAACATAGGCAAGAGATACCCTCCCAGATAGAACAATCAATCCCCAATCTGAAACGAGGATGTACACTACATAATGAGCACTCAGGTGCAGGGCATTAGCCAAGGTGAGAGACACAACAGGAGGAGAAACAGCCAACAGAGAGGTGAGGAGAAAGGCAGGCGGTAAGTAAACATATACACAAAAGTGAATTCGATTTCTCAGAAATCAATATCAACGTCTGCCTCCATACAATTCAACTGTACATGTAATCAGGCAAATTATTAAAACAAAAAATAAAGGACACACACGAGTTATTTTACAAGCCGTCACAGGGATTTTTACTCCTGTACTCTTACTGTTCCATTTGTTCTGCATTCTAACAACACATTCATTCAAGGCTCCGAAAAGCACCCACTTTCGCCTCCCAGTGGCCACAAACAGCCCCTCAGGCACTGCAGTTCGGCAAAGTTTGCCTGAACCATAGGCATCATGATAATGATCACAGCGCAGGAATGCTACGACATGAATCATAGTACAGGCCAAATCAACCCATTCTTTTCTCAGGTTTTGGTGATCATCAAAAATAACTTGTTTGACCTGACTACAATGCCTCGAGGACGAGTTTTACAGATCCGATTTTAAAATCTACAAAAAAAAGAGCTGAAACCATCAGCATGTTTTTCAAATAATGACAGGCAAAATTTAGTTTAAAACCAATTGATGACCTTTGCCTCTATAAACCGCTGTGTTGCTACATGCAAAATTAGGACCAGGTCTTAAGATGGTTGTTTTCCCAGTCTACTACTAGAACTTACAGCATTTTGAACTGATGAATCACAAGACACAGCACAAAGCTGCCTTGAGCAGAAGAATGGAGTAGTTGCATAGAATGTCGCAGTAATTGTCCCAAAGTGCATTATTACAGCGGAAAGAAGCAATGGACAAGCATTCGGGAGGAGCATGGGCATTTCAGGAAATAATTTCCAGAGTATTTTCCTTAAGTTTCAAAAGGAGTTTATTTGTACATGGGCTACAAATACTTTCTGTACCTATACATACATATCATTAGCATGCACATACACGAGTTTGGGCTTCAGGCACAAATTGGTCAGCACAAGCAGTGATCTCAGAGATCAGAATACCCACCATTTTTGCCCATAATTTCTCTGAGTCCGTGAATTGAGCCCAAGATAATCAATCGAATCATGCACAAGGCACATAGCTTCGTGCCCTCAATACAGACTGGAATACTTTTTCAAGTCAACTTACTGTTCAAGTCGATTTCAAGTCAACTAACCAGACTATATGTCCACAACAAATTCAGACACACAACGCGTGCACTCACTCACAAAACTCAACACAGACAGGTGCACACCACCATCACTATAACTTCCACACCACAAACGACTGTACAGTACACTGTCAGCTAACTGGTACAGGAAGGCAGAGCAATAATAATTGCATTCTTTCTCTCCTGCACACCGCACTCCACCTCCCCTCATTTCTTTCTCCCTGGGCAAGTTGGCACACTTAAGTTTTGTGCTATTTTCAATTAAGTTTTCAGCTCAGGCCACATGCCCTTCTCATCAAGAAAGTAATCTACAGGTATTGTTTTTGTGTGCGTCCCAAGGAAGGACGGTGCTCACGAGAAGGAGCGCACGTCTCCAGAGTTGGTGAGGTGGTCTGCCTTGGCGAGGCGCTCCTTGTGGCGCCACATGCGGCAGTAGAGGTCCTCCAGGTTCTGGGTGTAGGCCTGGGTGTCAAACAGCGGGGAAGTGCTGCATGCCAGGTTCACCTTGGCCTGCATGCCACGCAAGCTGAAACAAACACACCAGTGATTATTAAAAAACAAAAAAGGAACTGTATAAAAACAACTGATCATAAATACATCAACAACGTACTCACATACATGTAAATATGTATAATTCCAATATCTTCTATCCTCCGAAGTCGGAGTGTTCTGATGCGTCAGACCTGTTTACCCCCTTACACAAGCCTTGAGTAGTCTGCATAGCTGAAATGAGTAGTTTTGGTGCAAAATGTGTAGTCCTATTCATTAAACAATGTTCACTGGAAATGAGTAATTAGAGTATTATTTTCAATTTTGAAGAGTAGTAGAGGTCCAAATCGAGTAGAATACTACTGGAAAAGAGTAGAGTAAATGGGTGTGATGCGTGTGTGACATGACTCACTAGTTGTCGTCGTTGCCCAGCCTGACGGCGATGTCGACATAGTCCTGCGGGGAGTAGGCCACCAGCTCGGGGCAGCCCAGGCAGTGCAGCTGGGAGGAGGCCACGCGGGAGGCCAGGGTCTCCGCCGGCAGCGTCACCATGGGGATGCCCGCCCACAGCACATCCATGCCTGTGGTGTGACCGTTGCACAGCGGGGTGTCCAGGCACACGTCCGCCAGCTGACCGCGACGCACGTGCTCCTCCTGATGAAACGCAGCATCAAGAACATCTTCACCGGTACAACTACAAGTGTGCCTTCGTCGGTGAAGAAAATGGGTCAGTTATCACTTTTTCATTTTCCACTCATGAAATCAAACCACAAGTAAAAAAAAAAAAAATTATGCAAGGGAACAGTTCTGTTTATCCCTAAATGGCACATCACAAAGAAACATCTACTTTACTGCCTTATCTGGGCGAGATAGTACCTCTAATATGAGGCTGCAGCAATAAAGAGAACATTCTTCACCAGTCTTAGAACTTGCTGTGAAACTAGCCACATTTGGACAGTCAAAGCTTTGTTAAGAAATAGTGCAATTGAAGAACTCAGTTCTTTAGTAAGCCTTTCATTTTCATGTTGACATTAAAACCTTTAAACGGTAATAATTATCAAACCAATGTTGTTGCACAGGAAGGGGTGTTTGTGTCACCGAACCAATCATGTGGCATATAGGCATTCCCCTCCTCAACTTTGAAATTTGATCTGTGAGCAAAAGGCAGTTGCCTCATTACTGTGGTAGTCTTTACTTCATCTTCTTTTATCTTTCAAAGAACATTTTACCTTGGGAGCGACGTTGGAACCAATCTCGCAGCATATAGGGATTCTGTGAGCAAAAGGCAGTTGCCTCATTACTGCGCTAGTCTTTACTTCATCTTCTTTTATCTTTCAAAGAACATTTTACCTTGGGAGCGACGTTGGAACCAATCTTGCAGCATATAGGGATTCTGTGAGCAAAAGGCAGTTGCCTCATTACTGTGGTAGTCTTTACTTTATCTTCTTTTATCTTTCAAAGAACATTTTACCTTGGGAGCGACGTTGGAACCAATCTTGCAGCATATAGGGATTCTGTGTGCAAAAGGCAGTTGCCTCATTACTGTGGTAGTCTTTATTTCATCTTCTTTTATCTTTCAAAGAACATTTTACCTTGGGAGCGACGTTGGAACCAATCTTGCAGCATATAGGGATTCTGTGTGCAAAAGGCAGTCGCATCATCATTACTGCGCTAGTCTTTATTTCATCTTCTTTTATCTTTCAAAGAACATTTTACCTTGGGAGCGACGTTGGAACCAATCTTGCAGCATATAGGGATTCTGTGTGCAAAAGGCAGTCGCATCATCATTACTGCGCTAGTCTTTATTTCATCTTCTTTTATCTTTCAAAGAACATTTTACCTTGGGAGCGACGTTGGAACCAATCTTGCAGCATATAGGGATTCTGTGAGCAAAAGGCAGTCGCATCATCATTACTGCGCTAGTAAGCCTTTATTTCAACTTCTTTTATCTTTCAAAGAACATTTTACCTTGGGAGCGACGTTGGAACCGATCTCGCAGCATATAGGCATTCCCCTCCTCAACTTTGAAATTTGATCTGTGTACAAAAGGCAGTCGCCTCATTTCTGCGCGTCTTTATTTCATCTTCTTTTAAAGAACATTTTACCTTGGGAGCGACGTTGGAACCAATCTTGCAGCATATAGGGATTCTGTGAGCAAAAGGCAGTCGCATCATCATTACTGCGCTAGTCTTTATTTCATCTTCTTTTATCTTTCAAAGAACATTTTACCTTGGGAGCGACGTTGGAACCAATCTTGCAGCATATAGGGATTCTGTGAGCAAAAGGCAGTCGCATCATCATTACTGCGCTAGTCTTTATTTCATCTTCTTTTATCTTTCAAAGAACATTTTACCTTGGGAGCGACGTTGGAACCAATCTTGCAGCATATAGGGATTCTGTGTGCAAAAGGCAGTCGCATCATCATTACTGCGCTAGTAAGCCTTTATTTCAACTTCTTTTATCTTTCAAAGAACATTTTACCTTGGGAGCGACGTTGGAACCGATCTCGCAGCATATAGGCATTCCCCTCCTCAACTTTGAAATTTGATCTGTGTACAAAAGGCAGTCGCCTCATTTCTGCGCGTCTTTATTTCATCTTCTTTTAAAGAACATTTGACCTTGGGAGCGACGTTGGAACCAATCTTGCAGCATATAGGCATTCCCATCCCCAACTCTCCTCCACTTTAAAATTTGGGCTGTGCGCAAAAGGCTTCGCCTCACTACTGCGCTAGTCTATTTCATCTTCATACAATTAGCTTTACCTTGGGAGCGACGTTGGAGAAGATGATGCGTCCAGCGGGCAGCCCCTGGTCAGCAGCAGCCTGCAGCACATTGGCCTCCCCCACTGCAGGGAACCTCAGCAGCCACAGCACTCCATTGGGAACCTGCAACCACAGCACTGCTCATTGAACACACAGCCTATATCATCCTCACACCACCACAGCACTGCTCATTGAACACACAGCCACACCAGTTAGTTAAAGCAGCACATTGGCCTCCCTCACTGCAGGGAACCTCAGCAGCCACAGCACTCCATTGGGAACCTGCAACCACAGCACTGCTCATTGAACACACAGCCTATATCATCCTCACACCACCACAGCACTGCTCATTGAACACACAGCCACACCAGTTAGTTAAAGCAGCACATTGGCCTCCCTCACTGCAGGGAACCTCAGCAGCCACAGCACTCCATTGGGAACCTGCAACCACAGCACTGCTCATTCAACAGAGCCTATATCATCCTCACACCACCACAACATTGCTCATTGAACACAGGCTCATTGAACACACAACCTATTATCATCCTCACACCAGTTAGGTAAGGTGGAAATAAGGTTTCCCCAACAAGTTAAAAGAACTGACCTTTATCAAAGTTGATGCAATACTTGTGCATTACTTTCAGAAATCATTGTTGCCTTAGTTTCCCCAAGTTAAAAGAACTGACCTTCATCAAAGTTGATGCAATACTTGTGCATTACTTTCAGAAATCATCCTTGCCTTAGTTTCCCCAACAAGTTAAAAGAACTGACAATCATCAAAATTGATGCAATACTTGTGCATTACTTTCAGAAATCATCCTTGCCTTAGCCTCCCCAACAAGTTAAAAGAACTGACAATCATCAAAATTGATGCAATACTTGTGCATTACTTTCAGAAATCATCCTTGCCTTAGCCTCCCCAACAAGTTAAAAGAACTGACCTTCATCAAAGTTGATGCAATACTTGTGCATTACTTTCAGAAATCATCCTTGCCTTAGCCTCCCCAACAAGTTAAAATAACTGACCTGCTTGAGGATGTCGACCCACATGGTGAGGGTGTCTGGGTCGATCTTGTACAGCTGGTTGAAGTTGCAGAAGACCACGGCGTTCTCCGGCAGGCCGTAGGAGGCCCGCGCCGACAGAACCACACAGCGCGGGATCTCCTCTCCAGTGGCCGACTTGGTGTTGGTCTGTTGACAAACATCAAACTTCTTGCCCAGCCTTGAACACCAGCAATCCAGCTGTCTGACATTACAATAAGTGCACGGCAAACTTTACTCCACAACACTCTTTACTTGGATTAAAACTGTACAGACAGATATCCCCCCCAAAACCCCAACAAGAACCAACACGATAACAAACAAACAAAAACCAGAATCTGTAAACAAACTTTATGAAGACTAATGTTTGTTTAATTAAAAAATGATGTATTAGGTATCTATATATCTCTGTGTCCATTCTCACCTGGTTGGTGGTCAGTCCATTCTGCACCAGGACGTAGGCGATGTTGCACTGGGGCTGGTTGGAGGTGACCACTACATGTCTCTATCCACTCTATATCTCTGTGTCCAGTCTCACCTGGTTGGTGGTCAGTCCATTCTGCACCAGGACGTTGGCGATGTTACACTGGGGCTGGTTGGAGGTGACCACTACATGTCTCTATCCACTCTATATCCAGTCTCACCTGGTTGGTGGTCAGTCCATTCTGCACCAGGACGTTGGCGATGCTGCACTGGGGCTGGTTGGTGGTGACCATGGTCTGCAGGGCCTGGATCATGGGCACGGGCAGCTCCATCACTGTGTACCTCAGCACTCCTGGCTCCCCGTTCTTCGAGTCTGTTGTGGAACCAGGCAGAGCCGTCTGCGTTTCCTCCTGCGCAACACAAAGGCATTAGGCTGTGCACACACATAAGCGGATATTCCATGCGGAAACCTGTGCGCAATCCATAAATAAGTGAAACAAAGAAGGGAAGAGATTTGCGCACGTGTCCGAATTTCCCCTATATGCGTAAACTTTTATTCTCCTTTCTTACACTTATTTAGGGTTTTCCGTACGGAACTTATGCGTCTAATGTGAAGCCGGCCTTACGATCTAGTCACAGGTCGTTAACAACTTCTCTGCGTCTTAATGACCGGAAGTTTTAATTTAATTCTAATTAAATGATACAAGTACTGAAGTAGTCCAGCAAAAACAACATGCCACACATTTCCCGCAGAGTGCAAGATTACTGCAAGGCACCTTACTAATAGGGCATTTGCCACGGGCGTTCATACTGTACACTACATTACACCTTTGCTTGCATGTTTTCTGCATAGTTGCGAACTACCGGTAATGGGTTTCGCAACATTTTTACCTTTTATCGCGGTAATTATCGCCATAAAAAAAGCCACAACTGTAAAACAATTTAATACCCAAAATTTCTACACACATTATACCATTATTTTTTACAAGAAACTCCAAAGTTTCACATGTACATTTCTCACTAGCTCAACATGTCCCCGCATCTGTACCAACCAGTTTTTATCACATTTTACTTCTTTCTTTTTTTGTCCTTTGCCTGATCTGTAATCAGCAAAGAGCATATATTTGTCGTGGTTTGTTTCTTTGGGGATTTTATTGTTGTCTGTCTGTCTATCCAAAGGATATCTCGTGAACCGCTGGACAGAATAGCTTCAAATTTTGTGTGGTGGTGGTGTATCACCTTATATTATCCAGGCATCAGAATGGTCTGAAGTCCAATCCTCTGAAAACCGTGGTAAAAGGGACATGAAGGCACTACACTAGACAGGGACAACACTGAAATCAGTTCCCAACACCACCAAAAAGGCTTAACTCACTCGGGGCGAATGACCGGCTCATAAGTTTTCAATTTCTGGTGTGTAACCAGCTTTCTGGTGTGACGTCATAACATATTTTCAGTTTGCTTTGACCTTGCCTCTCTTGAAATCAACCAATCATTGCAGACTTTACATTCAGCTTTGGTTGTAGAGGGGGGTCAAAGATCGGAATGTGAAATTTTCCTTCTTTCTATGCGTTAGCCGTTTTCGTCAATAGGAGACAAACGAGGAAGGCAAGGAATCTGATATTTTACGATCGTTTAGTGCATGGTGTTGCTAATCTTTTCTGAAAATATTGATGCCTAACTCTTCATAACTTGGTTTTGGTGATTATTTTACGACCTAGTCAAATGCCCAGTCCCCACAGATAAAGGGGAAATAATTTGGCCAGTCACGAGTGAGAAATCACTTTAAAATGCTATTTAACACAAAGGATAACACTGAATAAAAAGGCAAAACCTCTGACAAGAGAAGCCAATCTTCTGTCAGAAATTCTTAATCCTCTGATGCCTGATTATTTCATAATATGTTTAATATATACCTTGATTTTGGTGGCCAGGCTCTTCAGGCCGGACAGGTCAACGCCGCTGAAGACCCACTTGACCATGACCCCGGTCATGCCGTCCACATAGTACAGCAGGATGCGGTCCCGGATGTGGGGGAACATCTGCTTGTGGTCGCCCACGAAGAACGTGTCCCGCATGTAGGCCAGCTTCTCGGAGTAGTGGTGCGACAGCTCCAAGGGGGAGGTGACCTTGTCGGTCACGATGTAGTCCATGTAGTCTGCACCGCTGGTGCCAGGGTAGCCCAGCCACATGGCCTGCAGGACACAAGACAGCAGCCCCACGCATTGTTCATACATTCATCAGGGTGCAACTCAAAGGGCCCTATCGTCCCAGCTACATAATCAATAGGGCATTTGCCACGAGTGTTCGTCCTCTATACTAGGCTACTAATTTGCCCACGCTCGTTCTGCCCGAATTAAGCTGATCTTTCTAATTCAACTCAGTGAAATTCAAGGTCGCCGGCGCGCGGCAAATGCCCTATTGTCAACTCAGACCCACTTTATTATCTCAAACATAGAGAAATTAGTTCGTGGCACAGCATAAGAACACATAAATTATAAACACATAACCCTGTGGAAATAGTTAAATAAGCCAACGCATAAAACTCTACAGAAGCATATAAAATGGCCATACGATTGCTTATAAAATAGTGCATCAGTACTTCATATATAATGCATCCATTTTTATATGCATAAAAAGGGGAAGACAAAGCGAAATGGAGCATTCCTGCTATCACGTTATAATTGTCTTTTACCACTCCATTTGATGCTATTCTGACAAAGGATGAAAATAGAGAGAGAAACAAATCAATCATGATTCTGCTTCTGATAAGTTAAAAGGGTAACTCCAAAGTTTGGTTATTTTTTCTCAACAATTTCATTATGCAGACATTCAACACTTCAGTGTAAAGATTTCCTATTTCTCCAAGACAAATACAAGCTCCTTTTATGCCGGAAGATATCTCTACTAGAATAAAACACACAACTTGCTCGAGGCAGGCTAAATAAGTTAAGTACCTGAATAGGTGCAGGTTTGAGTGCAAAAATCTCGTTTCGTGCACCCTTCGTGTAGCCGTTCATGTTGAGCAGGATATGAATTCCATCTTCGTTGATGCGGTCAGCAGCTTTGCCATTGCATGGAATCTGCATTCAAAATAAACTGAATCTTGCAAAAACATTCCAGCTGTTTACATACTCAATACTGTCAGCAAGTGTGTAACACATAGTGTAGCAAACATGCAAACAATCTCGGAGAAAAGGCATATAATAAAAGTGACAATATCCTGGCTATCATTACATTACGATAATCTCCCACAGGTTACATTCATCTGCCCAAACCGATGTCTTCTGTTTTTTACCACTCAATTGAAAACCCTTAGACCGTTATCAGCAAGGAGGAAGCCGCCATTTTATTTTGACCGCATGTGCGGAAATGCAATGATATAAGCCTCTAAAAATAGAAAAGCACATGGGCAACCACGTGGCAAGCCTGCCACGCCGGTAGCTACTGCCGATGGCGTGAGAAGAGTTAAAAAGTGCAAGAAAATTGAGGGGATGAAAAAAACAACCCAACCCAATCAAACAACAAAAACCCTTGCTACTTACCATTCAACCATAAACAAAAAGATGGAAACAGGTGAACAACACAAACCTTGGACAGATCAATGAAGTGCTCGGCTTCCTTCTCAATCTTTCCTCGGAAGTTTGTGTTGTCGTCAGCGCTCAAGGCATAGCAAAAGATCTGAAACAAACGAGAGAGAAAGTTTGTAAACAGATGGACGTTGCCATATTAGATCACTATTTTTCACAAAGTTTGTGGGATGACTATATCTTGAAATGAAAGAGGCAGTTTGTAAACAGGTATACTTTACCCACAATAACTCTGAAGTATGACAACAAACCTTTAACTTTAAATGAATTTTTTTATTTTTTAACTACTTGTAATAAATATTATACAGGCTTCACATTTTGTTGATAAAATCTCGGAACAGAATCATCCGTTTTTATGACTATTGTCTCAGTAATTTTCACATGCTTTCTTTGTTTGATCTTGTGTACAAAAAAGGAATTCTTTCTGATCATTCGGTAGAGGAGAGAAAATAACTGTCATAAACAAGTATCTTGAAAATGTTTAATGGTGAAGGGAGGAAAAAAGCAACAAACCAAACAAAAAAACAACAAGAAAAAGCCACCATTATCTGGCCAAAGTTCAAATAAAATGTCAGCGCTTTATATAGAAGAAACATTCTAGTTTCATACCATTTGATGGAGCTCACACAAATTAGTAAATCGAGAAGTGTAGCTTCCTATCGTACCAGAGGATCAGACAGATCCAGTGGAATAGCGAGGAAACCTTTGATGTTCACAGTGATGAACGGACAGCTCAACAACAGATGCATGTTGACTGAAGCTGGTACTGTGGTGTGAACTACTATTTTTTTTGTACCATTCAATTACAATCTGCATTATTTTCAAATAAAACAAAAAGCAAAAGAACATACTAAACACAAGCGCCTGGACATAAGTTTTTGCTTGTTTTAGTTTAAGATTGAATTATTGTAATACCTGTTGCCTAATTTATTGTGAGTGTAGTTTCCTATCGTACCAGAGGATCAGACAGATCCAGTGGAATAGCGAGGAAACCTTTGATGTTCACAGTGATGAACGGTCAGCTCAACAACAGATGCATGTTGACTGAAGCTGGTACTGTGGTGTGCATTTCTATTTACCAAATTATATTACACTGTTATTGTTAGGGGAGGATCTGGCAAGTTACCCACATAAAATGGTGAAATAAAGAGTGTAGCTTCCTATCGTACCAGAGGATCAGACAGATTCAGTGGAATAGCGAGGAAACCTTTGATGTTCACAGTGATGAACGGACAGCTCAACAACAGATGCATGTTGACTGAAGCTGGTACTGTGGTGTGAACTACTATTTTTTTTGTACCATTCAATTACAATCTGCATTATTTTCAAATAAAACAAAAAGCAAAAGAACATACTAAACACAAGCGCCTGGACATAAGTTTTTGCTTGTTTTAGTTTAAGATTGAATTATTGTAATACCTGTTGCCTAATTTATTGTGAGTGTAGTTTCCTATCGTACCAGAGGATCAGACAGATCCAGTGGAATAGCGAGGAAACCTTTGATGTTCACAGTGATGAACGGTCAGCTCAACAACAGATGCATGTTGACTGAAGCTGGTACTGTGGTGTGCATTTCTATTTACCAAATTATATTACACTGTTATTGTTAGGGGAAGATCTGGCAAGTTACCCACATAAAATGGTGAAATAAAGAGTGTAGCTTCCTATCGTACCAGAGGATCAGACAGATTCAGTGGAATAGCGAGGAAACCTTTGATGTTCACAGTGATGAACGGTCAGCTCAACAACAGATGCATGTTGACTGAAGCTGGTACTGTGGTGTGCATTTCTATTTACCAAATTATATTACACTGTTATTGTTAGGGGAGGATCTGGCAAGTTACCCACATAAAATGGTGAAATAAAGAGTGTAGCTTCCTATCGTACCAGAGGATCAGACAGATTCAGTGGAATAGCGAGGAAACCTTTGATGTTCACAGTGATGAACGAACAGCTCAACAACAGATGCATGTTGACTGAAGCTGGTACTGTGGTGTGAACTACTATTTTTTTTGTACCATTCAATTACAATCTGCATTATTTTCAAATAAAACAAAAAGCAAAAGAACATACTAAACACAAGCGCCTGGACATAAGTTTTTGCTTGTTTTAGTTTAAGATTGAATTATTGTAATACCTGTTGCCTAATTTATTGTGAGTGTAGTTTCCTATCGTACCAGAGGATCAGACAGATCCAGTGGAATAGCGAGGAAACCTTTGATGTTCACAGTGATGAATGGTCAGCTCAACAACAGATGCATGTTGACTGAAGCTGGTACTGTGGTGTGCATTTCTATTTACCAAATTATATTACACTGTTATTGTTAGGGGAGGATCTGGCAAGTTACCCACATAAAATGGTGAAATAAAGAGTGTAGCTTCCTATCGTACCAGAGGATCAGACAGATTCAGTGGAATAGCGAGGAAACCTTTGATGTTCACAGTGATGAACGGACAGCTCAACAACAGATGCATGTTGACTGAAGCTGGTACTGTGGTGTGAACTACTATTTTTTTTGTACCATTCAATTACAATCTGCATTATTTTCAAATAAAACAAAAAGCAAAAGAACATACTAAACACAAGCGCATGGACATAAGTTTTTGCTTGTTTTAGTTTAAGATTGAATTATTGTAATACCTGTTGCCTAATTTATTGTGAGTGTAGTTTCCTATCGTACCAGAGGATCAGACAGATTCAGTGGAATAGCGAGGAAACCTTTGATGTTCACAGTGATGAACGGTCAGCTCAACAACAGATGCATGTTGACTGAAGCTGGTACTGTGGTGTGCATTTCTATTTACCAAATTATATTACACTGTTATTGTTAGGGGAAGATCTGGCAAGTTACCCACATAAAATGGTGAAATAAAGAGTGTAGCTTCCTATCGTACCAGAGGATCAGACAGATTCAGTGGAATAGCGAGGAAACCTTTGATGTTCACAGTGATGAACGGTCAGCTCAACAACAGATGCATGTTGACTGAAGCTGGTACTGTGGTGTGCATTTCTATTTACCAAATTATATTACACTGTTATTGTTAGGGGAGGATCTGGCAAGTTACCCACATAAAATGGTGAAATAAAGAGTGTAGCTTCCTATCGTACCAGAGGATCAGACAGATTCAGTGGAATAGCGAGGAAACCTTTGATGTTCACAGTGATGAACGGTCAGCTCAACAACAGATGCATGTTGACTGAAGCTGGTACTGTGGTGTGATTTTCTATTTACCAAATTATATTACTTTTACTACTTTTAGAGGGAAAACCACTAGGGAAATATTTCCTTGAATTGTGGAAAAATGTATTACCGTAATTTTCGGGTTATAAGGCGATATGTTTTTCTCCAATTTCGACCTATGCGCCTAATAAACGAGGGCGCCCTATTAGTGAACAAAATCGTGAGAAGAGAGGCAACAATTGTCGTGTTCAGTACAGTCTACTGTGAGTCGGACATTGAAAGTGGTAACGAGTTGCCGATATGGCGAATACTCATGTTTTTGTTTGGTTTAGTTTAAGATTGAATTATTGTAATACCTGTTGCCTAATTTATTGTGAGTGTAGCTTCCTATCGTACCAGAGGATCAGACAGGTCCAGTGGAATAGCGAGGAAACCTTTGATGTTCACAGTAATGAACGGTCAGCTCAACAACAGATGCATGTTGACTGAAGCTGGTACTGTGGTGTGCCTTACTGTTTACCAAATTATATTACTTTTACTACTTTTAGATGACATTCTATTATCAAATTATATTACACTGTTATTGTTAGGGGAATATCTGGCAAATTACCCACACTAGCGCAACGCCTAGTACTGGCAATGCACCGTACTGGTAACGCCTAGTAACGGTAACGCCAAGTACTGGTAACGCTGAGCACAGCAAATTTGAAGCGATTCGGTTAAGAAACGGCGGAGTTATTATAAGGCCCCGTTTCCGCTGCTCTGAGAGTGACGCTCTCTCCCGATTCACTTCCAATTTGCTGCCAGGCTTTGCCCGGGCCATAGCAAGCCTGACAGCAAATTTGAGGCGATTCGGTTAAGAAACGGCGGAGTTAATCATGAAAAGGTGAAGTGGCGTATAGTGCGCGCATTTCTGAACCGATTCGCTTCCGGTTTGGCACACCGATAGTCACCGTCCACAGTCATCTACCTGCCACATTTGAAGGCAATCGGTCCAGAAATGCCGGAGATATGGGCGCCGAGAGTCCGGTGGATACGCGTTTCGCGCATTTGCGAAACCGCGCAAATGACACGGCCGCCCTGGTTGCCGTTGCCATTGCCCCGTTAGGGCTCACAGCAAATTTGAAGCGATTCGGTGGAAAAACGGCGGAGTTATAAGGCCCGTTTTGTGTTTCAGACAGACACACACACGGACGGCTTTTTACTATATGATGATGATAAAATGGTGAAATAAAGAGTGTAGCTTCCTATCGTACCAGAGGATCAGACAGATTCAGTGGAATAGCGAGGAATCCTTTGATGTTCACAGTGATGAACGGTCAGCTCAACAACAGATGCATGTTGACTGAAGCTGGTACTGTGGTGTGATTTTCTATTTACCAAATTATATTACTTTTACTACTTTTAGAGGGAAAACCACTAGGGAAATATTTCCTTGAATTGTGGAAAAATGTATTACCGTAATTTTCTGATTAAAAGGCGATATGTTTTTCTCCAATTTCGACCTATGCGCCTAATAAACGAGGGCGCCCTATTAGTGAACAAAATCGTGAGAAGAGAGGCAACAATTGTCGTGTTCAGTACAGTCTACTGTGAGTCGGACATTGAAAGTGGTAACGAGTTGCCGATATGGCGAATACTCATGTTTTTGTTTGGTTTAGTTTAAGATTGAATTATTGTAATACCTGTTGCCTAATTTATTGTGAGTGTAGTTTCCTATCGTACCAGAGGATCAGACAGGTCCAGTGGAATAGCGAGGAAACCTTTGATGTTCACAGTAATGAACGGTCAGCTCAACAACAGACGCATGTTGACTGAAGCTGGTACTGTGGTGTGCCTTACTGTTTACCAAATTATATTACTTTTACTACATTTAGATGACTTTCTATTATCAAATTATATTACACCGTTATTGTTGGGGGAAGATATGGCAAATTACCCACATAAAATGGTGAAATAAAGAGTGTAGTCATAGTTTCCTATCGTACCAGACAGATTCAGTGGAATAGCGAGGAAACCTTTGATGTTCACAGTGATGAACGGACAGCTCAACAACAGAATCATGTTGACTGAAGCTGGTACTGTGATCAAAGCTTTTAAAACATCCAATGATAATGTTACACTCTGGCAAAAAACACACCCCAAAACAAATATAATTGCACAGACGGCCGAAATTCAGCTGCAGAAATCTGCCACACAGTTGCCATGTTCTTGCTGTACATTGTCTTACCTCCACTTTGCTTCTGTCATGAAAGCCGGGGATGCTCTGCATCAGGTGGGAGGTAGGGTGGTTGCAGAAGTCGGAGCTGACGTAGCCGATACGTAGACGGCCCCCGCTGGCCCGCAAATCTTGGGGATAGCTGTAAGGTGGTTTCTTCAGGGCAGCCACCTGCACAGATTGTAAATCTACCTTCAACAGGCTGACATTTGAAGAGGCATATCAACAACACCAAAGACATTACAGTATACAGTGGAACCTCCTGTATAAGAACCCCCTCCCTTTTAAGACGTACTTCTCTGAGACATTGCCCTTCTTTGTAAAGCAGGAGACAGACTATGCGACTGCCTCATATGACTCGATCAGGTCGTGACGTAGATCAAATTTTGTTTCCCGCACAGAAGAGGTCACAAGCCATTTGACTCGATCAGTGAAATTTAGAACCTGCCCTATTCGGCCCTGTCACCTGACTGGGCCCGACTGAGTCAGACTGATAGAGCAAATCAGGTGAAACGTCACGACCTGATCGAGTCACATAGTCTGTCGCCGGCTTTTATTAAAATCACCTCCCTTATACAACACCCCCCCCCCCCCCCTCTACGACCTTATTTTTAAGGTCTTATGAGGGAGGTTCCACTGTACATCACAGTAGGAGATGATGATTTCTTGCAACAGACAAGTTTCGTAGAACTGTAGTAGTTAATTTTAAAAGGAAATAAGGTACACACACAAACAAAATTTTCTTCTCATCTTTTAACCTTTTTCCCCACCATGATAAAGCACCAATTACACAGGGGAAAAGGAAGAGATCGAGCTTTTAGTCTCATGCAGATTGAGAAAACGATTCTAGCTGAATTGCATGCAACACTATCAGGCATTAAAGTGGATGAAGATCAAAAAAGAGGATATTTTTTCAGCCATCCTTCCACCTGGATTTTCACCTAACGTCAGAAGTTTTGTTCAGCAGGGGGGCGGCAGAACGTTCCCCAAATTTTTTTCCCCGCACGAACATCTTTCAGGCATCAAAGAATGAGATTTGGGCAGCCGAGAAATCATTCCACCCAGATTTTCAGCTAACGTCCGAAGTTTTGTTGAGCCCCTTCTGTAGTTATCGTGATTTCGTTTCGGGTCGTTCCTTATGATAAGTGCGTTTTTTTGGTTTGTTTTTTTCTCAGATTTTCAACCTCTTTGTGAAGCGCTTAGAGTCCCGTAAGGAGAATAAGCGCTATATAAATTGTCATTATTATTATTATTCCACCGTGCCAACCTTGTCAGTGCAGAGGTTGGCGTGGCAGGCGGCGATGGCCTTCCTCTGGGTAGCGGTGAGCGGGTACAGCATGCTGTGGTGGGGATGTACCGAGGGCAGCCGGCTCTTCTCCACCTGGTCCTGCACAATGGCCGTCAGCCGCACCATCCGGTTCTTGTAGTCCTTCCAGTCACACACAATCTGAAAAGCATTGAAACAACATCTTTGAAATGTTGCATTTCAATCAATCAATCATTTACTGTCGCGATCTCATTAAAACAAAGAAATTTGCATTTAGCAAAAACAGAAACACAAAATGGACAATAGCTGAATAGGTATGGGACAAATACAACCTAAATCAAAAACCGTATCATAATAAACTATTTTGTAACGGCTAAACTGATACATAACATGAAATCTTTTTGATAGCAGTTAAGTGCATGTCAGATTAAACATCTTTTAATTTTTGAGCCTGAAGCCTTCACATGCGCACACTCCCGCCCCTTCTTCAAAAAAACAGCCAGCAAATCAAACGATATAATTCACATACTGAATTCATCAACAACTCACCTGGAGACAGTGTGCAAGATTGCAATAGGCATCTGGGAAATCATGCTTCAACTTCAGGGCTGTCTTGTAGGACTGAATGGCTTCTGGTATGTTTCCCGAGTCCTGAAGAATAAGTAAAAACAACATTACATATGCCTTCAAGAAGGAAACAAGGACTTTTTTTTTTTTACATACATAATTATCACAATGACTTAATTAATTAATGATCTTTTCATACAAATTAGAAATAAATGACTTGAAACCTGAAATAATATAAATGGTGATTTAAGTTGTCTTTACGTGACGCAAATTTCATTGCTGACTTCAATGTACATAGAACAAAGTTCTAAATATTAAATTACCCGAAAATCACATTCAGAACCATCACAAAGAATCAAATAACACAAAAACACATTTTGACCTATAACAAAGAAAATGTGTGTGTATACATTTGTATATGTGCACCAAGCATAAAGACAGTGATAAATCTTCCCTCATGACACGCAGGAGAGATCGTCTGACCTTGTGTATGGAGGCCAGGTTGCTGTGAGCGTCAGCGAAGGCCGGGTTGATCTGGATGGCTCTGGTGTAGCACTGCATGGCCGACTGCAGGTCCTGCATCTCCTTCAGGGTGTTGCCCATGTTGGAGTAGGCGTCCGCAAAGTTGGGAGAGATGCTGGACACAAAACACGCTTCAGGCTACCAACGGAATCGACGCATTTGGCTGGCAAATGAACCCTGTCATTTCATTCCTTATCATTCTGAATATATAGCATTAACAATCATAGGTTCTTGCATGATGGTTATTCTGCCTTATTCTGATGCATACACTGTCAACTATTATCTATAGGCTATGGCCGTGTACACACATACGCAGAGGTTACATACGGAAACCCATAAGTAAAGGAACGAAGGAAAAAAATAAGCGCACGTTTCCAAACGCGTCCGCTTATTTTTTCCTTCTTTTAAAAAAAACTTATTTACGTTTCCGCTTATGTGCGCTAACGCTTCAATTACAAGGACTGGAAACAAATCTAAAGAACCTGTACACATTGCCCCCCCTTAAACGAATCCCAATACAATGCCTACTAATTTCTGTCTTAAGCTACAAGTTCCTGGGAATAAACAAGACAGTTGCTGTGACTGACCTGATGGCCAGTTTGTAGTGAGTAAGAGCATCGTGCAGTTTGCCTTGCAAGTGAAGAATACTGGCCAGGTTGGAGTGGGCCACTGCAAAGTCTGGATTCACCTGGAACAATAGGAAGACAATTAGGCTTCTATTAGTAAACAAATAAGTAGTAGTAGTAGTAATTAGGGCTAGAAGCGGGCCTGACTTTGATTTGTTTCAGGGTGGCTTGCTTTCTACAGCTAAAAAATGTAACAAAAATATGGAATGGACTTTTTTTCTTCCTTTTTTTATTCATCGAAAGTAATATAAAAATTTGACATCCTTGTGTCTTTGTCCAGAAGATTTTTTAATGTATTTATGCTATAAAGCAAGCATCAAATAGGATATTAAAGACCCACCACAATCATGAGTGATAATCACGGGTTTGACATGTTTCTCTCTCTGAAATCTTATTTTGACCAGACATTGAAGAGCGGCAGCCTCAATTTGAATTTGGGGGATTTGAATGTGGGTCACACTTATCCAGAAAAAAAGAAAGGGACTACAGGAATTTTGTACTGTCAATTTCTCTAAGACCATTAGTCTTAGTCTTAGAGAGCAGCATGAAATAACACCGGCGAAACAGACACATTTGACCTGCATAGCGAGTTTGGTCGACGTAATGCCTCACAGTCAAAGGTCCAATACTTTTTTTGGCTCACTACTCACTGCTCCATGTTTTCAGAACACAAAAATTGAAAACATTGTGTTAGAACTACGAGTTAATCCAAACTAAAGCCGCTCAGGTGATACCAAAATCTTCAACTTAATGGCAGTCGGAGGCTCTGCGAGCAGACCTGTGTACCCTAAAATTGGGCTGTGTATTCAAAATCCAAAATAAGTGTATTTTTCACAAAATAGTACTCCAATAGAGAAAATAAAAAAACCGAGTGCAAACATGCATACATTTTAACAACCTATAGAAATACTGTCAAAAGTATCATCCATTTAAATTTATTAAAAGAAACACATACACACACATATTTCCCGAATCAGGCAATAATCAGAAATGGTGGATTTTGATTAATCCTACTATCTATTTAATTTAATACTTACCAACACTCAAAACAACTGCATTAGCCTAAAACAACCTGGAACCTTACCCTAGCACATAGCTAAAACGAAAGTGGCCCCAAGGGACTGCACCCATACCGCAGGGAGTAGCGGGAGTGACTCCCCTTACTTCCGGGTATGACGCGCACCCTTGGGACACCGGATATGTCATTCGTGTAATTTTACAGCCCCGCATCAGGAGGGAGGCCGGGAGGGAACATTTTTTGTTTTGAGTGTTGGTAAGTATTAAATTAAATAGATAGTAGGATTAATCAAAATCCACCAATCTAATTTAATCATACTATACCAACACTCAAAACAACTGCAGATTACCACCGTGGTGGAGGGTGATGCGTGCCAACTGACACACCAACAACCCTAAAAGCATATCAGTAAAAGAGGGAAACACTCCTAAGAGAATCCCCCGAAAGATGAACAACATCCCTGAAAATATGCAAATAAATACCCCCAAACAGTCATGTCAATGATATACCAAAGAACACAGAGAAAAAACAGAGGCACAAAAAACACCGGAACTCACACTACAAGGAGACCGGGACCTGCGAAACGACCACCTTCTAGATGGAAAAGGAGTCGTCTTCGCCCTGAGCGGAGAAATCCCTCAGGTAAAACTGAAGAAAGGTGTTCTGCGACTACCAGAACGCTGAGGCCATAACCTTCACAAGAGGGACACCCTTGACTACCGCCAGGGAAGAGCTGATGGCCCGCAACTCGTGGGCGCGAATGGGGTTATCAGGTAACCTAACCAGAGAGCGGGCATAGGCCAACTTAATGAGGTCGAGGAACCAACGGGACACAGTACCCTTAGCCACATCGCTGCAGTACTTGGGATTAAAGGAGACGAACAGGCGACGTTTAGCCCTTCTGAAGGACTTGGTACGAGCCAGATAAGAACGAAGAGCCCTAACGGGGCAGAGGAAGATATCACGATCATCAGGACCCAGAACGGAGCGAAGACTCGAAAAAGAGACTAAGGGAGAGGAAACATAACCAGACTGGTTCTTTGCACGGAACTCCGGGAGAAAAGAAAGGGAGACAGACGAGAAGTCCTCCTCGAACTGGACGTCCTTGGTGAGACCACTGAGAGCATGCAAACCACTGATGCGACGGGCAGTGGCGAAAGAAATGAGAAAAAACTGTCTTGAGAGTCAGAAGCTTAAGAGACAACGACTCCAGGGGTTCAAATTTGACCCAGAGAAAAGCCAGAACCAAAAAGATGTCCCACTGAGGACACTGGACCGTTCTGGACGGGGCTTGGAAGCGCACAGCGTCCAGGAAGTGAGAAACTGGCAAAGCCGAGAGATTCCCCGTAAACTAGATCGTGCTAATCAAGACCGCCCTATAACCTGACAAGGTTTGAGAGGAAGAGTTCCTAGTTCTAAGCAAGTGAGAGAGGAACTCCACGAACTGAACCGTTGAGGGACGAAGCGGGTCAAACTTTCTCTCCTGACAAAACGCAAACCAGGTGGCCCAGCGAAGATCATACAGATCGTTTGTAGACTTACGCCGAGAGGCGACCAACAGATCCACGGTGCGCGTGGAAAACCCCTGAGAGCGAAGGCCTAGACGGACAGCCGCCATGCGACCAGGTTTAGCCTTGAAGGGCAAGGGTGTCCGACCCCGCTTCTTGACTGAAGAAGAGTGGCGGGAGTGAGATTGAGCGGAAGAGGACCGTCTTGCGCCATGTCGAGGAGCTCTGGGAACCAATGGCTCGTGGGCCACATTGGTGTGACGAGAATCAAGTCCGGGTGCTCCCGGAGGACTTCTTCAACACCCGGGGGATTAGTGCCATCAGAGGGGAGGAATACAACGGCATGCACTTCAGCAAGAAGTGCGAGACAGTGGTGGCGTACAGCTTAGCGGTACGGTAGCACCTAAGGCCATGGAACTCATACTGAAGATGGCTGCTCTGTACCCAGAAAGGGTATGGGCAGAGATTTCTAGACCTGAGAAGAAAAGCTAAGAATTCGACGAATGAACCGAAGAAGGTCTTAACGGATAGAACTTCCTGTCACCACAGAAGGCGAACCAAGAGAAAGAGTCCTGAAAAAGTCCGGGAAGGCATCTCTGGAAAGCACATGGCTGACTATCAAAGCAGTCAGGAGAAGACAAACTCCGCATCGAGTCACCTAGAGCAGCCAAGGCCTGATACATTACGGACTATGAGTGGCCGGACCGGGCCACTACACACTGCTACGCCCTTTCGAACTGGAAAATATCGATCGAAGGGGCGAGTCTGGGTCAGAAAACAAACTGGACAAGACTAGTTCAGAATGTCGGGCAAGCAAAGGACCGATGGCGGGATAGAGACAGCTAGTACTAGGATGAGAATCCGCAAGAGCAGCAGATTCAGCCTCTGACCTAGCAAACTGAGAAACCACGGTACGAATGTGCGACTGCACTTCGTAACCAACTCTACATGCTAAGACCGACGAAAGGGACCCCCGTTGACTGGGTGAAAAACCAGCGGAGACAATTCGATCGGTAGGGAGGTAAAATAAAAATAAAAAACTGCCTATGAAGTAGGAACAGACAGCAACAGCAACATAGTTGCTATCGCATGACGTCAAAACGAACCAGATGACGCGGAAAAGTCCCCACCGAAAAGGAAAACATGTAGACAAAAAGCGAAACAGTGTGCAAACGTGACGATGACACACCTCGACCTAAACCATAAAAAACGGTCGGAACGAGACGCCGAAGACAAAAAAGGGGGGGGGGCCTGAAGGAAGGCAAAAATCACCCCGTCGAACAACTTTAGGTTGAAAGCTGTGCCGTTCGGTGATCTGACGGCTGAGAAGGGAAGATCATGCTAGCCGGACAGTTAAAGCCAGATCGGGACGGAACCAGTCCGAAACAGGATGACTGGAACGGCCGAACGAGTCAACAGGTTGAACAACTCATGGTTGAAACCGTGAAAGAAGGAGTGCGCACTCTGACTTCTCTCTGCAAGGGCCTATGTATACCCAGGCCAGAGGAAGGAGCTCCGAAATCGACCCCATCAGACTAAGAAAACCGAGGGGACAGCGAAGTGTGACCGCCTTCGTTACTGAGAGGTCGGACACCACCTGTGTCCTCCGAGGCTGAGACTGTGAACAAAAAACCCTTTAAACGGCCTAAGAGATCGCCGGCCAATTAGTCAGAATGGGCCGAAAACGGTCGGAAATTTTTGATAAAACCGGATGACAGGACCGGTTGAAAAAGTCGGGAATAGAAACCCGGACTGGGATCGTTCACTCGCGCCCGCGCCCTTCCAGAGAAGGTCCTCCACTTCCTCTGGAGGATCTCCAACGGACAGGATCGCCGTTTCTTGGAAGGCTCGGCCTCCTGTTGCCACGAGAAGACTGGGAAGGGGGGCCTCAAGGCCTTGAACTGGGGAGGAGGCCTAGAGGAGTATCCCACACTCTTAGAGCGGGACGCGAAGTACCCCGGACGAAATGGTTGGGACGGGGCTGGTTCAACAGGGCCCGATAGATAGCCTTCTGGCTATCAGCTGACTTCCTCTTGAAGAGGACTCGAGAACTGGGGGAACCGATTCTTCCCCGAACAAGCCCGACTCCGGAAGGGGAAGAGAGCGCAAAACGCTCCTTTTCCCTGGACGAAAGAGACCTGTTCTGCGCCAGAAAGAATCCCGGGCCAAGGCACAGGTTTGAACCTTCAAACCAGCCGTGACATCAGAGAGGCTCTGTAGCACATTGCCCAAAAGGGCTAGAGAGACTCCAACGGAAGCTTCATCCACCTGATCAAAGAACTGAAAAACCGCCGGTGAATCAGAGGCTGATTTGCCTAGAGACTCCGCCAAGGTTTGCACGAGAGAGGTGGCCATGCCACAAGCCCTGAGAGAACCAGACAGAGATTCCTCGAGAGACTTGAAGGCCGAAGGCTTGAACGTGACGGGAGGAACAGCAGCAGGACCCCAAGGACTCCACCTCCTCAGAAGAAGGTTTGGAGACGGAGGGGAAGGGCAGGTATTCCGTCGGTAGGGGGACGAAAGGTCTGAATCCAGGTACCAAAAAGGAACCGAACTGAGACGAGGCCGGCTGAGAACGCCCCAGATTAGCCTCAGCAATCTGTTTCAACGAAAGGACCTTGCCGGTCCTCAACGTGAACTCCGCTTTAACCACCAAATCCTCCGGGAAGGAGGGGGCTTGGAGAGTCAAGGAGCTCTTGGCCTGCAGAAGAGAGCCAACCGCGTGATCAGTGGCGGACTCCTGATGGGAGGAACGCACAGGTACCACGAAAGGGCACGATCGAGACAAAATCTTGAGAAGATTCTGAACCGAGGACTCAGAGTGAGAGAGTGAGGGACCTCCGACTGAGGGTCCAGTTCCATGTCCGACTCAAAGTCGGACTGAAACTCAGAGAATTCCCTGGAGGGGTCTGGCCGTTGAAGCTTCTGATAAGGGCGGCCCAAGAGTCAAACACCACCGGAGGCCATGCCTGGCAGAGGGCTCTGCCGGTAGGGAGTGAGAGGATCACTGAACACCGGCCGGAACCGGGAGAACGTGGCTTCCTCCGTGCGAGCGGGACATTCCCGGTTGACCCAAACCGGAGGAACGAACCGGAAATTCATCATCGGAATTTTCCGGTTCTAGGCGAACCCTTTCCCGGTATGCGTCCTCCGTGCGAGCGGGACATTCCCGGTTGACCCAAACCGGAGGAACGAACCGGAAATTCATCATCGGAATTTTCCGGTTCTAGGCGAACCCTTTCCCGGTATGTCCGCGTTGGCCAAGCAACCGGGAGACAACCGGATGATTACCGGGAGAACACCGGGAGAACCGGAGGAAACGGTCTCGCAACCGGGAAAGGCAAATAACCGGTTGCGGTGGGAAAGCCAAGAGGCTCCAACCGTGCCATCCCCCGGTATGTCCGCGTTGGCCAAGCAACCGGGAGACAACCGGGAGAAACCGGATGAATACCGGGTGAAACCGGGTAAGCACCGGGAGAACCGGAGGAAACCGTCTCACAACCGTGAGAAGCGAATTTCCGGTTGCGGTGGGACTGCCAAGAGGCCCCAACCGCGCCAGTGCCAGGATCACTGGAGAGCCATCCCCCGGGAGGGGGGTATGGACTCTTATCGGTATTGAAGGTGCCCCGCACCGACCGATTTGACTGTCCTGGTAACCTCTCCCTCGAACTGAGTGGAGGATTTGAGCCCGGACTCAGGAAAGGGAACAGGCCGTTCCCGATCCTGGAGGTACCTCCCAGGTACCACCGGATGATTGCCTGACAGACTGGCCAGTCTGGTGACAGAGGAGTCACCTCTGTCACTAGGCAAGCTCCCCGGAGGGGAGCCTCTCTGTTCCGTAAACAACAAGCCCACAGGACGGAAACCAGAGGTGGAAAGGGATTGCCTATCCCTGTTGAGGTCGACGCTGCCTTAGCGGACAAGGGCCTCCTGGAGGCAAGCCTGTGAACAGAAGAAGGAGAGAGGGCTGCGCCAGTGACAGTCTCACGTTAGAAGAGACAACTGGTGGAACCCTCTCTGGCCTAAACATAGAACCGAAATAGGAGGAAGATTCTGTCGATGCGAAAGGGAGAACCCTGAAACCCGAAGAGTCCAAGTGACGTAGTACAAAGCCTGCGAGTCCAACGGAAAAGGAGAAGGAGCAGAAACCTCCGAAGGGAGATAAACTGGAATGGGCTCCGAAACCGGTTAGGCCGGTGTAACCGAAACGGACTGTGACTGGACGTTAGACGTAGGATTTGTGAGGGGATTAGACGAAAACTTCTTGAGAAGATTAAGAGAACCTGCCCAAAGGGTCCCTAGTGAGAGAAGAAGAGTCAACTGACTTGGAAACAGAAAAACAACCGAAGCAGAAACTGCTTTCCCCGAAGTGGAAACCGAGGGGTGCAAGAAGCCATAATCATGATAATGGCTGAAGCCACCCCGAAAACGAACAACAGAGTGAACGAAATAATTTTTCAATTAAAACGAACACCAAGAAATGACAATGAAATAATATCGATAGGATGACTAACAGCCTTCCCAAGAAACTGAATAGAACAAAGCTAAACACGGAACGAACCCACCAGATAGACAAGAGTCAGAAAAGGCGGAGCAGGGTAGGCCCAGGTGTTGTTGAAAGGCTGGAAAATTTAAGAATGACATATCCGGTGTCCCAAGGGTGCGCGTCATACCCGGAAGTAAGGGGAGTCACTCCCGCTACTCCCTGCGGTATGGGTGCAGTCCCTTGGGGCCACTTTCGTTTTAGCTATGTGCTAGGGTAAGGTTCCAGGTTGTTTTAGGCTAATGCAGTTGTTTTGAGTGTTGGTATAGTATGATTAAATTAGATTGATACATTTTGTTGTTCACCATTTGTTGTCCTATGTACCATATTTAATGCAAACTAAAGCTGCTCAGGTGATACTAAAATCTTCAATTTAATGGCAGTCGGAGGCTCTGCGTACAGAGCAGACCTGTTTACCCTGAAATTGGGCTTCGTGTATTCAAAATCCAAAATAAGTGTATTCTGTATACAGAATGTGTACAGAATATAGTGAAATGTTATGGGTAAACAGGTGTGGCGGAGTGAGCGACCCACCTCCAGAGCCCTGTTGTAGAGGGCGATGGCGTCGTCGGTGTGCCCCTGCTCCCGCTTGATGTTGGCCAGGTTGTTGAGGGAGTCTGCGTGGCTGGGCTGCAGGCGCAGGGCCTGGTTGTAGCAGTCCTCAGCCTGGTCCACCTGCCCCTTCTCCTTCAGGGCGTTGGCCAGGTTGCAGTACGCGTCCGGGAAGTTGGGCTGCAGCTCGATGGCCCGCCGGTACATCTGAATCGCCTGCTCAATTTTCCTGCACAGAGTAAAATAAAAGACGGGTGTCAACTCGGGCAAGGTTCGTACAGATTTTTCATACCAAAATTCACAAACTTTCAAAGACCTTTTTTGAAAGCGGCTTTATCCTGTTTTCAAAGACCTGTCATGACATGCCATGCCATGATGACGATTGTTTCAATTATGATCACCCACTTGGTAGCACAGTGAAGCCAAAAGACAAGGACATAGCAAAGGTAAGTAACTGTCGGACATCTGCTAAACAAAAATAGATGATCGCCGAACCACGGATATCGAAAAATAAACCAAATTAAATTGCTTATTTATCAATAGGGCATTTGCCGCGTGCTGACGACCTTGAATTTCACTGAGTTGAATTAGAAAGGTCAGCGTAACTCGGGCAGAACGAGCGCGGGCAAATTAGTAGTCTAGTATAGAGAACGAACACTCGTGGCAAATGCGCGATAGAGGAAGCACACATAACCAAATTTTACGGCGTCAATGACTTCTTTTTTTAGGTACCCATCAAAGACTTTTTCACAAACCATTCCATGATTTTCAGACCAAAGCCAATTTTCAAAGACTCGAGAATGGGACTCCATTTCTTAAATACTTTCAAAGACCGTGCCAACCCTGTCGGGGCAACAGGGCTGAAGTTAGATGCCACTTTGGTTCATCTGTATTGCCTACTCAATTTTCCTTCTGAGAAAAGTTTGAATGTTAAGATTACTTTGAAGTTTGAATCAGTCTGCCCAATTTTCCTGTACGCAAGGACTGCATTGACTTGTAATTCAATTACATAAAGCAAAAGTTCCATTGATGATCGCTTAGTTTTTATCACCCAGCTGTCTACTATGATGAGCTGTTGACAGCTGGAATGCATTTGGGAAGCTATCAAGACATTTTTCATCGGTAGTTCTTTAAAGACCCACCAGATCACGTGTCAAAATCACGGGTTTCACATGTTTTCCCTCTTATAGCTGGTAAGAAATCTTGTTTTGACCAGGTTTGACTCCCATACAAATGTCAACAAACTCAAAACAAAACATTTTAAAGAGCAGCCTCAATTTGAAGTTGGGGACATTTGTATGTGTGTCACAGCTACCCAGAAAAAAAACCCAAGGGACTTAATCGTGGTGTGTCAGTGTGTCTTTAAAGACATAGAAGAAACAACTCACCCCTGTTCATAGTAGACGCAGGCCAGATTCCCATGCACGACAGCATTGTTAGGACTTAGCAGCAGGGCTCTGAGGTATGCATCAACAGCCCTGGAAGCAGTCAATGGCAAAATTACAATTAATAATAGAGGGGGGGGGGGGGGGGGGGGGGGGAATCCGGCTTGAACCGAAAAACCAGTGCTAAACTTTCGCGGTTCGAAAAACCGGTTCGAGTTGCTGTGAACCGTTTTTTTAACTGCAAACTGAAAGTAAGTTTTTCTTAGAATAATGCATTCTTTTAGAAAAAACACACCGATTCTCAGCGCAGATTGGGTGTTTGTAAACAAATAGCAGCTGTTTCTAGTTTGTGGTGGTGTATGGCTTTGACTTTGACTGAGTGTTGAGTTGAGTGTGTGTGTGTGTCATAAGTTTCTTTATTGTGTGTGTGTGTATGTGTGCGCGTGCGTATGTGTGAATATTCTGACATAGGTGAAGCTAGTGATGCGAGTACTGGTTAACAAAACCGGTTCAGTAAAACCGGTTCGGATTTTTGAACCGGTTCTCAACTCTAATTAAAAAAACAACAAAAACAAGTACACATTCAAAATGAGACAAAGTAAATTCTCTAAGTCGCCCTTTTTAAGCATGTTGTAGTTGTCGTACCCTGGCATAAAATCAATTTACGTTATTGCTTATAAAGAGTAAGCAAGCATCAAGAGCTGGATGAGAGTTGGGATAAGAAATTAGGTACGGAAACAGAAAAAGACATTTTACCTGTCAAATATCCTGGCTTCTTTCAACACATTGCCAAGGTTGATGTATGCATCCAGGAAATGCGGGTCAATTCCAACTGCCTGAAAAATAAAAATAAAAAGACATGCTGATCAAAAATATTTTAAAAACAAAAACCATACAACTTCAATGAAAATTCTGACTTTTTTTTC
>CM065692.1:56591746-56604246 GCA_017654935.2 Phymorhynchus buccinoides
AAGCGTCATACAATACCTCCCGAAGTGGCTCAGCTCACTGGGTGGTTCTGGGCAGCAGCTCAAAGGCGTCAAGTAGGGTCTCCCTCTGGACTGACCATAATCCATTTATCCACGAACCGGGAGTCAGCCTATATCTTGTAGATAAAACAAACTGTTACAAATCAATAAAAATGACATGTTTATCCAGTTTCATCGTCACATGGAAATATGTTTGCTTTAATTTTTTATATTTTTTTTAGCAGTAAATGAAATCAAAACGTTATTGTCTAAGGACTCAACACGTACCTAAAATGAAAAAGCATTCCCAACAAATACATTACAGAAGGCAGCTTTTGGCGCATCTGAGCAACTTTCTTGTGTCCAACATTTCTCCAGTACAACATGACAGGTGATTCAGCAAGACAATTACAATTAAAACATTTGGGTATATGTGTGGTTGCAAATCAATTTCACTATGGTTAGCTCTCTGCACAAAATCTGCCTTCAGTGGTCAAAATCTGAAATATATTTCAATCCGCTATTAAAGCTGAAAATTTAACCCAAATCCTTCCAACAACAAGAATAAAGAAAAGCAAAACACACAATGTATAAAAATATTTTTGTTGTAAAATCTTTCTTAAAAAAAGTTATTCTACTTTCTCGAAAGGGGAAGGGTATTAGAGAAGGAATGTTTTCCTTTTCTAATTTTAGAAACGATACAAAATATTTGTCATAAAAATTTGCCACAGGTAAAATTTGCCACCAATGCTCACATTACTTTTACATTGACACTTTTGCTTGTACTTTTTATTCAAAATACTGCTGGAAGAATTTGTTTGAAATGTTTTAACCTCTGGATTAGCTCCAAGTGACCTTTCCAAAAAGACAGAACTGTTGCTGCAATGAAAATGATGTGTGCAAAAATTGTACCCAAAGAAAAAAATCAAGACAAACTCTACTAAAAAAACATTCATCCATTTTCTATTGTCCCCCTTCAATTTCAAAACTTATTTGAAGCCAAACATGACATGAAGACATCTGCGCTCGTTCTCGGAAGCTAAAAAACAACAGAACATTTCAAATAAATTGCAAAAGTCTTCTTTGCAGAATGCACATCTATTTCAAGCATATCACCATCAGTATTTTCATGGCAGCAACCTCTGCCCCTTTTCAAAACGAGCTTAGGAATATTATTAGCAGCAGTGGGAATGCTTTGCAAAAGGCAGAAAAGGAAAACAAAGGGGGCTTTTGGCACAACAGAGATAAAAAAGGCCAAGCTAAGCCGGCCAGTCTAGTTTGGTTGGATGGAAAGTAAGATACCACAAGACGACAGCGCTGTGAGCACTAGTGTCAGCAGCGCATACCTTGGCCTCGTCCAGGCGTCCCAGGGCCTTCAGCAGGTTGCCCAGGTCACTGCGTGCCGTGTACAGGTCCTGCTCACGACACACAAACAACACACACACACTGAGCAAACAATGCAATAATGCGCAGCTCAGAATGTAGATAAACGTGCTAACAGATCTTAACCAAAAATAAATTCTTTTAAATTGCAGGCCAGGCGTCTAAAAACGTAGCAAATTTTCACCTGATGAAATTTTTTTAACAAATAAATTGTTTTCAAATATAAAGAAAGACCCCCTAAAATATGCAAGCAACCCTCTAAATATGTAGGCATATTTCATGCGCTGATTCTGACCCCTTGATCTCAAACATAGAATCAACACTAAAAAATTATAAAAATAAACATGTTTACGTCCCTTAACACCACAATCAGCAATTTATACTTCTGTCATCGTTCAAGTACTGAGATCTTTTTTGGTAGCATGTGTCTCTGTCGTTCATTTTTCTTGTTACTACTACGTTTCTTGTGTGTATATTTGACGCGTCCGCACGTAAATTATCCTTATTTTTATGAGGACAAAAGAAAAGTTGAGTTGAAATGAGTTGAGCTAACAGTAACAAACCAACAACTTGTAAACCCAAGTTGCATAGCATAGCCTGGAGACAACTGACCGGCTTGACTTGAAGAACAGTGACGTAAGCCTGAACAGCTTGCTCCAGGTCTCCAGCGGCCACCAGGGCGGCGGCCAGGTTGATGTAGCCGTCCGTGAAGTCCGGCTTGAGGGACACGGCCATCTTGTAGTGCTGAAGCGCCTCCTGCAGCTGCCCCGTCTCCTTCTTCACGTTGCCCAGGTTAGAGTACGCCTCCGCCAAATGCGGGTTCTGCTTGATGGCCAGCTGGCTGAAACGGGCGGACCTGGTAGAAATAAAAAACAATCCAGTCAATAGGCGAAATCAATTCAAGCATTGCAATGCTTAACCCTTTCACCGCCAGCCATATCTGAGCCAAAAATGTTCATTAAAATTACCCGGGTAGAGACCAAAATCCATCTGCAGTATTGGGGATTCTTCTGTGGCACATGTAAAATAAGGTCTATCCTTACTTCCCAAAACTAAGACAATAGGGTCTTTGGATAATAGACCCATATCTGATGCCTTTTAATGACATAGGTGTCAAATCACTGTGGTGCTAAAATGCGACTTTGGCGGTGAAAGAGTTAAAATGTTTGAATGTGTTACATTGGATGAGTGGAATTTTATTTATTGCATACTATTTTTTTTATGGATTCCCCCTAGGGGATACCGGTGTCCTGAAAAATGCCTACCACGTGAAATTCTTCCCATCACCTTATCATGCATGCTCAATAACTTGACTAAGCCATGATGTTAGCCTGTTACTTTTAGATTTAGTGCTTTAGCAGCTACATAGATTTTTTAGCAAAGATGTAGATTAACCCTCCTGCTGAATTTCTTGGTTCTTTTCATGTAAATAAAGCATTTGCCATGAGTGTTTGTTCTCTATACTAGACTACTAATTTGCCCGCACTCGTTCTGCCCGACTTACGCTGACCTTTCTTCTTCTTCTGCATTCCCAGGCTATATATCATATATGGCCATAATGGGCAAGGTACGTATGTGTCCGGTTTTCAGTTTTCACTGGTCTCCCAGCTGCATACAGCTGACACATTCCGATTTCTGAGGAGCTCAAAGGAGAAAAATTATTTGGAAGATTTTTTTTAAAGGCAGGAGAATGGGCCAATAAGTCAGAAATACAAATCAAAGGGAAAAGGCAGAGTCAAAGAGAGTGGCAGATTAGAGTAAGTTACAAGTACAGAACTTCCAGAAAGTCGGGGAACTATTTTTAATGAAATCCCCACAGGGGGACTCGTGGAAGGGGCGGGGTCGTCCAGCTCCCCGTATGGAGGCACGAGGCATCCACCCACTGCCCCTGCTGACCTTTCTAATTTAACTCTCTAAATTCAACTCAGTGAAATTCAAGGTCGCAAGCAGGCAGCAAATGCCCTATTGAACCATAACCCTTTCACCGCCAATGTCGCATTTATGAACCACAATGGTTTAAGACTTTAAACACCCATATCATAAAAGGCATCAAATCAGGGCCTGTTATCTGAAGACCCTATTTTCTGAATTTTGGGAGGTAGGGATAGGCCTAATGTTATGCATGTCACAGATGATATATTGCCATATTTTTTTTTTTATCTACCCAGTTAAGTTAAATGGATTTTTTTGGCTGAAAAATGGCTGGCGGTGAAAGGGTTAAAAACAAAACAAAATTATGACCTTTGTGGCATGCATGCATATAACATTAACAGTGACCAGGACTTATTTCAAAGCAGGAAATATTTTTCTTGACACCGGGGGATCTTTCAGTTTCACTCTCAGTACATATAGTTCTCCACCTTGGAAATTCTGTGCTATCAACTTCCTCTTTTAGTTCTAAAGGTTGTTTACAATTTCACCTTTGATCTTCAAACTTTAACAATGCACGACAAAGAACTCAACCCTAACAAAAGCATGAAGTTATTGATCAGCATTCAAATATTTTTTATAGTAACTAAATCCCAAATCAAATGATGAGTAAATGCATGAACATTAAATCATGTATAATACAGCAGTCAATAATCATGCATGTTTTCTCTATAAAAAAAATCAATATAAAGTTCAACAGGTATCTTACTTGTCCAGATTGCCAGTCTGAAAGTGAATAGAGCTCAGCAACAACAGAAGACTGGTATTGTCTGGCTCTATCTGCAGAAGGGTCATACAATTTTTCTCGGCTTGTGCATAATTGCACATCCTGTAGTCTCGGTATGCTTGATCAGCCAAAGCTGCACACACAATCATGCAATGATTACTTCAAAGTTCAAACCAGATGCCTTTAAATACAGAATGGTGCCGAATAATGCCAAATGGTGAAGATTACTAAATGGTCAAAACACCGAATGGTAGAGTGAATGGTGGAAACATTCTGTTAACCCCCTAAAACAGCAGAGTGAATGCTGAGTCCGCCATTTGTCTTCCTTCAGCAACATTTACAACACTAATTTAGCAGCGGTGGACGCAGTGATCGCTGAACGAAGTAGAATTCGTTTTTCTTTGTTAATTTTAGTTTTTTTAAATTATTTTTCTTTTATGAAAAACAGCTCTAAACCGATTCTAACCCTGTCCATTACCTGATTCAAGGCGAAACCTGCAGGAAATTGGCCCAACCATTCAGTGTTTTGACCATTCGGCACCATTTGGCATTATTCAACACCATTATCAGATTCAGTGTTTAAATTAGACACACCGCTTCAAACCTGCATACCAAATGTTAATAATAAATTTATGCCTCATTAGCTATAAATCATTGGCCCCAAAATAAAACTTTTATTAAAAGCTCCCCGTAGCATACTTTCCCCCTCTATATCGTCAGGTTAACAAAGCTATAAACTTTTTTTTGCAAACAATTACATGATTCGTCATCAATGATGACGAAACATCTCGTATTTATCTTTGCGGAAGGATGTGATAAGAAATAATAATGTAATGTGCAAGATCTTTTGCATGTGTTCGCACAAGGGACCTCAGTTTTTAACCTAACTTCCTAAGTCTCATCCGAAGGACTAGGAAATAGGACTTTAGGAGCGAAAAGTCTTTCTTAACTCTCTTGTGCGGTGAACGGTCATGAACGTTCAAAAAAAAATTCGGATCGGAAACGTCTAGAACGTTCGGGAACGTACGGATTCCACGTGGCCGGTTTGGGCGCTTCCATTTTGTTTCTATCACATGGCAGTCACGTGAGCGCTTCAGCCTCGCTTTTGCTGTAGATTACACTTCCGTCCTGTTGCTTGCAATGGCTTCTAGGCCGATTGGTTTGAAAGATATGAATTGTCCAGGGTCAGCTAGTTCCCAGCTTGCTGGGGGCGAACGTGAAAATTAGTAGCTGCCGGCAGCTCCCTGTAGTCCTCCCCTCCCCAGCCCGGAACTAGGTCTTTATTTTGTCTGATACTCCTGATTTTACCCTAGATATTGAAGCTGAACCCAAGTAAAACTAATAGGGTGACATGTGTAGTCCTTTCTTGGAAAACTGATAATGTAATGTGTGTGCTCTTTTCTCTCTTTCCCTCTTCCGCTTCTTTTTCTATGGTCACCCCCTAAAGTGTGTACAATTACTTCTGTATAAAGAAGTTGGTCACCACCACAGAAGATTAGAAGAAGAAGAGATTAATATTCAATAGATTTAAAGACAGAAGGAAATTTGTAAAAAAAAAAAAAAAAATCACATTTCTAATATTTTTTCTAGCAAATGGCTGATACAGTGATAGTAGAGTAGGTTTGATTTTATTCAGATATTCAAAGAAAATGAGTGGAGACAGTGATTCAGAGGCAACAATTTCAGCAGACTATTCTTGTAAGACTGTTCTTGTGATTGTCAACAAATGAAATGTACCACTAAATTCAGTTATGCTGCTAGTGCAACAACATTCTGTGATTTAATATAACTAAACATATTTTTTTACATTTTAGATTTAAAGTAGCTTTTGATTGAATTTAGAGATAATAATTTTACAAATTTATATGACTAAGTTATGTCAACACCAAGCCCGCCATCCGATGATATTTTACCAGGCCATGGTTGAGAGCATCCTGCTGACCTACACCACCTTTTGCTTTTTTGACAACCTGTGTGCGGCAGACGCCCCCAGACTGCACAAGCTGACCAGAACCAGCAACAGGGAATGGAGAGGGAAAGGGTGTGGTGGGGGAGACAGATAGGAATTGCAGGGGGAAAGGGAGGAGGGAGAGGATATAAATAGACAAGAAGAGAGGGCAAAAGGGAGGGGAGAGGTGTAGGGGTAAGGACGGGGAAGGGGGGTAACCAGGCCGGGGTGAGGGGGCAGTTATATTTCTGTGAGCCTTCATTTGAACTGTTCCATGGGTGTGGGTGTATGGACGTGGGCGTGTTTATCTTGGTCTTGAAACACTATATCTTTATTATCATTTTTGCTATTAAGAATAATAAGATTGATGCTATTAAAAAAAAGTATTGAGTTTGATGTCGTTACTTATTATCAGAAGTAGGCCTATTGTCATCATTGATGGTTCTACTGATCTATCATCATCATCCATCATCGTCATCCATCATCATCATCATTTTTGGGTTTTTTATTACTAATATTAGTATTGGTAGTTGTAGTGGTTCCCTGTTGTTGGTGTTGTAGTGATTGTCCACGCTTTTAATGCGCTCGTTTATTCACTTGCACACAAGTATGGACACATGCACATATAGTTTTTATACATATGCACGCACACACATACACACACACACTCTTTCTCACATAGACACACCAGTTTCACACTGTATGAATGTGTCAGTACACCAAACACTAGCTCACACAGAAACCTTGACATTTTTGTATCCAAACAACACTTAAGGCTTTTGAAAATATTTTTATTTTAATATATCTCATTTTATATTGCACGTTGGAAGACAAGTTTCCATGTGTGATGTACAAAAGTACAATGCCAATAGACGATAAAGAAACTTATGACTTAAGAATATGTTATGTCATGTCTAGTCCAATTCTCACTTCAGTCATTTTCATTGGGTGTGTATGTATGTCACTATGTGTACACGTGTCGATTCTTCTTCTTCCACGTTCTTGGGCCATTTGACCATAATGGGTAAGGTACATATGTGTCCGTTTTTCAGTTTTCACTGGTCTCCCCGCTGCGCAGTGCCGACACATTCCGATTTTGGAGGAGCTCAACGAAGAAAAAGTATTTGGGAGATTTTTTAAAAATGCAGGAGAATGGACCAATAAGTAAAAAAAAAAAAGAAGATAGAAAGCAAATGGAAAAGACAGTCAAAGAGAGGGGCAGATTAGAGGAAGTCACAAACACATAACTTCCAGAAGGTGGGGGGGACTCATGGGGAGGTGTGTGTTAATGAAATTCTGTTTATTCTCTATTTGATTGCACACCAAACCTTGTTCACCTTCCTTTTTGATTTCCAAGTCGCAACCAATTTAGCAAAAGGCAGTGGGGGGTTTCAAAAGACAGTATAATGAGTATTGCTTGTCTGTTTTTTTTAAATAAGAGGCAACTCCAAATCAGTGAATGAAGAAGTTTGGTGCGCTTTTGTAGATAGAAAGAAAAGCACTGGACAATTGAAGGTTTAACATTTTTTTATTATGAAGGTTTTATTGTTTCCAAAAAGCCCCTTTCACAATGAAGTATTATAATTGTTAATACACTTCAGATAATTTGATATTGAATTTTACATTTATTCATTGATTGAATACTTCTTTCTTGTAAAGGGAGTTAATTTTATTTGAGGAGGGCTGATAGCCAAGGGAAATAATTTCTTGAATGATTTACTTCCCTTAGTAACAATACCAAATCTTCATCCAAATCATTTTAATATTTTCAAATAAGCTACAAGCACATGTATTTTGTGTTTTACCAGAACACTTTATTCACTGGTGTTATATTTAAATGACATTATCATCAAGGTTTTGCATTACAAAAGAAATTAAAACATTTTTTTGCTTAGTCTCTGAAGTTATATTCTGGGGGGTGGTCAATTGATTAATTGATTGGTAGTCATCAATTTAATTTATAGCAAAATTGTTAATGCAAATATGTTCTATATAGAACGACCTATCCACTGATATGTAGTATGTTGGGATTATTTTGATATTTCTTAAATTATGTTACTTTTCCTTCATAAAACAAGGAATTTGGTCACAATTTTCTTACTTTGTTTATATACTTGAAAAAATCACCTCTAAAATGGTGTAGCTTTTGACAGGGTCATCCGATTCTTAAAAGAATTGCACCGTTGGAAAGCTTATGATTTCCTCTTTCGACTGATGTAAATATAATTATGACTGATAATTTCAAAAATTTAGCAACATCTAGCGAGGACCAACCACAAGAGTTATGTCCCTTGGAATAGAAAAGAGTTATCCTTAGTTTCGTCAGAGAAATTGGGCGCTCTACCTATCATTTTCCTGCTAACATTGAGAGCTTACTGACGACCCGGGTGGTAAAAAAGTGACCAATGAAAATCGAGGACACATCAAATTGTCGGAGATTCCTAAAATTAGTGAGGCCTGATGCAGGTGCCATTTTGTCTTGAATGTTTAGTTCGTCAGTTTTTTTTTCTTTCTAATTTATGAATAAGTCTCCCAGTCAAGATACTGTTTTTAGTATAGTTTAGGTTGAATTTAATGATTTTAACCTTAAAACATTCAAACAAATTGAGCAGGTCATGTAGAAAATTGTTCATTTTGGTAAATAGACAAAACAAATTGACCTATCTGACCCCATAATTTTGCGCTTAAAAGACGTCTTTCGCGCACTTCCGGTAAACGTGTTTACTGAAACTTCTGGACAAAATCATGAGCCAGACAGGTTTTTATCGATTTGTATTAGTTTTCTTTAGATTTATATTGACTCTGTACCATTTACAAAACATTGTTCATGGCTCTTGAACGTTTTTATTGCGCTATACTGGTCAAATCATCAAGGGAATCATGGCGCAAAATATTAACATAACTGGCGGGCCTGTCCCACAGTCCTGCTCTGTGTTGTTTTTGATTTCATGAGGCCCTGTACAGTTTTGAGTTTAGGGATACACAAGTAAAGAGTTTAAGAGATGTTCGTGAAACACACATCTACTTATTATGTTGTTCAAGTGGGCTTTTTGTTTGTTTGTTTGCTTGCAATGTCAATGGCTTTTTATTTGTGTGTGTGTGTGTGTGTGCATGTCACTGTGTGTGTGTGTATCACTATGTATCACTGTAGTGTGTACAGGACAAATAGATCTATGCAGTTGGAAAGGCTATTTTACTATTTATTAACTAATAACTCTCAAAAGGCAGTCTTCAAGTGGTGAAGACAAATGTTTTTTCCCCTTATTATCTCCCTTGACAGTATTTTAATGAACATTTTGAAGTAAAATTGTTTTTTTTAAAAAGTAGCATAGCTGATTGAAATAAAAAGTTAATTAGTTCAAAGAATAGGTTAAGTCACACATTGCTCCAAATTTGCATGGATCATTTTGCATTTGTTGTTGTCTGCCCGCGGGTTGACGTGTTTTTTGAAAAAACAGTAAAAGAACGTCCTTATTGATTTTTTTCAAAAGGTCATAAAAAATGCAAGAATGACTCTAAAATCAAAATTAAACTTGTATCCACAACTACACATCACAAGCAACCATTTGGCACAATTTTTTTTAATTTTTTTTCACTTTTCACAAATTATTGGTTGATGCTACAACATCCCTACATTGACGTATTGTTGAACTTATTGCGAAAACTAATAACTTGTATTTTAAAAAGATTGCAGAAATATAAAAAGCATAAACCCCATTTTATATTATTTGTAGTCTTTTTTAATACAAGTTATTAGTTTTCGAAATATCATCAATAATAAGTCAATGGACTATCTCAAGATAGTCCGTTTTGACTCTAAGCCATCGATATTTCCTTTGACAAAAGTCACAAAATGACCTTTTAAAAGGAAAAACAACTGCTTGATATATGGTGTGGGTAAGACAATGATTCTACTTTCAAGAATCATACCTGATACATCTACAGTTATCTGCGCCATTGGCATAGACACCGACATTGGAACAAAGATGGCGACCGACTCTGCCACCTTGGACGGTCAGCCTCAAGCTGTGTGTCAATAAAAAACAAAAACAAAATCGTATCAATCACTGGATCAACAGCAGTTCCCAGGGCGTAATTTAAAGAGATCAATCCCTTAGCCAAAAGAATGTATAATTGTTCAAACTTGTCCGCGTACAGTTAAAAATTAAAATTATCAGCACTCATGAAACACACACAGGCCAACAATGACCGACTTTGTTCAGTACATGGTCACGTGATCTATTGCCACATGGGTGTGCGTTGCTGACGCATAGTTCAATACATTTTTCTTTTCTTTTTTTATAATTTTAGTTTTTTAATTATTCCTTAAACTATTAAAGCAAAACTGCATGTAAGAATTAACTTTTATTTAGGTTTTGAGC
Organism: Phymorhynchus buccinoides; assembly: GCA_017654935.2. NCBI lineage: Eukaryota > Metazoa > Mollusca > Gastropoda > Neogastropoda > Raphitomidae > Phymorhynchus > Phymorhynchus buccinoides. Next base: position 56,602,113 of record CM065692.1, read on the forward strand.
GGGGACAGAGGTTGCGACGGAAAAGTATTTTGGTGACGTCACATCACAACGCTGGGCAAGCTGCCAATGACATGCGTATGAGCCACAAAGTTAAAAATAACTTTGTGGTAATCTTCCCAGGCGATTATGTACCCTAGTCGCACTGGCCTGTGCGGCAAATGTACATTGTTGAGTAGGCCCTAAACACGACCCGAAAACTATTGTTTTTTGTGTCCATTGTTTTATTTCTTCTCAGGCCTTGAGCCTTTCTTCCGGCAAAGGTGGTCTCGAACCTCCCCGGTTCCGTGGCATAATAATCAAAGTGTTGATTGTGGCCACGTACAGTCAAGAAGAAGAAGAAGAAGAAATAACCCTACACAAATATATTAATGTAACAAATATTTGTATAATTTATATCACAAATATTTGTATAATTTATATTACAAATTTGTGCATAATTTATCACAAATATTTTTACATCATTTATATCGCACATTTATATCATTTATCGCCTTGGATTCAGGCCAAAGATATTCTAAAAGGGCATACAGTCTTTGTTAAGGCTGTGTCAGACCAACTGACATAGGATAGAACACCAATGCTACATCAAAATGTTGTTATGCTATGCATTGTTATGCGGGGATTGTCTTTAGCCATGGTCAGGTCAGGTCAGGTCAATTAAGACGACTAGGCCTCGCGGCCTCTCAAGCGTCTTTTTTAAAATATTATTTTAAAAAAACTTCAGTTGGCACAGCTGTGACGGTTTTGGTAGACTATCAGTCATACTGGTATTTTAATTTTCTAAGGTTTGGGTCTTTGTCCAGGAGGTTTTTGAATTTGTTAGTATCAGGTGCACGTTTTGTCTGAGCAGGAACTGCGTTCCAATAGTTATAGTTACTCTGTTACTGAAAAAGTGTCTCCTGATGTTAGTTCTACTATAGGCCTACTGTGTTAGTATTTTTAATTCATGGTTTCTAGTTTTTGAAAAAATCGAAATCTGGAACAAGCTTTTGTTAGTATTACTTTAGTCTTTAGCCATGGCATGCTCCTAGCACTGATAACATCATCAGTCTCCAAAATTCCCCGAAGTCGGAGTGTGGCTGCCCACATGGCGGGGAAATTAAAAACGGTCACACACGCAATGTTCTCATCCGTAGCTGATGCACCTGTACCATAGTGTTCAAGTGGCTTCCGCTGTTGGGATGATCCCTGGAGTCTTTTAGCCAGGGTACTAAGCCAACAGCAACAACAACATAGGGGAAGACGGGGTAAAAAGCGCATGGGCGGGTAAGAAGCCCACCCCAATTATCTCATGAAATAAAGAACATTTCAGTCAAATTTGCCCATGAGACGAATGCTAGACATTAACGCTCGTCTCATGGGCAAAATGAGACTGAAATTTGCTTCATTTCATGAGATAATTGGGGTGGGCTTCTTACCCGCCCATGCGCTTTTTACCCCGTCTTCCCCTATCATTTATCACCAGTATCACAAATGTATCAGAAATACATCACAAATAAACATATGTGTGCAAGTATTACAAATATAAATTATTATTATTAATGGGTCAATGCCTGCAAATTAATACGCGACAACAATCATATTTGAAAAAAAAATAGCTTGGTATGATGCGCCTTTTGCACAAAACCTTAGCTAAGAGATATCAACAGTTTCAAAACACTAGCTAAGAGATATCAACAGTTTCAAAACACTAGCTAAGAGATATCAACAGTTTCAAAACACTAGCTAAGAGATATCAACAGTTTCAAAACACTAGCTAAGAGATATCAACAGTTTCAAAACACTAGCTAAGAGATATCAACAGTTTCAAAACCCTAGATAAGAGATATCAACAGTTTCAAACCCTCACTAAGAGATATCAACAGTTTAAAAACACTAAGAGATATCAACAGTTTATCTCTCTCTGTCTGTCTGTCTCTCTCTCTCTGTGTCTGTCTGTCTGTCTCTTTCTTTCTCTGTCTGTCTCTCTCTCTCTCCATCTCTCTCTGTGTTCTCTCTCTCTGTCTCTCTCTCCCTGTGTCTGTCTCTCTCTCCCTGTCTGTCTCTCTGTGTCTCTCTCTCTCTCTCCTGTGTCTGTCTCTCTCTCTCCCTGTCTCTCTCTCTCTGTCTGTCTCTCTCTGTGTGTCTCTGTCTG
>CM065692.1:56606746-56631851 GCA_017654935.2 Phymorhynchus buccinoides
TTGCTGTTCTTCTTCTTTTTCGATCGCTCAGACAGTTTCCTGTCGATTATGAGCGCAGATGCGTCATGCTGCCGTTATGCGCCTAAGTAAGACATAATTAGGCACAGCATGTCCGACTTCCGGCTGGAGGAAATCGTTTTGAAAGTGTTTCTTGAAACAATGCAGGAGAATGGACCGGAAAGGCAGAAAGATAGTAGATGACAGTAAAACAAAAAGGGAAAAGGCAGAGTCAAAGAGAGTGACAGATTAGAGGAAGCTACAAGCACAGAACTTCCAGAAGATGGGGGGACTATTTATGCAAAAGACCCCCCGGTATCCCCACGGAGGAGGGGGGGGGGGGGGTTGATTGGTGTCCAGAATGGTGTGTTTCTCCAGCTGTCTATATAGTTTTTAAGACTTCTTGTCCATGTTGGTTTAAATAGCATTTTATATTTATTGTTGTCCATGTTGGTTTAAATAGCATTTTATATCTATTGTTGTCCATGTTGGTTTAAATAGCATTTTATATTGATTCTTGTCCATGTTGGTTTAAATAGCATTTTATATTGATTCTTGTCCATGTTGGTTTAAATAGCATTTTATATCTATTGTTGTCCATGTTGGTTTAAATAGCATTTTATATTGATTCTTGTCCATGTTGGTTTAAATAGCATTTTATATTTATTGTTGTCCATGTTGGTTTAAATAGCATTTTATATTGATTGTTGACCATGTTGTCGAATTAACAAACAAACATCCAACTCAGTATGGGTTGACAAACAGGGGCGGAAAAAATGATTCGGAACCGGGGGGGTGGGGGTGGGGGTTCTGCGGGGAGTCCCAGGGAGCTGTGCCCACAAATCCTGGGGTTAAAGGTGTATAGTGACCTTGTGGGGGTTCAAAGTTTGCAATTGAGTGATTATTAAAGCAAAAATTGATCCATCTTCTTACTTTTTACCCTTGTATAAGGTACATGCTTGGGCAAAGGTTGGGGGGGGGGGGGGGGGGTCCGAAACCCTCGCCCCCCCGATCCGCCCCTGACAAAGGCCAGCAAATAAGCTGGCCAAAATTCACCAAGATATTCTTCTTCTTCTTTTTTTATTATGATGGGGTGGTGGTAAGGGTATGGGATTGGGATAAGGAGGAGTTGATGAGGAAAATGGGGGTGATGATGAGCACACACCATGCAGGCCAGGAACATATAGAGGAAACCAGACAGTTGTTTGATTTTGTTTATTTACTAGGAAACATAGCTAGGAAAAACAGTGCAGAGATTACATCAGGGTTCAGTGCTCAACATTGCAGGCCGTTGACCACAGTGCATCACGCATCACACAGTGAGAGAGTGGCTAGTGGGCCTATCTACTCTGGACAACTGATCACGCGACCAGCCGCGCATTCAAATTTGAATTATAAGCCTGCCCTAGCGCGTGACTTGTTCAAATTTGAATTTGAATAAAGCCCTTGTGACTACAAAGGAGACAACGCAATTATGTCGTCTGCTGACACGATAACAATGGGTGTAAAAACTAGTGAATTGCAATCCGTCTGCTTTGAACAATCTTGTGACAGTAGATTGGCTATGAATAATTAGTGACGAGTGGACGACTTACGTCACGTCACTCGGTCACATTTTAAATTCCCGAGCCAAAGGTTCGGGGAGTATTGTTTCTGTCTGGTCCGTCCGGCGTCCGGCGTCCGGCATGCCTCCGTCCGGCGTGACTGTCCGTCCGGCTATTCGTCCGTTTTTTCTCAAAAACTATTCAGTCTATCATCATCAAATTTGGTATACTAGTTTGCCAAGATGCAAGCTATCCACTGATGTATTTAGTTTTACATTAAGGTCAAGGTCGCGCCAGTTACGGGGTTCAAACCCGAAAACACATAATCGCTAATATCTCGCGAAGTTTTGCATGTATTTCAATGCAGTTTTTTTCAACATTTCTTGATGAATGGTCTATAACACAAGTTGTCATGAATTTGTCTGTGCGCTCGTTATTTTTTTTAAAGTCTTACAGATAGTGGGTCGATCCTGGAGATACTGCAATACCAGGAGAGACCACTTTGAGGGAATATTTATAGTGTGTGCTTAATATAATATTACCTATCATGCTGACTCTAAACTGACGCTAACCCCTATCTTCAACCCAGTCCTCCTCTGTCACACAACCCTATTGCTTTCCACAATAGAGATGGCATGGGGGGGTTTGACCTCTCGACCCAGCAGACACCCAAACATTGCATCACGGAGCTTGACTGGCTTGACCCCCATCTGTACTCGATACCTTTCCCCTTCGTTGTTGCTCTCACACCCCCCCCCCCCTATCCTCTTCCCCCCCCCCAATCCCCTCTGTATTCATTTCTCGTTATTCATTTCTCTTACCTCCCCCCCCCCTTCTCCCTACATCCCCGCCCTTTCCATTCCCACCTTTTCCCTCCATCCTCCCATCTCCCGCTTTTTTCTAGTCAGTTATTGGCCGACGTCACACAATAACTGCATAACTGCTTCCATTTTCTCCCCTGGATCAAGCTGGACGAGAGGTAAGGAGTGTGGGTGGGGTGGGGTTACAGGTGGTGGTGTTGTTGGGGGGGGGGGAGAAGGGAGATGGAGGTAAGGTGGGGGGAGGGTGTGTATTTCAATGCAGTTTTTTTCTTTCACAACATTTCGTGATGAATGGTCTAATGGTCTCCCCGCTGTGTGTACAGCCGACACATTCCGATTTTGAGTAGCTCGGCGATGCTGTGAGGGGATTTTGCAGCCGCCCGGCCTTGCACTTTATTTTTTTTGGTTTTTTTTGGGGTGCTCTGATGTGTTGTTGTTGTCGTCGTACTCTGGCTTAAAGACTCCAGGGATCATTCCAACAGCCGAAGCACTTGAACACCATGGTACAAATGCACCAGCTAGGGATGAGAACATTACGTGTGTGACCGTTTTTGATTACCCCACCACGTTTGGGGCAGCCACACTCCGACTTCGGGGGGATTTCGGACTGATGATGTTATGCTAGGAGCTTGCCATGGCTAAAAGACAATCCCCAGCATAAACTATGTAGAACATAACAACATTTTGATGTAGCCTTGATATTCTAGCTTATGCCAATTGGTCTGACAGCCTTATGCTAAGGCGGAGCTCTGATATTTAAGGCTAAATATACATTTTTGCCGAAAAATCGATTACAAAGCCATGTCACTTAGTTTCGTATTTTTCAAAATGGCGGACGATATAAACAACCATTTCGTGCAAACAAAAATAAAATAATAAATATTAGAAAAACATCCCTGACTTCTTAGTATTTAATGATGAATCTTAATTCTGTTCTTCCTGCATGCCACAAGACGCCTCTGAATGTATTGAGGGGCGAATCTTAACCAAACAGCCAACAATTTGAATGAGGAAAAGAGTATTTATTTCATGGGTAAAATATTTTATGCAACACCGGGACAGGAGGGACGGATAACAGAAGTAGGAAACCAAATGGGGGACGGACGGGGGAAGTGTTGAAATGGGAGGTGAATGGCGAAAGAAACACGGCCGTCCACTTGTTATTAATTAATAATAAAACTTAAAATTATAATTGACCCTCCAAGCCGAGCACTAACCAATGTGTCACGCTTTCACACACTCCTACTCCTGGTTGTAGAGTGGCACAGTGGTATCGCGTTCGCTTCGTGTCAAGTAAACCCGAGTTCGAACCTGGGTACAGGGAATTTTTTCCTCTCATTCTGCCTAGGCCTTAACGGTCTGAACGTGAAGTCTTTCAGATGAGACGATAAACCGAGGTCCCGTGTGCCCATGCAATTAGCATACGTTAAACCCAGTGGCAAGTCGGCAAAAAAGTTGTCATTTGGTCAAAAATTTACCCCCCCCCCCCCCCCCCATCAGTGACAAAAATCGCATGCAAAAAAAAAGAAAAAAAAAGGGTGGCGCGCCTCTGGCTACTACGCGCTCTTCAGGTGGGAGCAACCCGATTTTCACAGAGACTCCTCTGTGACTATAAAGTACCTAATACCTAATACCACATGGCATATGGCATTCTAAACGTCAAAGAGAAAATAATGTTTTACGCCCTCTTGGGCCTTTCGGCCATGTGGGGGACCAAACGTCAAACAATTATTTGCACGATTTTATACCACAGGCACATAGTATGGCATTCCAAACGTCAAACAATTATTTGCACGATTTTTAGTGGTAAAATGATTCTGGCACTTTCCTCATTCTGTGCACACAATTCATTCTGTGGCACACAATTCATTCTGTAGGACAGAATTCATTCTGTGGCACACACAATTCATTCTGTAGGACAGAATTAATTCTGTGCACAAAATTTATTCTGTGGGATAAACATTTCATTTTGTGCGCAGAATGAATTCTGTGTCCCACAGAATAAATTTTGTGCACAGAATGAATTCTGTTATCCCACAGAATGAATTCTGTTATCCCACAGAATGAATTCTGTCGTACAGAATGAATTCTGTCGTACAGAATAAATTCTGTCCTATAGAATGAATTCTGTCCTATAGAATGAATTCTGTGGGAAACACAATTCATTCTATGGAGAACGAGGCTCATTTGCATATGACGTTGATTGTAGGTACCTAGGGAGTGTTCATGTTTGTTGTTGGAAATGTCTTAACTGTCTTAAAACTTAAAAGAAACTCAAAACTTTACTATATTGTCCGTGAAAACAGTGACGGTGTGTATGATTTTGTAATTAAGACCCCCCCCCCCTTTCTTTTCAAATAAATAAATAAAATTATATTATACGAAACCTGCTAACAATAGCATAGCTCCTCTTATTTTGGCCTACCAAAGCAACGCCGACATTTCTTGGTGTACGATCGATGGCAGGAAGACCAAAAATTGATGTAGACGTTGATCATATCGAGGAACTCATTTTTGAGATTCGACTGCCGTTGTCAAGAGTAGGGACGCCTTTTGGAGTGAGTCGTCAAACAATCTACAATCGCCTACAAGAAGAAGGTAGGCAGTTTGCCCCCCCCCCTCCTCCACACACACACACACACACACACACACACACACACACACAGTGACATCACTTTGTATGCGAATGAGCCTCGTTCTCCATAGAATGAATTGTGTTTCCGACAGAATGAATTCTGTTAGTACAGAATTTATTCTGTAGGACAGAATTCATTCTGTGCACAAAATTTATTCTGTGGGACACATAATTCATTCTGCGCACAAAATGAAATATGTGTCTTATAGAATGAATTCTGTCCTACAGAATGAATTATGTCCTACAGAATGAATTCTGTCCTACAGAATGAATTCTGTCCTACAGAGTGAATTGTGTGTGCCACAGAATGAATTCTGTGCACCACAATGAATTGTGTGCACCACAGAATGAATTGTGTGCACAGAATGAGGAGGAAAGTGCCTCATTTTACCACTAAAAATCGTGCAAATAATTGTTTGACGTTTGGAATGCCATACAGGCAAACATATCGCCTGTGTAAAATCTCTTTCGTTTCGTGGAAGACCCGCAGGAGGGTTAAAAAAATTGCCGTGAAAGGAAGCCCACCAGTATGACGAACGAACGAGAGGGTGTGTGTGTGGGGGGAGGGGGGAGGGGGGGGGGTATCCCCAACTATTCCCTTTCCATACATGGGCATTCAGACACACCAACGCAAAACCAGCGCGTCACCAAGCGTGCACGCGCTGGCGTGACACAACTAAACTCGAACTGCGACAGACAAGCTGCAAACTAAGCGTTGTGTTGTGTGTCAAGGGAGGTAACAAGAGACAGGTGGACAGTTTTTGTTCTCTTCACCCAAACCAAGTGTCGTCCAAAGAAGGCCCTTTCAGTTTGTGTTATTGCAAAGCAGGAAGTTGGACGTTAAACCCCCCGACGTAGTTTTATTTCATTGTTTAAAACTTCTTTACTTGGAGGGTGGAAAAAAAACCTCACACAAAACCCCCAACAACCCCCAAATCAAGGACTGAGTGGATCAAGAGTAAAATTGTGAGTATTTTGTTGTTGTTGACTGTATTGCTGTTTTGTGGATTTTTTTCCCCCTGTGATTTTTTGTGTCTGTTTTGTTTTTGGTTGAAAACGTATGCATGGGTATTTCTCTGATTGTGTGCTTGTACGGTTGGTCTGATTTTCTGTCTGACCATCTGAATGAACCACATATTTGCCTTTCTGATTTATTTATATGTCAACATGCAACGAAGTCGTGCATTAACTTAAAAAAAAAAGCAAGGAAATTGTTGGTAACACATATTACCATTACATATTACCCGTTTAGTATATCCCCACCACTTTTTTTTAACATATAAAAAATTCTTCCTTTATTTTCCTTGTTGTTATTATTCTTAATCGAGTTTAGGGTCAGTTTAACTATATTTTTGCAGCATAGGGCAACAGATGTTGTCAAATTGAATGTATCCTCTTGTTTTGTAAGCAACACAACTTTACACGTAAAACTGAATCGTTTTGGTAGGCATCCATGTTTCTTAATATTTCTCTGTCTCTGCACACTTTAAATGCAATACAGTAAATGCACATGCTGCCTCTATATATCTATGTCTTTTTCTATCTCTGCCTCTGTTTCTGTCAGTTTGCTAGTCTGCGCCTGCCCATAATATATGTCTGTCTATCTGTCTCTGACTTTCTGCCTGTCTGCCTGCCTGTTTCTCTAGTTCTCTCTTCTCCTCTCTCTCTCCTCTCTCTCTCTCTCTCTCTCTCTCTCTCTCTCTCTTTCTCTCTCTCTCCCTTTCTCTCTCTCTCTCGCGCACGCGCGCGCGTGTGTGGCTAGCACTCTACTCTGTAATTGTCTTCCAAAGCCTTACTCTTTACACACGTTACATCTGCTATTTTCCAACTCACTTAACTTGAAAAGGACTCTCTCCTCTCTCTCTCTCTCTATTCTCTCTTCTCTCCTCTCTCTCACTCTCTTCCCTCTCTCTCTCTCTCTCTCTCTCTCTCTCTCTCTCTCTCTCTCTCTCCCCCTCTCTCTCTCTCTCTCTCTCTCTCTCTCTCTCTCTCTCTCTCTCTCTCTCTCTCTCTCTCTCTCTCTCTCTCTCTCTCTCTCCTCCTCTCTCTCTCTCTCATCTCTCTCTCTCTCTCTCTCCTTGCAAACTCTGCACAGTCTGCACACCTGTTGTTTTCCAGCACACTGAACATGAAAAGGAGTTTGTTTTCCAACTCGTTTCATTTAAAAAAAAAGAAGTTGCTCTCTCTCTCTCTCTCTCTCTCTCTCTCTCTCTCTCTCTCTCTCTCTCTCTCTCTCTCTCTCTCTCTCTCTCTCTCTCTCTCTCTCTCTCTCTCTCTCTCTCTCCCTCTCTCTCTCTCTCCTAATTAACATGTAGGCCATGGGTGGTGTGCGTATATTGTCCATTCTGTACATTGTCTATTCCCCAAACAACGAGGAAGTAAAATGTATTTTAAAACAAAATCATTTTTGGTTGCAAATGCTTTGTACGTTTACGTGATTTGTGTTGGACTTGCAATAATAACCGTAATATTAAGAAACGATAATAGTTTCTTTATGCAATATGATGAGGTTTGTAAATAAGCCTATAGACTATAAATCTTATTTCAAGTTCAGTTTTTGTTTGTGTTTGTGTTCTATTCCCACGTTTTGAAACGGGATTTGTTTTTTTGAGGATTTAATTAAGATCTCGTATCCAGCTTGTGTATCTTGCAAATCCTGTTTATTTCAAACGTTTAGCTGTTTCATTTCACTCTCGGTTTTTCTTTTAACGTTTGTTCATATGTGAGCTACACGTCTGTCGTCATCAGAGGTGTGACTAAGGCAACCCGGTCAATTTGAGCGAACATACCAAAAAAAGCGCGAATACTTTCTGTACATGCAAAATGCGCGAATGTCAAAAAGCGCTCATAGTCAAAAAGCGCGAATCCCTTCCGTGAATGTCTGATAGTCAAAAACTCATGATATTAGACTTTTAAAAAAATATATTAAAAAACAACAAATCAATGAATTAAAATGAGGTGGGGGGGGGGGGGCGATTGTGTGTGTGTGTGTGTGTGTGTGGGTGCTTGCGCGCCGCGCGTGTGTCTGTGTGCGTGTGCGTGCGCGTGTGCGTATGTGTCCGTGTGTCCGTTTGTTTGCGCGTTCTATCTCTGTCTCTTTCTGTCTCCCTATGTGTGATTGTCGCGCAAATTGCATACTTCACGTTATGTTCGCGCAAATTTGGTTTATGAGGAAAATTTGCGCAACTTGACCTATTTCGCAGCTTGTTGACAATTACTCCCGTGACCTATGCACTGTGTCCCATCCACTACAGAGTCAGGGGAGGAATCTAGAGGTAGTGGGGGGGGGGGGGGGGGGGGGGGTTTAGAGGGTGGTAGATTGGCAGTGGGGGCGGGGGTTTGAGGGTCATAATTGCTGTTTTGGGTGTGTGCATGGCCTAAATACACCAAGAAGAAAACAACACAATGACTGGTCGGCCCGCATTATAATATAACACACGTTGTTTGTATGACTACTCTGAGCCTGTATATATCGAATCAGTTGTTCATAAAGAAAAGAACAACAGCTTGCAAGGTCCTGTCTGAAGATTGACTGTGGCGTTCTCAACATGGATTTGTTCTCAAACATGTCTGCGCATGTGCGGAAGAGCTAGGGATAGGTTTAGGGTTAAGGTTAGGAATAGGGTTAGGTTTAGGTTTAGGGTTAGGAATAGGTTTAGGGATAGTCTTAGGGTCGTTTAAGTGTCGAATACACAATAGATAAAATTTGATGGTACGTCATAATTATGATCGATTTAGCAACATGCGCAGACATGTTGAGAACAAAATCCATTTTGAGAACGCCACACCGGCATTCAATATGCCTCTGACTGACGAAGGGCTTTACAACGCGTGGCTGTCATTTACTGTAGTGTTTTTTTGGTAATAAATCGCTCTTGACCTTTGAGGACTGCACAGCTGCCCAAGGATGCGTCCTAAATCGTGCAATGACCACACAAGAAAAAGAAAAAGAAAATCTATTTCATTCTTTCAAATAAAAGCCTCACTGTCTGTCTGTCTGTCTGTACTGTCTGTCTGTTCGGTATCTCTCTCTGGTCTGGTCTCTCTCGCTCTCTCTCTCTCTATCCCTCTCTCCTCTCATCTCAAAATCTCTCGTCTCCCTCTCAGTCTCCTGCATTCTCTCCTCTCTCGCATCATCTCTGTTTTTGTGAGCGATTGCTTGCCTTCATGCCCGAGAGAGAGAGAGAACGAGAGAGAGAGAGAGATCGAGAGAGAGCAGAGAGAGAGAGAAGAGAGGAAGAGAGAAGAGAGGAAGATAGAGAGAGAGAGTAGAGGAAGGAGAAGAGAAGAAGAAGAAGAAAAGACGACGGACCGAGAAGACAAGATGAACGCCCGCCCAAACGCGCCCCCAGACAGACGAAACGGGCCCCCAAGATGATCGCGCCCCCACATAAGAACTACATCCAGAAACCCCGGAGCCCCTTGCTTCCTTCTTTAACGGCGAACAAAAGTGACACACGTAACAATTGATGATTAGCGTAATGGCGAATAAAAAAACAAATGGCGTGAAGTCAACTGAGTGTAATTTGCATGGATGATTTTATATAATAACAGTGAACCAAAAAAAAGAAAAAAAGGGAAAAAAAAAATCCCTTAATAGACCTCCATTATAAGGACCTCTTCTTCCCACATAAAGACTCTACTTCTCCTGAGGACAATTGCCCTCTGTCCTTCTGTGTAAGCCTTAAAATTATCCTCCCTTATAAGACCCCTCCCTTATAAGACCTCATTTTTGATGATTTTTGAAGGTTTTCATAAGGGAAGTTCTGCTGTATTAGTTTAGTGTATATATTTTTTGTTTTGTTTTTGGGGGTATTCATTTATTTGTTTATTACTGTAATCACTTAGGGCTTGTTTAAGAATAAGCGCATATAAATGCTCTGAAATGTGCTAATGAAATGCTATGGCTTGCTTCTTATTATTATTATTATTATTATATATTATTATTATTTTATTATTATTATGCAGTATTCTTCACCATACGCTCACCATCGCTTCACCCAAAACAAAGAAAGTAAGAAAAAAAACACATGTGCATAACTACTAACGACAACACGACGCCATGCAACGCACACACAAACACACACAAACGCATCACACACACACACACACAAACACCATCACACTTATACAATAGTCACACACACACAACTACACGCAATTCCAAACCACAATGTACAACACTAGACACACACTACACTTCGTCACCGGGCAACTTCAGAGCACCGTGAGAGTGATATGAGTGAGTGATTTAGAGATGAGAAGAGAGATGAGTAGTAGAGAGAGGAGAGAGTAGAGATAGTGAGTAGATAGAGAGGAGGAGATAATGTCAAGGAGATAGATTAGAGAGAAGAGAGAGAGAGAAGAGCATCTGAATATCTGAAAAAAAACCCACTACGCATCCAATAGTGCGCTATTAATAATAGTGATTAATTTTATATCTGATCCCTAACACTTTCATTTAGATTACCACTTGTCATATCTTAATCTTGCTGCCATTTGGTTTGGTAGCTATTAGCTAGCTTTGGTCGATCAGAGAAAACTGTGGTGCTAGCATATGTCCCAGGAAAAACATAAATTGTGCAAAAATAATTGTAAACCTACAATAACATACTAAGCTTACTACTTGCTCCTTAAAGGTGACTTGATCGAGGAATGTCTCTAACATCTGTCGACTGTTATAACTGTCGGAGTCAACCGTATCTATACCATACTATATATCATATATATATATATATATCATATAGTAGTATTATATAGTATATATAGTATATAAATCAGGAAACGAATGCAATCTGTTGAACAACTATACTAAGGAAATCTAATAGTGTGTGTGTGTGTGTTGGTGTGTGGTGTTGTGTGTGTTTGTGTGTGTGTGTGTGGTGTGTGTGTGTGTGTGATGTGTGGTGTGTGTGTGGTGTGGTGTGTGTGTGTGTGTGGTGTGTGTGTGGTGTGGTGTGGTGTGTTGTGTGTGTGTGTGTGTGTGTGTGTGGTGTGGTGTGTGGTGGTGTGTATGTGTGTGTGGGTGTGTAGTGTGTTGTGGTGTGGGTGTGGATGGTGGTGTGTGTGTGTGTTGGATAGGAATGGAGGAAAAGGGAGAGGGATTAGTTTTAAAATTTTAAGATTTTTTTAGGTGTATGTGTGTGTGTGATTATGTTAATTGTGCGTGCGTGTATGTGTGTCAGTGTGTGTGTGCGCGCGCGCGTGCATGTGCTTGTGCGTGTGTACATGAAGGTGTGGCTAAAGAGTACTTAGGTGAAGGGGCGTAGGGATTTAGACGGTCCTACGATCGTTCCATGCTTCTGCTTTCAGTTTTCTCTCTGTGCCACGTTTTGCTTATAATTATAAGTAAGTATATCAACAACAATGTTGTAGTGGGCTTTTCTTGTATGGATATCGCGCTGGTCAGAAATTTCACAATTTCTTTCCTCAGTAGCCTACATTCCGTGTTTTTTTTTTCCTGTTTTTCGGATATAGTCCCGTTTTCTTTCACACACACATACACACACACACACACCACCACAAACATACACACAGGCTCACACCTCACACCACACACACACACACCACACACACCCACGCGCGCGCGCAGCGCGCGCGCGCGCACACTATGACACACACATACACACACACACGACCACACACACACACACACAACACACACACACTGTGAGTCGCGCGCTACCAGGCACACTCACAAGCGCACACACACACACACACATAATATCCCCACCGCCCCTTCTAAGTATGCTTAATTAAGGTGGTGAAGTGTTATCTTGACTTGTTTCCTCTGTGTTTCTTCTCTTCTGGGCGTTTAAGGTCCCTACCGACGTTTCGCGTATCTGGGGACTAGCAATAAAAGAGAGACAGAGAGCGAGAAAATAAAGAGTCGAAAGAGTAGAGTAGGAGAGAGAGAGTAGAGATAGAAGAGAGAGATAGAGAGAGAGTATAGAGAGAGAGGAGAGAGAGAGATGAGAGAGAGAGACAATAGAGAGATCAGAAGAGAGAGATAGAGAGGGAGAGAGACATAAGAGAGTGAAAATAGAGATAATCTAAATAGAGAGGGAGGAGAGAGAGTAGAGAGAGACGAGAGAGAGAGAGAGGGGAGAGAGAGAGAGAGATAGTAGAGATAGAGAGAGACTCAAACTCACCTCAAAGATTTTAATGATTAGGCTTGTGCCGCGTATCACATATTTTAGGGGGGGGATGGAGCATATAAATCATAACATAACAAAAATATTATAAGATGAATATGAAAAAGAATCAGGAATGCGGCATTGCGATAACATCAGAAATGTCAACATTCATTTGTCAAATTGTCACAATTACAAGACGGGGCTGGGCATGGAAAGGGAAATATTTCATCAACACACACCACACACAGCACGCGCGCGGCGCGCGCACGCACACACAACACAACCAGAAACACACCACACGCGCGAACACACACACATACCACACACACACCACACATACTACACACACACACAACACACACACACACACACACACACACACACCTACGTTTCATTACTGATGAGTCCAAATAACATTACTTTTTGCTGACGAAATCCAACATGTTGCGATGTAAAAGAATGTACTGCTACTAGAGTTAATCATTAATTAATATTTATAGCCATGCAAAACTAACCATAGGGTCTTAGTCATGCACGGAAACATGAATGCCTGAGTCGACGGAACAGAGGGAAAGGGAAATGCAATGTTACAATGCTTTTAAAAGAACACTGGAGACTGAATATACGCCATAAGCAAACACATTCACAGTTGTTTTTTACGATTATACTTTGCATACTGGGGAGACTTTTAGACAACCGACAAACAAGCACCATAAATTACTGCCCATTGTTGTACAACGTAGTGATGTGTTTACTATAAAAACGGGTTATGAATAAGACTCCATCATCAATGTTTGTTCATGAGGAAAATCAGGGAAATAATAAACAAAACCATTAAATTATCCACACATACCAGAAAGAATGTGTCATTCTTCACAATGCTATCTATAAGTATAAGGCAACATTACGAACACGAATTGCCAGATACACATGTCCAATACAAACAAACTAAACAAGGAATATACACAGTAATTGCATCCCATCATACCGGATCATAGTTTTCAGTCTCAGTAATTAATGGATTGGTTTCTGAAGTTGAAATCTTTCGAAAGGAATAAAGACCAAGTGTACATATCTTTGGTCGACAAGCAGCAGTGTTATCTAAACGCATTTGGTGTTGAATAATATTTTTCTGGGGATATACAACTCACTAAAGTTTGTATGAGGACAATCAGATGAAATGTATTCTGTTTCCTCTATATCTGGAACGAAGGGACGTGATTGCTTACATGTCTAGTTGGATTAGCTATCTCGGTGAAGTTTTAACTGAGAAACGCCTAGTCTAATTCTAGTTTACATGTTTTCCTAATCGTCAGAATTTGGGAATAAATCAATATTCGGGCACGTCTCCTCTTTTGTCTGAACGATGAATAGAAAGTATATCTATCGTTACACATCAGATTAGAGTCTAGATCTTGAAGATGACAACAATTATTCTCTGCTTAAAGCAGACACGAAACTTTTAACATTCCCACACTTGATTCTCCCAAACAAACCCAAACCAAATTTATGTAGGTGTTTTGCACGTTTTGGATATCCATTTCTGTTTACCATTTCGAATTGTAGAGTACACAGCATATCATACCTTTCTATGGTATTCTATGTTATGCCTTGCTGTTATTTCAACCAATATTTAATTAGATTCTAGTATACGTTTTTATATATAAAAGGGTGGTGTGTGTGTGTGTGTGTGTGGGGGAGAGAGAGAGAGAGAGAGAGAGAGAGAGAAGGAGAGAGAGCGAGAGAGAGAGAGAGAGAGAGAGAGAGAGAGAGATAGAGAGAGAGAGAGAGAGACTGAAGAGACAAAGAAAAGAAGAAGAAAGAAAAAGAAGACAAAGGAAGAGAGAGAGGAGAGAAGGAGAGAGAGAGAGAGAGAGAGAGAGAGAAGATAGAGCGAGAGAGAGAAGGAGAGAATAGGTAAAGAGAGAGTAGAGGAGAGAGAGAGAGAGGGAGTGTAGAGACCAAGGAGACAGAAGAGGAGGGGAGAGAGATTAGATAGAGATAGGAGAGAGAGAGAGAGGATAGAGAGAGAGAGAGGACTGGCAGAGACAATAGAGTAGAGAGAAGGGGGGAGATAGAGAGAGATGGAGAGAGAGAGAGAGAGAGAGAGAAGTTGGCTGGACAGCAAAGATACACAGAGAACAGAGTGATTTCAAAGTATTCACGACTAGTAAGGTATTAGCGACGATGGCATACCACATGCTGTTGGCTTTGTAGTGATTCAAAGTATCACACGAGTAAGGTATTGGCGGTGAACATACCACATCTGTGGTTTTGTGTGAGTTCAAAGTTATCACACTAGTAAGGTATTGGCGGATTGACATACGCACATCCTGTTGCTTGTAGTGATTTCAAAGTATTACACAGTAAGGTATTGGGCGGATTGACATACCAACATTCCTGTTGGCTTGTAGTGACTAGCTTGATATGTTCAGTGTGCAATGATATATTGCGTTGTATAACACTATGGGTATTCCCAACCCGAAAGTAGTGAGTCCACTACAAGCAAAAAGAAGAAAAAAAGAAAAAGGGGCGAGGGTATGGGTAGCTGATGGACGGTGGCTTATTTTTATTATAAAATGAATACAATAAACAAATTATATTGTCAAACACACAGCCAAAATAGCAGCACTGAAATGCAGACACGCAGACGTCCACAGACAGACTAGGACACGTCACACAGACACACACAGAGACACAGAGACACAGAGACACAGAGACACACACACCACCACACACACAGCACACACACACGCGCTCGCGCGCGACGCACTACGCACCACACACTCATACACCCACATACACGCACGCACGCGCGCATACGCCACACACATCCAAGCGCACGCACGCATCACGCACAAGCACACACAGCACAACACACACACCCCACAAATTGTCCCTAAGTTTTTTGTTTTTCATTTTTAGTGCATGAATACGTGTTGTCTACTTTGCATGTGCCTATTATGGACCGCCCTGTAATTTTCTCTTAGCGAGATAATTAAAAAATTGACTTGAATTTGACTTGACTATTGACACACACACACACATGCACACACACAAGCTTATTGGCTCAATTGAACTTTCTTTGTAATTGCTTTTACGAGACCACACTGTAATTTCTCTTAACGAGATAATTACAAAAAAAGACTGTTGACTTTGACTTTGACTTTGATTTGCACACATGCACACGCACAAGCTTATGGCTCAACGTGAATACCCTGTACATGCTTACAACACAGAGTAAACGCAGAATCGGCACAGGCGCGCACACTCACTTAGATGTTTACGCTGAATACCAATACTGATGCTCCTCATACAAAGTACAACATGGCTTTTTGAACTATATTTTACATAGCTTGGTCCCCTGATAGAGAGACGTTTTTGCTAAGGCGGATCACATATACATTTACATTAGAATGGCTTTTTGGTTTTCCCTGCGAATGTTCCTATTTAGCTGGTGTGTTTGGGATAGAAGCTCAGTCACACGCAAGGAGTCACAGCACACTCACACACAGACACGACACAACTCGCGTGCGCGCGCCCAGCACACACGCACAGCCACACGCACAGCGACACCTAACACACACCCACACACACACACACACACCACACTACACTACACACTCACATCACTACACACACTCACCACAAGCACACAGCAAAGGCACAATCACACACCCCACAATCAAATGCGTATACATAGACACACACAGGCTCACACTATAGACCACACGCACACACATTCCATGTGGTACAGAGTTGGATGGTGTTACCATAAATAATATGTCACATGCACACACACATACACACACCACACACACCAACACACACCACACACACACTCACACAGACACATTCACACAGGCGTGCGCGCGCCGTGTCTCCGCTTGCGTCATATGTTAGATGCAAACACAGTGATAACACACGCACACGCCACAGCACCACACGCACACTCACACGCACGCATCACTCGCGCACGCACGCACACACACACACACACACACCAAACCACACAACCACACCACACAACGACACACACCACACACGACACTTATTTACCCATGTACGCATACACACACATACGCATACTATAGTACAAACCAGTGAGAAAAACACCACACCACCCACACACAAACACACCACACGACACACACACACATCACACACCCACACACACACACACAGAACGAATCTTATTTCACCCACGACCCCCACACCGATTTAATTCACTATTTTCCACACAGGTATGTTCTGTATCCTCCGGTAAGGGGACCACAGTAGGGGCTCTATTCCGTCCCCTAGTCCATGATCTGTGTACATTCATGCGGAAGCAACAAAATAAATAAGTCTATTAGTGCCTCCTCTCTCCTGTTCTCCAGGCTACTTTTGGGAGTTCTTCACCCACCCCCACCCATATCCCCCCAAAAGCCTTAGCATGTCACAAAGATGTACTTCGCAGCCTACAACCTTGCAACGAATGAAGCCAACTTCTTCTCGGCTCCCACCTGGCAGAAGGCCGGGAACAAGTGTTATTGTTGTTGTGGCGAGTTAGAGTGAGTTCGCGATGATCCCCCATCTGTGTGTAGGTGAAAGGTGGGAGTTACTAAAAAAAACCCGACAACAACCCGGCTTCAGTCAGCTGCGAGTGGAGCTCTTGCATAATTCAGGCGTTTTGGTTCTCCCTTTCCCCCACTCTTTTGGGTCCAAGTAAGAGCAGGCAGTCAATCCGAAAGTTGAAGTGCGTCTTGTGTAAGCGTCTGGGTCCACATCCCCTTCTCTCTCCCTCTCTCTGTCTCTCTTTCTCTATTACTGAAAACACAGAGAGACTCACGACGCACACAGACCATAAAGTACAACACACTAGTAAGCACTGACAGACCCACACGCGCGCGCGCGCTCGCACGCCACCACGAGTGAGCACGCACGCCGCATTCGCCACTCACACACTGTATACAACGCGCGTGTGCTATACACTTCTCGCACACAGTACACAACACTGTATGCGCATACAACGCACACACAGTGACTCGCAACTTGCACGCACGCCACGCACGACGCACTCACACACACATCACACACACACACACACACACACACACATAGATCACACACACACACTGATACACAACACACACACACAAACACACACTACTCACATCACACACACACACCCCACACCCACACAACACACCCACACACACACACACACACACACACACACACAACCACACACACACTGTGACACCCACAACACACACACACACACACACACACACCACACATACTGTGACCACACAACACACACCACCACACACTGATCACACACAACACACCCACACACACACACACACACACACACACACATGTGACACACACAACACACACACTGTGACACACACACACACACACACTGTGACACACACACCACACCCACACAACCAAACACCACACATCCCACACACATGAACACCCACACACACACACACACACACACGCACAATAGGCAATGAGTCTATCTCACTCTCTGGAACTTCAAGCGTTGTTTTCTTTTCATGTGACGTATCTCAAAAAAAAAACTAATAGCTCCCCCCCTTTCCCTCCTACACCAGCACGCGCGCACGCACGCCACATGCACTCCACATAAGCACGCACGCTACACCTTCCACATACGCGCGCGCACACACACATACATTGCGCGCGCGCGCACGCACGACACTAAACCAAACACCACACATACACACATACATACATACAGTCGATAGAAGACAGACGACGGGAGCACGCACACGCGCGGCATACGCAAGCAAACGGGGGCACACGCACGCACAGCAACGACGCACGCATCCGCACGCACGCACACACGCACACAGCACACACACACGCACCACACAACACACACACACACACACACACACTACACACAACACACACACACAAATATAGGCCCTACACACACGCACACAAAAAACCCGGAAAGAACGAAGACATTCCTTGTGTGTGTGTTTGTGTGTGTGTGTGTGTGTGTGTGTGTGTGTGTGTGTGTTTGTGTGTGTGTGGTGTGTGTTCCAGGCCGACCTCATTCCTGGAACAAACTTCTCTTTCCCCCGTCAGCGACCGACCCCTTCTGCTTTCAAGCTAACCCCAAAGCCCCCTGTTCCCCCCCGTCATTAAGCTCCGCTCTCTTCTCTCTCTCCTCTTGCCATGTATTTCTTTTCTGCTGTATTCATTTATGTCTCCGCGTGTTTTGGCTTTGTGATTGCGTTTTGATGGAAAGCGTATGAATGATGAACGTGTGTTACGCTTGATTTGATTTATACAAGATTCACGCCGTATGTTGTTGTTGTTGTTATTGTGTGGTGTGTGTGTGGTGTGTGTGTGGTGTGTGTGTGTGTGTGGTGGGTTTGGGCGTGTGTGCCCACAAAGTGCGTGTGCGTGCGTGCGTGTGCAGTGTGCGTGCGTGCTGCGTGTGTGTGTGTGTGTTGTGTGTGTGTGCGTTTAGCGTGCGCGTGTGCGTGCGTGTGCGTGTGCGTGCTTGTGCGTGCGTGTGCGCGCTGCGTTACCCTTTCAGACCGCCAAAAGTCGCTTTTTACCCACAGGATTTAACACCCATGCACTAAAAGGCATCAAATCAGGGCCCTGTTATCCAAATACCCTATTTTCTAGTTTGGGAAGTGAGGATTGACCTTATTTTGTATATAAGTCACAGAAGAATCCTAATACTGCAGATGGATTTTGTTCTCTACCCAGGTTAATTTAATGGACATTTTTGGCTGATGCATGGCTGGCGGTGAAAGGGTTAATCTACATGATTACCAAAATCACTCTACCCAGAGACAGACAGACGTACGTACGTAGGTGAACACGGGGTAAAATATCCCATGGGCGGGTAAGAAGTCCACCCCAATTATCTCATGCAATAAATAAAATTTCAGTCAAATTTGCCCCATGAGACGAATGCTAGACAGTAGCATTCGTCTCATGGACAAATTTGACGGAAATGTTGCTTTATTTCATGAGATAATTGGCATGGTCTTCTTTCCCGCCCGTCTTAACCTACGTACGCGCATACATAGACACAGACACACGCACCCTCATCTCACCATGTGCCATTACCCTTCTTCATTTATCTCCATAATTATATGTGCTCTCGCTCTTTGGTCCTGCCTGCCTGCCTGCCCTGTTTGTCTGTCTGTCTGTCTCTGTCCCTCTGTCTCTGTCTCTCTCTCTTCTCCTCTCTCTTCTCTCTCTCTCTCTCTCGCTCTCTCCTCTCTCTCTTCTCTCAGTCGTCTGTCTCTCTCTCTCTCTCTCTCTCTCTCTCTGAGTCTCTCGTTTCACTAAAAGCACCCCTGACACTGATGACAATTTGAGTGCAAGTATCCATGCAACCGTGTTTAGTTTTGGAAGAGACCGCGAATACACCACACACACCAACACGGGCAACTGCCGCACTAACGTACGCCCTCACCACGCGCGACCACACAAACACCAACCTCCCCCCCCCTCTCTCTCTCGCTCTCCTTCTCTCTCATCTTTCTCCCTCTCTCTCTCCTCTCTCTGTCTGTCTCTCCTCCTCTCTCTCGTCTTCCCTCCTATCTCTGTGTCTGTCTCCTCTTTACTCGCTCTCACTCTCTCTCTCTCACTCTCTCTCTCTCATCCCTCGTCGCCTCTCTCTCACCTCGCTCTCTCCTCTCAGCCCTCTCTCTTTCTCTCTTCCCTCTCATCTCCCCCTCTCTCTCTCTCTCTCTCTCCCCCCTCTCTCTCTCTTACGGGACCCCCCCCTTTCACATAGACAACCGTTATGCGGACAGCCAGGTCTATATATAGTATTTAAAAAAAAATCCCAAACCGGGATTTTCTTCACTATCAGTGCTCTCTCTTGACCGATCAGTCACATGTTTTCAGAGCTCTTCAGCACCGAGGACGAGGTCACAGCAAAACTACATAGGCTCAATGGGGTAGGTGAAGCGATTGACGAGGTTGTAAGCCTATTTATATTTGTATTCCTCAGATGTTTGTAAATCTTGTAAAACAAACCAAAACAACACCCGAAAGTTTAGCTTGTTTTGGTTGTTGTTGTTTTTGTTGTTGTTGTAAACTGTTTGTTTTAAACTCTGTATGAGATAATTTGCACATTGTTATATTTCAACAGAGGATTTCATTCAGAGTTCAGAGGCCTACTCATGGCTTACCAGTTGGGTGAAGTTATATAATGGGCATCATTGTCAGAACTTCGGGGATAATGCTGCCCCCTTTTTTTTAATATGATCGACCCGGGGCAGGGGATGGACGTCTCGTGGAGCATTCCATTTGCCTTTGTTGTAGAGTGGAGAGAGTGATACTCACACATAGAAGTGACACACCACAGGAAAGCACCACGCACACACTTATAATGAACAGACAAATAAAACAAGGTAAACTTATGACAGGTAGGAAAAGGGGCGAATTACGAAACACAGGTTCGGCTTCCTTTCTTCGTGTTTTCCGAGGTAGATTCGGCAATTTCCGACACAGCTCGGGCGACGCAGACCACACAAAATCAGATTTCGATGAAATGTAACACATTTTGCCTTCAAAATCAACTTTCAAAAGCAAAAGTTTGAACCAGACATAGCGGAATCGCGTTCCAACGCGTTCTTCTGGAACTGTATGACAAGCAAAAGTCCTACATTTACGCGGTATCCGAGTTTTTACGTTCTTTTACACTTCTGGACTTAGCGTATTATATTATAGACTAGTGTTAAGCCATACAAACAAGCTTATAGACTAGTATTTCTTGCGGACATTAACATTTTTATCTTAATATTAGAGCTCTCTTATTGAACGCTTGAATTATGAATTTTAACAAGGATACCAAACGATTTGGTGTTTCTTCATTCATCACTTTAGATAACTTTTTGGAAAAGAAATCCATCGTCTGTGATTGAAAGGATTGCAATCAGGCTAACAATCCTATGACGGATATCGAGTTCCTTTCCAATCAAACAACATGAAAACTCTGTTTAGGCTCACTTTTAACATGCAGGACACAACATTATATATTCCATCTGTTGCAATTAAACGAAACGATGCACATTGAGCTGAGGCACACCCATTCGTATTTGAGCAAGAGCATTCTGATAGGCATCTTTCCATAAGCATGTTATGTACAATTCTCTGGCAAAAACGTGCTTAAACATTCCATAAGTGGTCAGATTCTGACGTCTCATCAATGTGGTTTTTACAGCGGTGACAGAAGGAGACAAATAATCGCTCTCGTAGTTCAATGCAAAAACGTTTCTCTCTGTCACAACCGAACAACCACACCTGTTCAAAACCATTATCGCAAAGTATAGATTTGACATGTGACACCCACGTTTTAACACCTTTTTCATGCAAACAATATAACATTTTATATGCCTTCTTAGAATACATAGAATCTGGTTGCTTTAATAAGCGGAACCAGTATTTAATTACTTTAATGGTTGTATTTATATGTAAAGGGTAGCGACGAAGTTCCCCGTAGACAATATAATTTCCTGTTCTAATTGGGACCGGTCGGCTGAGGAATCGTTTTTACATGGATATAAACATGCTAGACGTTGAAACCCTTTCCCGGACCTGTTCATACTCTTTCAAACACCACATATTTCTGCTGGAGAGACAAATAAAAACGTTTTAATGCCATCTGAGAGAGAGGAATGCACACAGACAGACGTACAAAAAACAAACGGCCCTCTTTCCTAGTCGCAATGTTCGCTCGGTTGCTCATAGAACTTGGAGGACAAAAGGGGTGTGGGAATTGTAGGAGGGGAGGGAAACGGATTAGGTGAGAGGTATGCTAAACGTTATAGAGTTGGGCCATAGGAAACAAGATTAATAGAGGGTAAACAAACGGGGTTAGGGTAAAGGGGAAGCTCAGGTCAACAGGGGGGGGGGGGCGTTTTGTAACAAGGGCTGTAACGTTACGGCGGACGGGGGCGGGTTGCGCTCGCGCATTAATCAAATCGGCAAAAAAAAAACGGTCTAAGAAACACCCTTCGTTTGCCGATTGGGGATTGCATAGTTCGCGTGTACGCGCTGAGTTTGTTCTTGTGACCCAAACACCGCGAGGGCAAGGCCGCTGAACGTAATCCAGGGAACTATCGTACTTGTCGGGGTAGTGAATACATTTCTTGTTGTTGATTGGTCCATATGTTTGGTCAAAATAATAATACTTTTTTTTGACCAATAGTAGGACATGAGCTTGTAATATTTTTACATAAGTGTTTCTTAGACCCCCTTTTTGGGCGTATACAGTTTATTAGTGGTTTGCGACTGCGCGACCGTCTCAGGTCGAAAAGAATTACGCAAACTGCGAGTGTAGACCACAAGATGTCTCCTGAATGCAGTGGAAAGCTTTGTCTTGATGTCTGTGAATCCGTGTTAGGCTTTTGTGGCTGGTAGTTTGTTGTAGGTTTGGTGTTCGTTGTGGCCACGAGAGAGAGAATCACGGAATACGATATACGAATGAGGCGATATGTTTTATTGAGTGTAAAAAAGGATAAGCTACAATATCTTTTTTACACCATTTACTCTCACTCACACACTCACACCCTGCGCAGTATCACATCAGTCACTCAAGGGGAAATAAGCAGTTAGCGAAAGCCTAAAGAGCAAATGTTACACCGAGCATAGCAAAGACAAATTGACATAAACATAAAGTCAAGAAAACGAAACAAAAATTACAAAAAAATGGCATATGAAATGGTTGAAAAAGAATAAAAATGGGAATTAAAGCAAGCAAAGCATGGATAATAATGAAAAAACAATGGTGAACTTGATTTGGTGGCTTTGAATTAATTTATCGAAAACAGGTAATTTAGAATTTAGAGTCGAAAGTGGATTATGCCCTATCCGGCCCACGACCCCCCACGGATCCCGCCCCGCCCGAATAATGGCACCTCTTTTAAAGGGAAGTTTTTTTTTATAAGATAGATGGGACAGAATGAGAGAGACTGAGAGAGACATCCTAGAGAGGAAGAGTATGAGAAGAGAGAGAAGGTAGTAGAGAGAGGATCGAGAGATGGTGAGTTTAGAGAGAGCCTTGAGTATTAGTGAGCACGAGGGGGGGGACGAGAGAAGAGCGAGGAGCAATGAGCTTCGCAGAGTCGAGAGATATCTTCCGAGATTTCGTCGAGAGACAGAGACTGAGAGAGTCTCATTTGGGCAGTTGAGTTCTTCTTCAGAGAGAGAGTCCTAGAGAGATAGAGAGAGAGTGAGATCCTTTCTCCTCTATCTACTCTGCCTTTAGAGAGAGTAGAGCTCTCGTGTGTTCAGAGAAGCTTTGATCATTGCTTCTCTCGTCTGAGAGAGGGGGGGACTAGAGTTACGCGGAGAGAGAGAGATGGGGGACACAGAGAGAGTCGTCGACGAGAGTGAGTATATGTTAGAGAGAGAGATAGAGTGCAGCGCACGAGAGAGCAGAGTGAGCGGAGCAGCATTAAGAGCGAGCTCTGCGCGCGTGTGTTTGTGTGTGTGTGTGTGTTTGGTGTGTGGTGTGTGTGTGTGTGTGTGAGAGAGATGAGAGGTCGGTAGAGAGAGAAGAGAGAGTAGAGTAGAGGTTGCGGTAGAGAAGAGATAGATGCTCGAGAGATGAGATAGAGAGCAGTAGAGGAATCGAGAGAGAGAGCCCGGTCGATGAGAGAGAGAGAGAGAGAGAGTTTTAGTGTGAGAGAGAGAGAGAGAGTTCGGAGATGCTTAGAGTTTTTAAGATTAGGAGAGAGAGAGAGAGGTCGGGGCGCGTCTCGCAGCTTGGCGCTGAGAACAAGTGTGAGGGGGGGAGGGGTGTGTAAGGAAGGGATGTTATTTTCACTAGTAAATCCATAGGTTGGATGGACAGACACGCGTCAACAAATACACAGACAAACAAACTGATAGAGACAAACGGATGGACACTGACACTAAGGGTACACATTTTTACCCCGGTGGTATGCGCGAGCAAGCACGATAAACAATGCCTGTGCCTGCGCGTGACAATGGGCAAACACGTTTTCCTTGTAGAGTATAGTTGTTGGTTGTTTTAAAGTGGGTTTTTTTTTACATTCTAATCTGGACGTGTGTATTTGGGCCTTACGATATGTCTAATTGGCACTAGGAACGCCGCACGCTACGCATAGTACACAGCTACAGAGACATGCTAGACATGCACACGAGTACTCACACACAGTGCACATAAACAATAGACTAGAACGGATAGAACAGAGCACGAGCTAGACACAACAGGTACTACTACGGGCGAGTCACAGCAGACACATCGACTGGAGTACACACAACAGTACTGCTATAAGCTCTTGACTCTCTAACTCTCTCTGGCTCCCCCTCTCTCTCTTTCTGCTGCATTCTCTCTCTCTTCTCCTCTCTGCTCTCTCTCGTCTGTCTCTGTCTGTGTGCATGTTCGTCCTATAATTGGTAGGTTCTTTGTTTATGATGATTTGTTGTCATTGTTGTTTTTCCTTTGTAACTCAATAGGCGGCGACGCTGCCTCGCTTCTGACTATGGGCAGAAGGCCTGGACCAGTTAAACTTTTAGTGAATTGTGAATCTCTTCTCTCCAGCTCTCTCTCTCTCAGGTCGTCTCTCTCTCTCCTCGTCTCAAATCTGTCTCTTCTATCTCTGCTCTGCTCTCTCTCCTCTCTCGTCTCGTTTCCTCTCTCTCTCTCTCTTCTCTGCTCACCGTTGTAGTGCTGAAGACCACACGTGTCAGGAGTAGTTATGATGAGTGGCAAAGTACGGGCCACAGCACACAGACAAATCGTAATGTAGACCTACAGTCCATTAATTATTTACCGCAGAGGATGCCACACTAATGGCTTTTCGGGGACCCTATACTGATGAGCTGTACCATCATGGTGGAGTTTTCTTGGCGACGCGCAGACAGAGATGAGCGATAGGTGGTAGAGAGAGGAAAAAGAAAGCTGTGGACAGCGGAGAAAAAGGGGGTGGGAATGGAACGCGG
>CM065692.1:56632351-56652351 GCA_017654935.2 Phymorhynchus buccinoides
GGGCATGGAGGACTTGAAGCAAATCAAGAAAATACAAAATTAATGCAACAATTGACAACGGTTACAAAAGATAACTCTAATGTAATTAACACACCAAAATGTCACACAACTTTACTAAACCTTAACAATTTAGCTACATTTAATAACACCTTTTTACCACCACAGAGCAATCGACAGTAGTTAAAGACGGACTTTACACATGTACATTTGCTGGAAATAAACTGACATCTGATATCATTGTATTTGGGACATTTCATTACAAAATGAAACTCGTCACCAAGGTCTTTCTGATTGCAGTCTCTACATAATCGTTCTTCATGGGGTATTCCAAGTCTTCTGCCAATTTCTATCATGAGTTTATGATTACCACACCGAAACCGTATAAGAGGACATATATAAACATCAGGCAACATTTCAATATATCTTTCACGGCAGAAATCGGTTTTATAATTTCTATAAAATAAACATTTATTACTAGACTCTAAGGCACAATTCCAAGTACGTTTGTAATTTTCCTGTAATGAAGTACGAACATTTCTACAAAGTCTGTTAACAGACAAACAAGTTTGTGTATCCCAAACACAGTCAAATCCAGTTTCTATTAAAATATCCCGTATACATATCAACCACCCAGAAGTAAAAACCTGATTTCTATATAAATCATACAACACTTGATACAATCTAGAGGAATATTTGTTGATTTGTGAAGAAAGTAGCGATGCCCAAAATCTGATCATACGTGCTTTTATTTGAACTGACACAGGATAAATTCCCAGTTCTCCGTAAACCAGTTCTGTTTTGGTAGAACTTGACGATTTAAATGAAAAAGATGTTTCAACAATTTAAGCTGAAAACTTTCCATTAGTTTTAAATCACTATAACCCCACATTTCACAGCCATAAAGAAGAACAGGTAGTACCATCGATTGATATAAATCCAATACAATATTTACAGGCAAATTTTGAATTCGTGCCATCTTCAGTAAAGAAAACATTGCACATTGAGCCTGGTCATATAAATACTTCTTACATTTATAAAAATTCCCCGTTCTGCTGAAAATTATACCTAAATACTTAAAAGTGTGTACTATTTCAATGGACTGCTTTCTAAACTTTAAAACTTTTCTAGGAATATTACGTCCATTAAAAACTACAACCTTTGTTTTTGCGACATTAACATTAAGCTTCCATTCATCACAATACTCAGATAATACATCAAGAGCATGCTGTAAACCATGGAGAGAATTAGCAATAATAACGATATCGTCAGCATATAACAGTAAAAGTAAACTAATGTAACCTAATAAATCTGAATCAGGAAGATTTAT
Organism: Phymorhynchus buccinoides; assembly: GCA_017654935.2. Taxonomy (NCBI): domain Eukaryota; kingdom Metazoa; phylum Mollusca; class Gastropoda; order Neogastropoda; family Raphitomidae; genus Phymorhynchus; species Phymorhynchus buccinoides. The sequence goes on from CM065692.1 coordinate 56,633,679, forward strand.
GTCAATATTCAAGAAATCACAATTACGATCTGTTAAGTATCGTTCAAGATCATTCAAATACAAGATCATTCAAATACAAAGAAAAGGTAAAGGTCAAAAAGGGTACCCAAAGAAAATAACAAAGGCGAAAGATTTTCGCCTTGACGAAACACACACACACACACACACACACACACACACACACCGATTTCCCTGCTTGCAAGGGAAATAATAATGTTATTATTTCAATATTGAAAGCTCTGGTAAACTGGTAGGGTTAGCTCCCTTAAAAGTCGCGAGTGTGTCTCTTTTCAGCCTGTCTGTGTTTCTTCGAGTAGCACTGAACTGACAGATCATCTGATGAACATGTAAAATAATTGTTGATTATATTGAAATAATGTACGCAGATATAGGTGTGTGTGTGTGTGTGTGTGTGTGTGTGTGTGTGTGTGTGTGTGCGCGTGCGTGCGTGTGTGTGTGTGTGCGTGCGTGCGTGCGTGTGTGTATGTGTGCGTGTGCGCGTGTGCGCGAGAGAGAGAGAGAGAGAGAGAGAGAGAGAGAGAGAGAGAGAGAGAGAGAGAGAGAGAGAGAGAGAGAGAGAGAGAGAGAGAGAGAGAGAGAGAGAGAGAGAGAGAGAGAGAGAGAGAGAGAAGACACACACAGACAGACAGAGACTACACACAAATATTATAGACAGAAACAGGGAGAGAGAGAGAGAGAGAGAGAGAGAGAGAGAGAGAGAGAGAGAGAGAGAGAGAGAGAGAGAGAGAGAGAGAGAGAGAGAGAGAGAGAGAGAGAGAGAGAGAGAGACGCGCACAAGCATGGAAGCACGCACGCACGCACACACACACACGCATGCACAGAAACACACACACACACACACCTACACCTACACACCTACACACACCTACACACACACACACACACACACACACACACACACACACACCTACACACACACACACACACACACACCTACACACACACACACACACACACACACACACACACACACACACACACACACACACACCCACACACACACACACACACACGCACACACGCACACACACACACACACACACACACACACACACACACACACACACACTCCTCCACTCCACTTAAAAAAACCCAAAACAAATCAGAATGGTGCACACAACTCTTGATTTTTATTTCAGAAAAAAAAATCACACAACCAAAACAAAGAAACTTTTCAACATGATAAAAAAAACCACCCACACCTGCCTGCACACATTGGGTCATCATGCATAATTATCACAATACAAAATATATTTTACGATGTCACGTCATGTAGAAACAAAACAAGAGCGCAAACATATACACATCGAAATAACTCCCATCAAATCCTACTGTGTTTATTGGATTGAACAATCGGGCGTTTTCTGATTTTTTCCCCCAGTGCGCGTTACTATATATTATACTGGCCAGGAAAAAACACACATACTTTTTGAAAGGTGGTTTCCGACATTGTATGCTGCACGCATATTCTCCAAACTACTGGGAGTGTTCACCCGGTAGGCCTTGTAATGATTATTGTTCAAGTTTCTCTCTGCGCGTGCGAGTGCCTAAAAATGTTTAAAAAAAGCGAGTTCGTCTTTCGCGCGCGCGCGTGTGTGTGCGTGCGTGCGTGCGTGCGCCCGCGTGTGTGTGTGTGTGTGTGTGTGTGTGTGTGTGTGTGTGTGTGTGTGTGTGTGTGTGTGTGTGTGTGTGTGTGTGTGTGTGCGTGCGCGTGTGTGTTTGTGTGGATGTACATGTTTGTGTTTTCTGTTCAAATATAAACACAAGTACAAACTGACTGACTTTACTACACCAGTTTTTTCCAATTAACAGCGAACGAAACTACGAGAGAAAACCCCCCACACCATGTTACAACTTCGTTGTAGAACGCCCAATAAATAAAGACAAGGTCAAAAGAAAAGAGTTCGCAGAAACAAAATGCTGTCTCTGGCTGGTATATCCCAGCAATAACGGTGATAAACTGTTGTTTTGGTTGCAGAAAGAAAAAAAATCCCTGCACTTTATACTGATTTGGTGTGGCTTAATTAAAACGTGCAAACTATCGGTAAAAGTAAAGTGATCTCGCTGCCATGGACTAAATCGAAAATATGAAGATATGAATTGGTTACACGAACAATAAAAAAAAGATTGACACGGCAAATCTCAGCGTTAAAAAGAAAACAAACAGTAAAAAACATCCTTTGTTCGAAACAATCCAAGTAAAGTTGGGGGGTGGGAGGGGGAGGGGGGAGGGGAGGGGGAGGGGAGGAGGAGGGGGGGAGGGAGGGGGAGCGGGGAGGGGAGGGGGAGGGGGGCTTCTTCTCTGAGGAGCCTCTCGTAGAGTTTTGTTTTTTCCGCCACTGACAGCTCTCAAATATTATTCTGATACTTACGGTGCTGGCATGGCATATATACTTTACGAGCCACCTTGTTTAATCATAATAATAACAACAACAACAACAACAACAACAACAACAACAACAACAACAACAACAACAACAACAACAAGTGGTCGGAATAAAAATGATTTCTATTCGGTACATCTGTAAGGCAATCTGTGATGATAAAATGAAATGTATTGATAGAACAAGAAAAAAGAGAGTTAGATTTGGTGTTTCTGCAGAATGCTGACAAAACAATAAAAACACCTTTTTTCTTCTTCTTACCTTGCTGCAAATAAGCTGTTGTCACAGAAGAGGCAAATAGTAGCACAAATTACAGTACCATTTTGATAGTTTTAAAACATAAATAGGCCTACAATGTTGTGTTTAAAAACAACAACCAAGAAACCGACTCGTGTGTATTCTGGATGTCATCACATGGAAACCAACCTTAGGGAGAGGGGAGGGGGGTTGGTTAGTGGAGTTTCTGTAAAACAAATAATCACGCTGCTTGTTTTGAATCAAACTTTATTAAAAAAAACACCCCTAATAAAAACAGGCACATTTCTTGCATTCAAACTCAAGAAGAACTTACACCACGTGTCTCTGAAAGTACCATTTTTAAAAAAGAAAGAAAGAAAAGACAACGTTAAGACCAATCCAATGAGAGACTTAGTGCGATTTTTCTCACGCCAGAGGGCATGACGCTCGTGTGGGGCTAATCCTCTCTATATTATTAGTTGGGGATAAAGAAAGAGAGAGAGACAGTGAGTGGTCCTACCATCACTCTCTCTCTCTCACTACGCCCAAGTAAGAAAATCGCGTGATAAGCCCCTAGTGCATTGACTGCCCTCTGGCGTGAAAAATATCGCCATAGGTTGACCATTACAACAGTACACAGAGAGGGTTTAATTTACCCACTACACCACACTTGGCTCGCGAAGATTACCATTACGTTGCAACATGATCTGGCTGTAAAAACAATGGGGAAATAGGTTATACATTTTTGGCAAGTAAAGTCGTCTGTTGAAAAGCCAACACTGTGTCATAAAATCCCGTCTGAATAAAGCGAGAGGTACGCATTTTTCGGACTATAAGGCGATACTTTTTTTCAAAGACTCAGACCCCTGTGCCTTATAATGTGACTGATGAAATAGCAAGAAAATATAGTAACAAAATCTGAAATTTGGGTAAAATTTGGGGGGTGCGCCTAATACAAAGGTGCGCCTTATAGTCCGAAAAACACGGTATGTCACTGTACGAATACATACTCGTTGGTCAGTGAATAAAACAAGGGATCAAAATGCTAACGGAAGCAATCCAGTCATAAACGGCGGGTAAAAAAACATTGGAGGCGTGGAAAATATTATTACCCCCCATTTTCACGATTACTAATAAACTGTATTCACGAGAAAAAAAGAAGCCATAGGACAATCACAGTTTGCGGATAGGTACTTCTTTTTCTTCTGCGTTCCCAGGCCATACGGCCATAATGGGTAAGGTACGTATGTGTCCGGTTTTCAGTTTTCACTGGTCTCTCCGCTGCGTACAGCCGACACATTCCGATTTCGGAGGAGCTCAAAGGAGAAAAAATATTTGGATTTTTTTTTGAAAAAAGGCAGGAGAATGGGCCAATAAGTCAGAAAGATACTAGATGACAGAAAGAAAAAGGAAAAGGCAGAGTCAAACAGTGGCAGATTAGAGAAAATTTCAAGCACAGAACTTCCAGAAGGTGGGGGAACTATTTTTACGAAAGACACCCCCCCGGTATCCCCACGGGGAGGCGGATAGGTACAAGATACATATTATAACGTAGAGCACTTGTTTGCATCTCGCCACTTGCTTCGCTTACCTCAGAATAACAATAAATCGCATGGTCATTGTGCACAAACAATGATGTGTTGGGAAAATCACTGACAATGTTGTGTTGACTTTGTTTATATATGCTGGCAGATAAAACACCAATAAACATGGGGGACACACACACACACACGCGCGCGCGCGCGCGCACACACACACGCACACACACACACGCGCACGCACACACACACGAACACACACACACACACACACACACACACACATACGCACGTGTGTTCCAAATTACAGTCTAAATCCTATTGAATAAATAGGGAAAATACGATACAAACGTAACGTTGAAAAGCGAGCTGGGACAGGGAAGGGGAGGGGGCGGGGGCAGATTTTAAAGATCTAAATCAGAAAATGTTTCAAAAGCTGTCACTCAATATCTCCAAAAGACCAAAAGGGAAGGAGAGCAACACCACCACCACCCAAAAGACAACAATCCCGCAAACGAACGAATAACACCAAACGAACGAACAAGCAACAAAAGCGAAGAATCACACACACACAAAAAGAAGAAAAAAGCGAACAGAAAAAAATAATAACAAAGGAGAGATGGCGAACATCTGAAATAACTCAGGATTCTTATTCTATTCTGCATTCCACAAAATTCAAGTGTTTACTGTTGCTTTTTGGTGGACAATAACATTATAGGTAAATGTACTTTTCTAGATGCCATAAGGTACTCTCTATGCCTCCTGAGAAACAAACAAACAAACAAACAAACAAGAGAAAATGAGTTTAACGTCCCCCGTCACAGGCACAGGCACATATGGGACATTTTTTGAAATATAAAGATAGAAACAAAATAATTTTGATAAAAAAAATAAAAAAAATAAAAGAGGCAACGGGGGAGGGGAAGGAAAACAAAATAATAGACTCGAGAAAATACACGTTCTGACTCTGGTGTGATCATGTTAAACGTAGCTCCTTCTCCGAGTCAATCGAAACTAAAAGGAAAAGGAAAGACAACATACTTATGAAATAGTTACAGAGTATAGAAATGGTGCTCTGACGGGTTGCGGACAAGATTTAGGGTGTGATACTTTGGGTAGGAGTTTAATGCATAAATACAAAATAAGTATATTGGTAGTCAAGGCGGTCGGTATAATAAACAAACAAACGACAGCAACAATAATATAAAATAAACAATGGCAGTCTGCAAATATCCTGGACCTCGAAAATAACAATCATTTTGCTTGGATCCCAGCTTTGAAAAGCAGAAGAAACGAAAACATCCGATATTGCAAGACGAAATAGATCATGTATCTTGGTTTAAACAAGCTAACATCCAGTGTGTTGATACAGTGGAATTGTGTATCAATTACAGGAACAGTGTGGAATCATAATATTTAATAAGGAGAACAACGAAAATAAAAATAATAACCAGTTTAACCCTTTCGCCGCCAATGTTACTATTATGCACCACAATTGCTTAGCACCCTAAAAGGCATCAAATCAGGGCCCCATTATCCGAGGATCCTATTTTCTTCAGTTTGGGAGGTAAGTGTGTGCCTCAATGTTCTACTTGTCACAGAGGAAATTCCCAATATTGCAGATTGTTTTTCTCTCTGCCCAGTTAAGCTTAATGGCATTTTTTAGCTGAAAAATGGCTGGCGGCGAAAGGGTTAATTAACACCTGTTACAATGAGGGAACTTGGACCTATATATAATATATGCATGATGGATCTATACACAATGAAATAAAACATCTACTTAGCAATTATCATTGTGTTAGTCGAGGCAAAAACGATTATTAAAACAACCATTCTTTTTTTGTTTGTAATGTAAAACGCAATATATTTACCACAATTATTAGTGCACCAACTGATGTTCTGATAATCAATTATCGGTTACCGGAAAAACGGCCCCTGACGAAAACGGAAAACAAAAACGGCCCTACTACGAAAACGGCCCTACTCAAAATACGAAAAAACAAAATACGAAAACGACCCTACTCAAAATACGAAAACGGAAAACGGCCCTACTCAAAATACGAAAACGGCCCTACTCAAAATACGAAAACGACCCTACTCAAAAATATAAAAACGGCCCTACTCAACGAAAACGGCCCTACTCAAAATACGAAAACGGCCCTACTCAAAATACGAAAACGGCCCTACTCAAAATACGAAAACGGCCCTACTCAAAATACGACAACGACCCTACTCAAAATACGAAAACGGCCCTACTCAAAATACGAAAACGGCCCTAAATACGAAAACGGCCCTACTCAAAATACGACAACGGCCCTACTCAAAATACGAAAACGGCCCTACTCAAAATACGAAAACGGCCCTACTCAAAATACGAAAACGGCCCTACTCAAAATACGACAACGGCCCTACTCAAAATACGAAACGGCCCTACTCAAAATACGAAAACGGCCCTACTCAAAATAAAACGACCCTACTCAAAATACGACAAACTCAAAATACGACAACGGCCCTACTCAAAATACGACAACGGCCCTACTCAAAATACGAAAACGGCCCTACTCAAAATACTCAAAAAAACGGCCCTACAACGGCCCTACTCAAAATACGACAACGGCCCTACTCAAAATACGAAAACGGCCCTACTCAAAATACGACAACGACCCTACTCAAAATCAACCCTACTCAAAATACGAAAACGGCCCTACTCAAAATACGACAAACCCTACTCAAAATACGAAAACGGCCCTACTCAAAATACGACAACGGCCCCACAACTAACGGCCCTACTCAAAATACGACAACGACCCTACTCAAAATACGACAACGACCCTACTCAAAATACGACAACGGCCCTACTCAAAATACGACAACGGCCCCACAACAACCAAAACGGCCCTACTCAAAATACGACAACGACCCTACTCAAAATACGACAACGACCCTACTCAAAATACGAAAACGGCCCTAAACGGCCCTACTCAAAATACGAAAACGGCCCCACAACCCTACGGCCCTACTCAAAATACGACAACGACCCTACTCAAAATACGAAAACGGCCCTACTCAAAATACGAAAACGGCCCTACTCAAAATACGAAAACGGCCCTACTCAAAATACGACAACGGCCCCACAACAACCAAAACGGCCCTACTCAAAATACGACAACGACCCTACTCAAAATACGACAACGGCCCTACTCAAAAACGACAACGACCCTACTCAAAATACGAAAACGACACAACAACCAAAACGGCCCCGCTGTTTATTATACCCCTGTCATCCGGCGCAGCACCACGACTGTCACAATCACGACTGTCAGAATCACGGTTCTCAGATCAACGACTGTCAGAATCACGGTTCTCAGATCAACGACTGTCAGAATCACGGTTCTCAGATCAGCGACTGTCAGAATCACGGTTCTCAGATCAACGACTGTCAGAATCACGGTTCTCAGATCAACGACTGTCAGAATCACGGTTCTCAGATCAACGACTGTCAGAATCACGGTTCTCAGATCAACGACTGTCAGAATCACGGTTCTCAGATCAACGACTGTCAGAATCACGGTTCTCAGATCAACGACTGTCAGAATCACGGTTCTCAGATCAACGACTGTCAGAATCACGGTTCTCAGATCAACGACTCAGAATCACGGTTCTCAGATCAACGACTCAGAATCACTCTCAGATCAACGACTGTCAGAATCACGGCTCTCAGATCAACGACTGTCAGAATCACGGCTCTCATTTGAACGGATGTCACGCTACCCTCGCCCCCATTTGGCAGCTGTTCTTTCCCCCCGCGTCATCGCTCGTAAAGCTCGGTGTCCATCAGTGCAGTAGGTACTACACAACGTGTTTGACAATGGCTTGACAAGTAGCACCACGCCTCGTTGCTTTGGACTCGCTGACAGGTTATAGTACACACAAGCGGGTCTGCTTCTTTTGGTCTCCCTTCCCCGAGACTCAAACAACATGGGCGACAGCGGACCAGAATGCGTACACAAACCGCACGCCAGTCGGTGTGAATGACACGGCAGCAGGTGTGGGAAAATACTCAGACTGACACGAAACAGATGCTTTGCATTAGCCGGCACACGAGATGTACACCGACCCTAACACGGGGTCTCCCCGTTGATGGCATGCTTGGAAAACGAACAAACACACAGGCACACACCAACACACGCAGACTTACATCGTGTTTTTTGTGCACAGGTATAGATTCATCCGAGGTATTTTTAAAAGTGATGTTACATGGCTTATATATTGTATTACAGCCCCGGTCAACCGTAGACACCATTACAGGGTTGTCAGTAAATATATAAAAAAGCAAGAACAACAACAGAATAAACATTGAACAATTCTCTTACTTTCACTCTGTACTTCTGAATTCATAACCAGGAGTCAGGGGAGTTATAACAAATGTTGCACGATAAACAAATATTTAAAATGTTTAAAAAAACGTCAACGCCAACAAGCAAGTTAAGTCTGGTAATAAAAAAAAAGTGTCGTGTATATATATACAAGACACATATGTATTATATGCATATATATTATAGTAGTTTTGTTCAAAACTTTTTTGTCCCTATGTCTTTGAAACGAATATTAAAACCCAAACCGGTTATATTAACTTGGTATTTTGATCTATGTTCTAAAAAACATAAAGAGTGCTAGCTTAGTTTCTCCTCTTTATTAGGGAGGCATTGGCAGAACCCAGCCGAGGACAGCTGTTTTGACTCTAGGGAGTCTCATCATCAGTATATATATTATATATGTATACATACATATGAAAAACCAAGAACACACAATGAAAAGTAAAAAACAACAAAGATGTGTGTATTTATACTGGAAAAGAAATGTTTCCTCGAAAAAGCAATAGTATTCATTTTACTCACACACACACGCACGCACGCACGCACACACGCCGCAATCATCGTGCACGTCATGCCAGCCAGCCCCTGCAGGATGAGGGAAAGTGTATGAATGCAATGGCCAGCGTGCTCTCTGGACCTGGATCCCATTGGATATGTCTGGGACATTATTGGACAAGCCGTACAAGCACGAGAGCAGCATCCTCGTGCCGTCCATGAGCCCGGGGTGTCTCTCCAGGAGGAGTGGGCCAGGATCCCCCAGCAGCGGATCAGAAACCTCATGTGCAGCATGAGGCGGCGTTGTAGGTAGAGGTGGGGGGAAAACCGGGTTGAACCGAAAAACTGGTGCTAAGCTTTCGCGGTTCGAAAAACGACTTCGAGTTGCTGTGAACCGGGTTTTTTAAACTGCAAACTGAAAGTAAGTTTTTCTTAGAATAACGCATTCTTTTCGAAAAACAACACTGATTCTCAGATTGGGTGTTTGTAAACCAATAGTAGCTGTTTCTAGTTTGTGTTGGTGTATGGCTTTGACTTTGACTGAGTGTTGAGTTGAGTGTGTGTGTCATATGTCATAAGTTTCTTTATTGTGTGTGTGTGTGTGTGTGTGTGTGTGTGTGCGTGTGCGTGTGCGTGTGCGTGCGTGCGTGCGTGTGCGTGCGCGCGCGTGCGTACGTGTGTGTGTGAATATTCTGACATAGGTGAAACTAGTGATGAGAGTACTGGTTAAAAAACCGGTTCGGTAAAACCGGTTCGAATATGAAAAAACCCGGTTTAAACCCGGTGTTGATTTTTTTGAACCGGTTCTCAACTATAGTTGTAGGGCAGAGATCGAGGCCCGTGGTGGTCACACTCGTTACTGACAGTCCATTAATTGTGATTTTCACACTGATTTCTTATGACGACTTTTGTCCCCCCATGCCCTGTTTCAGGTGGATTTCAGGGGTAGTCTCAGTTCTCCGTTCATTGCCGTTCTTTACGCGATACAATTTTCTTAAATGGATTTTGTTCGAACGGAATACTGTTCAAAGAACTTGATTTGACCGTTCCTGGGTGAATAAAATGATTATCGTGTACATATTGCGCTGAATATCGGATTCCTAGCGAGTGTTGCTATGCATGCAAAGACCCGTATGACTCATTCCCTTGATGATGCTCAAGCTGATGAGGGCGTCTAGGAATGAATGAATGAATGAAACATGTTTTACGTCCTCTCGGTCATAGACACATATGGGACATTTGTAAATACAAAGATGGTGGGAACAATACTGGCTGCAATGCCCGGAGGCAGTGCAACACCAGTAAAGTCCCGAGTTTTTGACAATATAGACAAGTGTAGCGGTAACCACGCCTAGGTTAAACCTCATCGGCTATGGTACCGCCACATAAGTAATGACATTGAGGGCGTTTAGGCGAAAATGGAGTTGTACGTCCTCTTGGTCTGAATCAGACACATATGGGACATTTATAAATACAAATATGGTGGGAACAATACTGGAGGCAATGCCCGGAGGCAGTACGAAACCAGTAAAGTCCCGATTTTTTATAATTAATACAGATAGCTGTAGCGGTGACCACGCCTCGGTTAAACCCCATCGAAAACGGCCCTACCACAAGTTAGTATAATAGTACAGGGCGTCTAGGCTCACCAGTAAGTCAAGGTAGGGTTCCCCATGCACGTGTCCTTTCGGATGTAAGCGTGTGCATTTTAGAGATGGTGCTATTAATTTATAAAGCAAACGGCAACAATGCAACGCAATGAGAAATGAAATATTAAATGAAAAAAACAACAACAACAAAACCAACAACACACACATCAACTTCTAATAACTAAGAAATAACAACGAATACAATATTTTTTTAAAGCATAGTTTGTGATAGATGGATAATCATTTTATACACACTGATTAATTAATAAAAGACATATTCACCCGTAAAATTTATAGATCTCGTGCAGTCAAAAAGTTTGGACTTTTAAAGGTGGACCCTGACGGGTGAGTTGTTGCAAGAAACGCGTCGATATCACCAGAAAGACAGCCTTTTTAAGGATCGGAACACTCACTTTGCTCTGGTTTCCTAGGAATTAAACCGTCAAAACGGCGATTCCTCCTTGGCGGAGATGCCGGAGAGAGTAGCCATTTTGGATGGGGTGGGTGAAGGTCACTCATTGTGCTTGAAGCGTTGTCTTGTTTTTGTAGTGCAGTAAAGAAAAAATGGAGCTGTTTCCGTTGTTGCGAGCGAAACTCCTTTAGATAATCTTTATAAAATTAAAAAAAAAAGCTTGCATTGCGAAAATTTCGTGCAAACGATTTGGTTTAAACGCAGGCGGCCATTAGAAGAGAGACGGCACACGCGTTCTCTTTGGGTGAAATAATTTGACTTCATGCACCTCCGCCAAGGAGGAATCGCCGATTTGACGGTTCGATTTCTAGGAAACCAGAGCAAAGTGAGTGTTGCAATCTCTGTAAAGGGTGTTTTCCTGGTGATCTGGACGTGTTTCTGACCAAAAATCATCCGTCAGGGTGGCCCTTTAAATCGATACCAGAAACATGGAACCCTTATTGAAACGAGCAGTCAATAAATACAACACGCGACCCGTTTCCTGTTCTTTTAATTCAAATGACTCAAGTGTTTTGATGCCATGGCAAAAAGTATACCGTTTTTACGAACAGATTCGTTCAAAACTATACAAATAAAAAACTACAGTGCTTGATTTTTAATCGATTAGTCTATAGGGTAAGACGGGGTAAAAAGCCCATGGGCGGGTAAGAAGCCCATGCCAATTATCTAATGAAATAAAGCAAATTTCAGTCACATTTTACCCATGAGACGAGTGTTAATGTTTAGCATTCGTCTCATGGGCAAATTTAGACTGAAATTTGCTTTATTTCATGAGGTAATTGGCATGGGCTTCTTACCCGCCCAAGTGCTTTTTTTTTATACCCCGTCTTCCCCTATAAATATATTTTTTTGTAATAATAAATAAAGAAAACAAACAACACTAAAATTACTAACAAACGTTTCGCCTTGTCGGCTTCGTCGGTGTAAGCTTTAGGAATATATAAAAAAGGCACGTCACCAATCCGCCAAGTAAAGCAACCCACCCTAAGTTTGTGATCAGTGCAGTAACGAATCAGCAAAAACAAACAAGTCTATCAAAGCTTGCTAGCTAGTACAACTCCAGGCAAAGGCTGGGAGTCAAAACGGAGTATCTCTAGATAGTACATTGACTTATTATTGACCTTATTGCCAAAAGCAACTAAGAGCGTGTATTAAAACAATCTGCAAATGATGTAAAATGAGGATTATGCTTTTTATATACCTGCAGTCTTTTTTCGGTACAAGTTATTAGTTTTCGCAATAGCTTCAACAATACTCTGTGACGTCAGTGGACTATCTATCTAGAGATAGTCCGCTTTGACTATATAACATCGATTTAAATTTGTTTTTTTCGTTGGCGCTCATATTAGAGGCTACACGTAGGCCTAAGGACCTCACATCATAAATTGGCAATACAAATAAGTTGGTGGCGTTATCTGATCTAATTAGGGTTAGCAGTGTGCAGTGAACAGATGGTATTGATATGAGATGCACAGACCATGAACACGCACGCACGCACGCCCCCACCCCCTATATTCATACAAACATAGAGCCGTGTTCGCAAGCACACACACACACACACGCACGCACGCACGCACACGCACACACACACACACACCTATATTCATACAAACATAGAGCCGTGCTCGCAAACACAACAAGCATATTATTAAGCCACCACATTTTCGATGTCCATCTGAAAATAAAATTTTGACTTGACTTTGACTTGACTTGACTTGACACACACACACACACTCACACAAACACACACACATATACACCTATATACACACCATATTATTAAACCACCACAAAAAGAGACAGTACACGAAGATATATATAAAAAAACTATTAATGTTAACCAAAAAAAGCCTAGAAACGTTATTCCCTAAAAGAGCAATTCTGATCTTAATAGGGTCAACAATTAAATGCATTAATATAAGGCAACTAAAGCGTGCTGAACAACACGATAGTTAACAAGTAACATATTAGCTGGTGTTTGCTGGTTTCATTCAGTGCTTTGAGAACATTAATATTACCAAGCATTGCCATCAGCGGTAACACGTGAATATTTGAGATGCTACCTGGGTCTAGTTTCTCTAGATAACGATCGCCGCGCGAATAACGCTTACGCTAAACGGGGCATAAGAAACCATTTAGAAAACGTTTGCGGAAGAATATTACAAGCTCTTGTCTGATTGGTCAAAAAAGACCATTTTTTAATGCGCCAATCAATAACAAGAAACGTATTCACCCCCTACTAGTTCCGGATAGCTCGCCGCTTGCTCGGTGTTTGGCAAGAACAAAACGCCTTGCGAACAATCGGCAAACGGAGGGTGTTTCTTAGACCGTTTTCGCCGATTTGAGCGAGCGCAACGTATCGTTAGCCCTTGTGAAACGCCCCCCTGCACAACGGTCAATTAAAAAAACACACCAAGCAAACGCTTCAAGTAGGCCTACTCAGGAGAGCTCACGATGCACGCACGCACATACACACACACACACACACACACACACATACATACCACATACATGGGTGCACAAACATACACAGACTCGTAAAAAGTTGTCAGAAAATGCAAAAATGCTGAGAAGCAGTAAAAACAATAGCTGGAAAGAGTGTGAGCGAGTAAATGTGATATATATATATATAAACGTACAAGAATTGATATATATATGTGTGTGTGTTGTGCGTGTGCACGAGTGCATGTAAGGGACAGAGAGAGAGAGGGGGAGACAGAGAGAGAGAGAGAGAGAGAGAGAGAGAGAGAGAGAGAGAGAGAGAGAGAGAGAGAGAGAGAGAGAGAGAGAGAGAGAGAGAGAGAGAGAGAGAGAGAGAGAGAGAGAGAGAGAGAGAGAGAGAGAGAGAGAGAGAGAGAGAGAGAGAGAGAGAGAGAGAGAGAGAGAGAGAGAGAGAGAGAGAGAGAGAGAGAGAGAGAGAGAGAGAGAGAGAGAGAGAGAGAGAGAGAGAGAGAGAGAGAGAGAGAGAGAGAGAGAGAGAGAGAGAGAGAGAGAGAGAGAGAGAGAGAGAGAGAGAGAGAGAGAGAGAGAGAGAGAGAGAGAGAGAGAGAGAGAGAGAGAGAGAGAGAGAGAGAGAGAGAGAGAGAGAGAGAGAGAGAGAGAGAGAGAGAGAGAGAGAGAGAGAGAGAGAGAGAGAGAGAGAGAGAGAGAGAGAGAGAGAGAGAGAGAGAGAGAGAGAGAGAGAGAGAGAGAGAGAGAGAGAGAGAGAGAGAGAGAGAGAGAGAGAGAGAGAGAGAGAGAGAGAGAGAGAGAGAGAGAGAGAGAGAGAGAGAGAGAGAGAGAGAGAGAGAGAGAGAGAGAGAGAGAGAGAGAGAGAGAGAGAGAGAGAGAGAGAGAGAGAGAGAGAGAGAGAGAGAGAGAGGAAGAGACACTCAAACAACAACCAAGCCCACATCAGACAAAACAGACAATTCCAACATTAGGAGGTGTTTTTTTCTCTCTTCTGTTTCCGTTTCTGTTTTTTCTTGCACAAGAATTCCACAGATTCATATTTATTTTGGGGGTTACGAATATAAGGTTCACCGTGTTCAATCTTACCTGCACACACGCGCACGCGCACAGACACGCACACATACGTACATACATGCGCACGCATATACACACATCACATTCACATACGAGAATATATCAGACTCCAACAGGAAAAGCAGCATACAAGTGGTAAAAAAACGAAATCAACTCACACAACATCAAACTGTTGCGAGTTTCTTTCATATCGTGAGAATAGAAAGGACATAAACCTCTGGCTTCAGCCATGAACAACACCGTATGCACCTTGGAATGAACAACATTATTTGTACAACAGCCTCTACAACTGATTAAAAAACCACACCATAATGATACAGCGTCAGCATATTAAACATTAACAACATGGAAAATAAAGCATCACAACAACAACAGCCAAACCACCATAACACCAGCAACAAGCGCATATCGCAAGAAGATCAATCAGAGGGAAGGGGCGAAACAACAAGCAACTTTAGGATTATAGTCTGAAAAAGTGTGTTTCATTCAGATAGCAATTCGTTAGTCTCTAATTTTATATAGAAACATTAGGGGTGGCCAGCAGCCACAAACTGACAAAACGTGCAAAATGTGACGTAAAAATATAAACATCAATTTTTTAGAATGACGCACGGCGTTCTAAGTGCTGTATGTCTGCTCAAGCACACGAGTCGATAGGCTACGAGAGCTGATGATAGAGTGACTTCCCCTGTTTGACCGATCGAATTAGGCAAGATCACTCCCACACAAACCATGAAATTACTCTCCTTAATTATCATTTCCGAACAATTCCTATTGAAAATAAAAGAACTCCATTGATTCATAAATCCGAAATGAAGCGAACGAAGAGCATTGTTGATTGATGACGACAACCATGTATCATTTAAAAAATAAAATAAAATATAAACAAATGAAAACCGAGGACGCCCCTTTTAGCTTTGTACCGCAGATTTACATACTTGATTATGACATAAACTAATAACCATATGGTCACAACAATAATTATGGCCTGATGAAAAGGTGAGCAGTTCACCTGAAAATGTCACAAATGATATGATGGCCTTTGTGTTTATTGTTTAGTCTGGTATATAAACTAATAATCATATTATAAAAAAATGACAAAGTAACAAGACCAGGAACTGAAGCCTACAAAATTAACGAAACGTCACACACACAATCCCCACCCAAAACAACAACAAAACAAAACAAAACCAGCAATACGTAACTGCACACAACCGAACAAAGAGTGAACTGTATCGAATTTTTTTTAATTTTTATAAATTATTTAAACATGGATCATAATTCAGTCAAAAGGTCTGCTTCACCAATCTCGGTTGGTTACAATCACTGTCTTCTCTAATCCATACAGATTCGTTTATAGCCTAAGTCCGTGGTTACACTGTACCACAGAAGACGTGTTGGTTCAATGTAAGCACTTAGTATTCATTCACATGGTTGGTTTCAACAAATCTTTATTCATTTGAAAACAGTCAAACAGAAAGACAATTAGAGCGACAACAAGCTCGAAGCTTATACCGTGCTCCTTAAAGTAACACCATAGTTGCACAATTGATTGAACAGATGGAGACTGCATTTAAACCAAGTAATGTACTGATGAACCAAATTAAAGGTATTATTAATCAATATCATTTAGAAACTGATCACATGGTTCCTGTATTGCAGAAGCTTACTAAAGATTCGTGGACTAATAAGGGTGGGTTGAGGAAAAGATAAAGAGTTTGGGATTAAGATTAAGATTAAGATTACAGCCCCGTCGACAACAGTTTGACTAAGGCCATGTTAGGGCTGTCACCACGTTAGAAAGAGAGAGTGGGGTGTAGCTGAAGGAATGAGGATATTTACCACAACAAACTGCTAGGTTGAAAAACAACAACCCACACCCAACATTTTCAAGAAATAAAAACAAGTTAAAAAACCCTCAATAAAAAGCCATAAAAGGGTGGAACTCCAATTAATTGGTAACTATAATCTTTCAATTAAGGCTGTGTGCAGGTATGTTATACGCGGAAGTTCCGCGCAGAAACCCATGCGCAATCCGTAAAAAGAACAACACACCTGGAAGTAAGAAATATGAAAGTGTGCACATTACACGCGGAAACTCGTGCGCAATCCGTAAAAAGAACAACACACCTGGAAGTAATACATATGAAAGAGTGTGCACATTATACGCGGAAACTCATGCGCATATCCCGTCCGCTTGTTTCTTATATATATATATAAGTGTATGGGGTTTCCTGCACGGAACTTACGGATTGCGGATCTAATGTGTGTGCTCCCTAAGGCAATAACGCCACAGTCAGTGCATCCACAGCATAATTATTATTTGACAACATTTTGTCACAACACTGTTTCTAGATAATCTAGTAACCATGCCTCATTTTATTCATGTATGAAGTGCTGAATTGTTGCAACAAAAAAACACAAAAAACAAGTTTCGTTCATTTGAATAGAGAAATAAAGACCTGGGCCTGTATTCACGTTGAGATAGCATGAGACTTAGCATGATGCTAACTTAGAAGCTCTTCCAATGTCCTATAGGATTTAATAGGACTTTTGGAAGAGCTTCTAAGTTAGCATGTTGCTAAGTCTCATGCTATCTCAACGTGAATACAGGCCCAGAATTGTAAATCGGACCTATTTCCCCGCACACATTCATGAATGTAAATCGGCAGCCTTCATAGATAGTCCTGCACGCATGCTTAGAAGCAAGTGCACGCAAGATTAATTAAAGATACTCTGACCCACCACGATTAAGTCCCTTGTTTTTTTTTTTAAATTCTGGGTAGCTGTGACCCACATACAAATGCCCCCAACTTGAAATTGAGGCTGCTCTTTATAAAATGATGTCTCGGTTTCAATGGGGGCATTTGTATGGGAGTAAAACCTGGTCAAAACAAGATTTCCTACCAGCTATAAGAGGGAAAACACGTGATTTTGACACGTGATCTGGTGGATCTTTAACAGATAACATAAACTTAACCATTCCCTACACCCCTCCTGGAAGGGTTAATGGCAACAACAAAAAAGTCTTCAATTTAACATCCCGGTCCATTGTAGCCTATACAGTGACACTCGAGGAAACGCAAAAGTGTTGTGTTTTATTTTGTACATAACAAAACCCCTAACGACATGATATTATACACAATGTTACAAACAAAACGAAGATAAATTTATCAAATATCACAAATTCATTGTTTCCAACCAGTTTTGTTAACTCCCTTTTTGAGCAGACTACAACACAACAGAAAAAAAACAAAAAAACAAAAAACAAAACAAAACAAAAACCTACGAAACAAAAGTATCGTTGATCAAGTTCTTGGTCAGTGATTTTTGCTTGCCCTCAAACTCATTATACATATACAATTTACACTATAATAGTAAAACAAATTCCAACACTATGATCGTGTTTCTGACCAAAGAATGAACAGGAATTATAATAAATAAGACCCCCGTGAAATGAAGCAAATTTCAGTCTCATTTTGCCCATGAGACGAGCGTTAATGTCTAGCATTCGTCTCATGGGCAAATTTGACTGAAATTTTCTTTATTTCATGAAATAATTGGGGTGGGCTTCTTACCCGCCCATGCGCGTTTTACCCCGTCTTCCCCTACGCAGCAATGATAAAAATGGCAATGATGATGGTACTTTTAATGCATGTATTTATAACATTTCAAAAAATAAAATAAAAATTATTATAGCTGTGATCTGATCCCCTCTGCCTCCATTATGAAAACAAGTTGTTACGCATTTGTCATAACGACTTGGGCCTTGTTATGTTATCAATATATTCATTCATCTTACTTGTGTTTGTGTTTGCAGTGTGGAGTGAGGTTGTGTAAGATGAACTTTTTGTTTTGGTGGGTGGGTGGTCGTGGGGTAGGGGTGTGGTGGGGGTGGGGGAGATTGGTGGGGTGAGGGTGGGGAGTGGGTAGGGGGTGCGGGTGTGAAGAGAGTGGACCGTGAGTGAAGGCGTTT